>JAKWJC010000365.1:46424314-46888741 GCA_027704865.1 Solanum neorickii | reverse complement strand
TATTGGAGATTGATACAAGTGATTTTTGTGATTAATCAAGCATATTTTCGGACTTTATTCTTTCTCATTGAAGTAAGTACATGAATTCTAATTTACATATTTGAATATTGTGTTTATGGCTATGAGTAACTAAATTTCATAACTAGGGTTTGTGGAACCATAGGCAAGTAATGAATAAACCCTACTAAAATAACAATTCTAGAATAGTGTCTGCTTGATTAATAATTCCTTTCGCTTAGAGTCTTTTTAAACGGATGATCAACGTTAGAACTCGCCTTAATGCTACTTGCCGGACCAAGGAGGTAGCTAATAGGAAAGAATTATTAACATAGATTTAGTGTATACTATCTAATAGGCTAGTATGATTGGTACAAAGGTGATATTAGTCAATATCGAATACGATGCTTACTATGAGGTAAAGAAGGGTTAAGAAAGCAACACACGTAGCCGGACCAAGGTGCGGAGTGAGATTTCTAGATGCCGGACCAAGGATTTAGAAATACATAACTTATCACTTTGCATGCAAGATACTAGGAAAGAATTGTTATAGTTAGAATTATCAAGTTCGAACCTGTGGGAACACGTAAACCCTAGTTGTTTTAATTCATTGATTAAAACCCACTATTAAAGCTGTCACTGCCTCCTCAACTACATTAGTTATTTTTACTCATTAGGTAATACAAACCCCCCTTTTTATATTTTTTACTTTCCAAGAAAGTTATTGACCAAACGATAGTATACTAGGTTAAAGTTAAGTCTAGACTATTTTCCTCGTGGGAACGATCCCACCTCACTAGTTGGGTTATTACTTGACACGACCGCTTTACTTCTCATTTGAGAAGTAAGTTTGAGCGTATCAAATTTGGCGCCGTTGCCGGGGAATTAGCTTTTAGATTAACTTGAACTCTTACTATAGTTTAGTTGATATTTTCTTGATTTTACTTTGTTTTTTTGTTTTTGATTCCTTTTCAGATTATCCTCCTTGTATGCCAAATACACGGAAGAGGAAGAGAAACCGTTGTTCCCCTACGATCTCGAGCTAGAACGTACACTGCGAAACATGAATCGTAACTTTTGGAATCAATGATGAGGATCCAAACCAGAACATCCCAGCTCCGCTGATGTTCATGGTCAGATGTTACCCCCGATGCTCCGGGTGAACATCAACAGAGGGGACAGAATCCCGCTCCACGCCCCAAGCATACTACAGAGAGCTATGATAACATAGCAGATTCGGATGGGCCACTGGTTTTTACCTCCTCTACCCACAGGCCACACTTTTGTGGTAACTAGTAGTCTGATGCAAATGCTCACTGCCAGAGGTTTGTTTTCAGGGCTACCTTCTGAGGATCCACATGCCCATATAGCTAAGGTAAGGGCAGTGTGTAAGAGTTGCGTGGGGAGGCCTGATTTGGATCTAGATGTAATAGGTCTCAGAGTGTTTCCTCTCTCACTGACGGAGAGGCTGCTATGTGGTTTACTGAGCTCCCATACAACTCTATCTTCACTTGGAACCACTACGGGATGTCTTCTTAGCACGCTACTATCCGGTTTCCAAGAAATTAAACCACAAAGACAGGGTGAATAACTTTGTGGCACTACCAGGAGAGTCGGTTAGTAGTTCTTGGGATAGATTCACCTCATTCTTGAAATGTCCCAAATCACCGTATTGATGATGAGTCACTGAAGGAATACTTCTATAGGGGACAGGATGATAACAATAAAGCGGTGCTGGACACTATAGCAGGCGATCTTATGGATGGAATGTCCTTACGCTGAGATTGCTGAGAAGTTAGAGAAAATCTCCCGTAACAACAAAGCTTGGAGTACTAGGAAGTCCGATACAGGGAGAAACACCTTCGCAGTGCAGTCCACTCACAACCCAGCCACAGATGATATCCGTGAAGAAATGGCTCAGATGAGAACTGAGCTTGGGTTGGTACTAAAACATGTCGTTGGGGGTACAGAAAAATTAATGCAGTCAACTACTTGGCTAAACAACCACCACCTCCAAACGATGAGTGTTATTATGAGGAGGATTCCTATGCAGTGAATGAACAGATGGGGGGTTTCCGACCAAGTGCCCAAGGCTCTAATCAGGAAAATTGGCGCCAAGGTCAAGGGAACCAAGGTCGGAACTATGGTAACTACAATCGTGAGGGTCATTATGTCCGAGATGGAAACTACAATCGCGACAACAACTTCAACAGGGGTAGCTATGGTAACAGAAACGACAGGAATGGACCCTATGTTCCTCCTCAAAATCGTGAAGTTACTCCCAGGGATGGTGGAGGTAGTATGTCGCGAGTTGAGGATATGTTGCATAAGATGATGAGGAGGTTCGATGCTAGTGATGAGCAAAATAAAGAGTTGAGGAATGATCTAGCGGGTATTGGGCAAAAAGTTGATACCCATGCATATCATTAAACAACTTGAGTTACAATTGGCTCAATTATCTGCAACTGTGAACACACGGCAACCGGGCACTCTTCCTAGCAACACTGTCCAAAATCCGAAAAATGATGGACATTGTATGGCAATTACTACTCGTGGTGGCAAGCAAACCATTGTTCCACCTAGGCCATCTGATGAGAATAAGGTGACAACAGAATCTGTTAAAGTGGTAGGAGTTGATGCTGAATTAGATGATAACACTGCAAAAGATGCTGAAGTGTCTAAAAGGTGACTCCTATGCCTAGGCCACCACCCCCATTTCCTCAGAGATTAGTGAAAAAACCGAGGATGGTAAATACCGGCGTTTTATAACAATGTTGAAGCAACTTTATATCAATGTCCCTTTGGTAGAAGCTTTAGAACAAATGCCCGGTTACGCCAAGTTTATGAAAGATCTGGTCACAAAGAAAAGATCGGTCACTTTTGAGGATGATTATAGAATGCAGCATTGTAGTGCTATTGCTACAAGATCTCTGGTCCAAAGAAAGAAGATCCGGTGCGTTCACCCTTCCTTGTACAATCGGGCTATTACATTTTGCGAAAGCATTATGTGATCTGGGGGCAAGCATAAATCTCATGCCCCTCTCAATTTACAAGAAGTTGGGTTTGGGTGATCCAAAACCCACTGCGATGCGGCTACTGATGGCCGATCGAACAGTAAAACGGCCTATAGGGATACTCCACGATTGTTAGTAAAAGTGGAGTCATTTATTTCCAGCAGATTTTGTTATTCTTGATTGCGAAGTCGATTTTGAAGTGCCCATTATTCTTGGGAGACCATTCCTTGCTACGGGAAGAGCCTTAGTAGACATGGAAAAGGGGCAGATGAAATTTGGTTGAACAATGAGGAGGTAACCTTTAACATTTGTAGGTCCATGAAGCAGAGTGGTGAGCTCCAATCGGCATCTGCGATATCCTACAACATGGGTGAGACATTTGAGACACAATTAAAGAACGTCTAGGTGTCGAAGCATTAGCGGCAGTGATAATGAACTTCGATAGCGATTGCATTGAAGAGTATGAGTCATTAGTCGCTGCTCTTGACCGAGGTGATGTTCGGTTTAAACCAAAGAAATTTGAGCTTGATATGAAGAATCGCGAGTCCCCACCCGCGAAACCATCTATAGAGGAAGCTCCAAAATTAGAACTAAAAGCTCTCCCACCTCATCTCAGGTATGAATTCTTAGGAAAAGGTGACACTTTGCCGGTAATCATTGCGTCAGACTTGGATGCACAACAGGTTCAGAGTTTGGTGACGATACTAAAAAGGTTCAAAAGAGCTATTGGGTGGACTATTGCGGACATTATTGGGATTCCCCCCGGTATTTGCTCTCATAAAATCCAACTAATGCCTGATCATAAGCCGAGTGTTGAGCATCAGAGACGCTTGAACCCTCCTATGCAAGAGGTTGTGAAGAAGGAAATCATCAAGTGGTTGGATGCCGGAGTCATATCCAATCGCTGATAGTAGTTGGGTATGCCCAGTTCAGTGTGTACCCAAGAAAGGGGGAATGACTGTGGTCCCCAACGAAAAGAATGAACTTGTCCCAATGAGACCGGTTACTGGATGGAGGGTGTGTATGGATTACCGTAAACTGAACTCATGGACTGAAAAAGACCATTTCCCTATGCCCTTCATGGATCAGATGTTGGATAGACTTGCCGGAAAAGGGTGGTATTGTTTTCTTGATGGGTATTCGGGGTATAATCAGATTTCTATTGCACCAGAAGATCAAGAGAAAACCACTTTCACTTGTCCATATGGGACCTTTGCGTTCAGAAGAATGCCGTTTGGGTTGTGCAATGCACCCGCAACCTTTCAGAGATGTATGATGTCAATATTTTCTGACATGGTGGAGGATACTATAGAAGTCTTTATGGATGATTTTTCTGTGGTTGGTGATTCATTCGAGCGATGTTTTTCCAATTTATCTGAGGTCCTTAAGAGATGTGAAGACTGCAATTTAGTACTAAACTGGGAAAAGTGTCATTTCATGGTGAAAGAGGGTATTGTGTTGGGTCATCGCATTTCAGAAAAGGGCATAGAGGTTGATCGAGCTAAAGTTGAGGTAATAGAGAGACTTCCCCCACCGATCTCTGTGAAAGGTGTGAGAAGCTTTCTTGGGCATGCAGGTTTTTATCGGAGATTCATCAAAGACTTTTCAAAGATTGCACACCCATTGTGCAAATTACTGGAGAAAGAATGTAAATTTTGTTTTGATGAGTCCTGTCTTAAAGCATTCGGTGAGCTAAAAGAGAAGTTAGTGTCTGCACCTATTATTATTTCTCCGGATTGGAACAGTCCATTTGAGGTAATGTGCGATGCTAGTGGGGTGGCTCTTGGTGTAGTATTGGGACAGAGAAGAAACAAAATCCTTCACCCAATTTACTATGCTAGTAAAGCCCTAAATGAAGCCCAGAAGAACTACACAGTGACTGAGCAAGAACTCCTCGCAGTAGTCTTTGCTTTTGAGAAATTTCGCTCCTATTTGCTAGGTACTAGAGTCATAGTGCATACTGACCATTCAGCACTGAGATATTTGATGGCGAAAAAGGATGCGAAACCAAGGCTGATTCGTTGGGTATTACTGCTGCAAGAATTTGACTTTGAAGTGCTGGATAGAAAAGGGACTGAAAATCAAGTTGCTGATCATTTGTCCCGTCTAGAGGATGAAGCTATGAGAGAGTTAGGGGATAAGACTGACATTGATGATACTTTCCCCGATGAACATGTATTGGCTGCTTCACAAGACTTGATTCCATGGTTCGCAGATTTTGCGAACTATCTGGCTAGTGATATTGTTCCATCAGACTTGTCCTTTCATCAAAGGAAAAAGTTCATGTACGATGTGAAGAAGTTCTTTTGGGATGAACCATACTTGTATAGGAGTTGTGCCGACGGGCTTATTCGGCGTTGTGTGCCAGAATGTGAAATGTTGAGTGTATTGGAGGCATGCCATTCTTCACCTGTTGGCGGACATCACAGTGGTATCCGAACCGCTCACAAGATATTGCAATGTGGGTACTATTGGCCAACTCTTCATCAAGATGCTCATGGGTTTGCTAAATCATGTGACAAATGTCAACGAGAGGGTGGTATTTCAAGAAAGCAAGAGCTCCCTCTAAACCCCATTCTTGTGATTGAGTTATTTGATGTGTGGGGTATTGACTTTATGGGCCCTTTTGTGAGTTCTCATGGGATGAAGTACATTCTTGTAGCAGTTGATTATGTATCTAAATGGGTCGAAGCCATAGCTCTCGCAAACAATGAAGGGAAGAGTGTCACTGCATTCTTGAAAAAGAATATATTCTCCCGTTTTGGCACTCCAAGGGCCATTATTAGTGATGGGGGTTCCCACTTCTGTAACAGATTGTTCAAGGGGTTATTGGAGAAATACGGTGTTCGCCATAATGTGGCCACGCCTTACCACCCTCAAACTAGTGGGCAAGTTGAGGTATCGAATCGGGAGATCAAACAAATATTGTCCAAACAGTGAATGCTAGTCGAACAGATTGGTCAAGGAGGCTTGATGATGCTCTGTGGGCCTACCGGACAGCTTATAAGACTCCCATAGGTATGTCTCCATACCAACTTGTATATGGGAAAGCTTGTCATCTTCCGATTGAGTTAGAGCATAAAGCCATGTGGGCTATGAAGAAGTTAAAAATGGATTGGAGCGAAGCTGCAGAGCAACGGTTAAATGGGTTGAATGAACTTGATGAATTTCGCTTGAAAGCCTATGAAAGCTCAGCCCTATATAAAGAAAGATGAAGAAGTATCATGACAACAAAATTGAAAAACGAGAGTTTATGGTCGGGGATTTAGTGCTTCTATTCAATTCCAGATTACGTTTGTTTCCAGGCAAACTCAAGTCCAAATGGACTGGTCCTTACACACGGTTACCCAACTATTCCCTCATGGAGCAGTTGAATTGGAAACTAAGGAGGGTGTGCGGTTCAAGGTGAATGGACAGCGCATAAAATCTATCTCGGGCATGCTGAATCGGCAAATGAAGTGATCGAGGCATACCATCTTGATGAAGTCTGAGTAATCAAGTGGTCCCAGTCGTGCCGCGACATTAAATCAGGCGCTTGTTGGGAGGCAACCCAATACTTATCGTCTTTTTAATAGTAGCATTTTTCTATTAATGGTTTTAAATTTGCAGGCACATCACCAGGAAATTCTGCAGAAAACTACTCTGCAGCAGCCACTGACGGATACATCGACGGACCGTCGCACACGTGACGGACCGTCGTATTCATCCGTCATACCAGGTACGTTTTATCATTTGAAATTAGGGCACACACGACGAAACCCACGACGGGTCGTCACACATGCGACGGACCGTCGTCGGGGAACCGTCGTGTGTTTAATGAAATTAACCCGACCCGACCCGGACGACCCTTTTCAAAACCTGACCGTTATACTCCCGCCCCTCCATATTTCCCACATTACTTCCTCATCCCTCTCATCCCCCCCTCTCTTTTCAACTTCCCCCCCCCACTGATCATTGCCTCCACATTCTCCCCAAACTTTGTCACTATCAGTTACTTGTCGGTGCTGCTGTTTTTGGTATCTACCTTGCTACCTGAATCATTCCCCACTTGTGTTTTCTCCATTTCCAAGGTATGTGTCTCTAAATTTGTACTCATTTCTCTTGTATTTTTATTTATTTGTTAGTATTAGATTTGTTCTTACTCGTATCTTGTTCCCTTGATATGCTTATATCTAGACCTAGACTCTACATGTTTGAATTTGCCATGTTCATAACCCTAGACATAGGTGATTTCACATTAATAGTTTCCTAGGTAGTTGGGATAGCCACATATAGGTCCACAACACTACAAGACCACGTGGGTTCATGGGGGTTGCTTAGGGCAATTACAGTTCTGTCTCTGATAGTCAGAACGAGACCCCGATGACGGTCCGTCGTGTACACGACGGACCGTCGTAGGGTCCGTCGCATAAGCCCTAGCACACTCCCCAACGACGCATGTGACGGACCGTTGTCTTCACGACGGTCCGTCCTGCACGACCGTCGTGGTGGTCAGAGACCCCTCTGAAAAGGGTTTCCACAAAATTTTCCAAGTGTCTAACGACGGACACTTATGACGGACCGTCACACCCACGACGGTCCATCCTGCACGACTGTCATGGTTGTCAGAGACCCTGTTTCTAAGGGGGTCTAAAAGTTTTCTAAGTGTCCAACGACGGACACTTACGACGGACCGTCACACCCATGACGGTCCGTCCTGCACGACCGTTATGGTTGTCAGAGACCCCTCTTCTAAGGGGGTCTAAAACTTTTCTAAGTGTCCAACGACGGACACTTACGACGGACCGTCACACCCATGACGGTCCGTCCTGCACGACCGTCATGGTTGTCAGAGACCCCTCTGAAAAGGGTCTCCAAATTTTTTTCTAAGTGTCCAACGACGGACACTTATGACGGACCGTCACAACCACGACGGTCCGTCCTGCTCGACCGTCATGGTTGTCAGAGACCCCTCTTTCAGGGTTCTTTCCCTGAACTTCGACCAAGTACAACACGACGGACCTCATGATGGTCCGTCGTATCCACGACGAGCCGTCATCTGTCCCGTCGTGTGATACAGTTTCACTATCACTAACACACTATTTTAAATGTTTTATGTTGTATGGGCTTGCTTGTCTTGTTTGACATTACTCGTACTAATAGTGATCCTTTTCAGGTACTATCGACCATGGCACCCAAGCAAGACCGAGCTTATGCACGCGGGCGATCCAAGTCTGTGGCCCCGTCTGCACGCTTGATCATCAGGTCTGATGATGAGCGGGACCCTGAATACATGCCCCCAGGCACCTCCGCCCCTTCCCGTGCTGCACGTGCCCCCCGAGCCACACCCAAGAAGACGGTGGCGTCTGGCGTAGTCACTGCCTCCCAGTCTGATGAGGAGCGCACACTGACCGGCACACCCTCTGGGTCGGCCACAAACGAGAAAGGAGCGTCTGGCTCCTTAGGAGTATCCTGCTCCGAGGAAGCTTCAGGATCTTCTGAGGTTCCCGCACCCGCCACTGCTGCAGCGTCGGCCTCGTCTGATGAGGCTGACAGTTCAGACTCCACATCCGGCGCACCAGCCCTGGCCCCCACTCCAGCCTCTGACCAGCCAAACCGGTGGTGCGTTGAAGGCCAGTTTCAGATTTACTCCGACGCAAAGTTCTTGACCGATAAAGGAGTAATGTCTAGAACACTCACCCTGGAACGGTGGGTACTTACAGGGAGTCTCCCCTCGATGCCGGAGATCCACAACATCTTCACCAGGCATCGCCTAGAGTGGACAGCCCGCCCGTTGGGACGATACAGTGAGGAGATGGTCCGAGAGTTCTACGCGTCCTACGTAGCAACTCTCCGATCACAGATCGACAGGCGGGCTGCTCCCGCGAAACAGGCCCCATTGGAGCAGGTTCTAGTCCGAGGCGTGCAGGTCGACATTTCCCTGCCCGCCATCCGCCGGTTCCTATACGGCGAGAGTGCTGAGGCTACGCGGACCCCCACTACTGCTGAGTTTGACTATCGCTGGCAGATAGTCAAGGATGGACACTTCATGCGCGAGCGGACACTGAGAGAGACCACCAAGAGGTGGATGGCCCTGCACCTATCAGTCGACGGCGAGGGTGCCGACTGGGTCACTGAGCCGAAGGGGGCCATCAAGAAGGCCAACCTCACGTTCGTCGCCAAGTTCTTGTGGCTGCTCGTGCGTCACTGCCTTTCCCCCACAGCTGCTGATAACATAGTCACCTGGGATCGAGCAGTGCTGATGGCGGCGATGATAGCCGGCTTTGAGGTGGACTATGCATGGCTTCTCCAGGCTGTCATGCACGAGAGGGCATTCAAGGTCACCACCACCTACCCCTTTCCGTGCATGATCTTTGCCTTTTGCAGGTCTGCAGGTGTGCCCGTGTGGCACATAGATCAGTTGAAGACCCCGCCGGGCACCGTTGATGTCGGCCTCATCAGAGACGAGGCCAATGAGTTGGCACCACACAGAGGGCCACGTCCAGACCTGCCACCTCTTGCTGATGATCTTGTGGATACGGTTGCCCAGGCCCGGCCGTCTACCCAGGCATCTACTGACACTACCCCGGTCGAGTCTATCCCGGGTAGTAGCACAGCCCCGAGTTCCTCTCACACAGCCCCTCTACCGTTACTGGCCCCGCTTGCTAGGGTCCAAAAACTGGAGGCGCAAATGGCCACTCTTCTGCACCATATTCAGCCGTGGATGCAGAAGTCTATTACTGAGTCGGAAGCACGTACAGAGAGGATGATGCAGCGGAAGATTGCTGAGGTTAACCAGCGCATATACGCCTTCGAGTTGCGAGTGTTAGCTCGACCAGCCCCTCCGGTAGATGTGTCGACTCTTCAGACTGCAGTCGACAGTCTTCGTGCCGACATCGCCACGATACTAGCGTCGAGGGTGCCGGATTCTGAGGCCCCTTCTGCCGAGCCTGCTGAGGACACAGTGTTGGCAGCACTGTTCACTACTTCTGAAATTCCACCATCCCCCCATCCAGAGAGTGCCAAGAGGCGTAGGGATCGAGGAGAGGATGAGGCGCGAGCGAAGAAGAAGGAGCGCCGCGAGATGGAGGCCGCGAGGAGAGCCTCAATTGCTGAGGCGGAGGCACACCGGATCCGAGCATCACAGATAGCGGCTGGGCCTCTAGCTCCCATACTGTAGAGACCGCCGGAGGCACTGAGGGTGCGGTTGTTGCTGAGGACACCACTGAGGGCGCCCAGATTGCTGAGGACACCACTGATGGTGTCCAGATTGCAGAGGCTGTGGGTTCCGGGAAATTGGACCCACCAGCTTGCTGATCGACGGCGCTATGCGCCACAGGTTTGCTTCACCTACCCCTCTATTCTTTAGATTTTTTTATGCATTGGGGACAATTGCATGCTTTTTGTTGGGGGTGGGGTAAATGGAAAGTGAGTGTTAGGGTGAAGTCTGAGTAGCCCAACTCACTATCCTCTTTTGGGGTTTTCTTGCCTGTGTTCTTTTTCCCCAAAAGACTGATTATTTTCTGTTGAACCGGCACGTTATATCTTTTGTACATAAGTTTAACTCTGAAGCATGATGGCTAAAATGATATCCCGATAAAACTGGAAAATGTCGCATGACTAGGCATAGTAACTGATAATTGTGCGGCTCTAAACATGAAATAGAGTTACACCATTGCATTACCCTAAATCTTCAAGTCAAACTAGGTGTCTGATAATCTGGTATAGTGATGAGATGTCAAGTGAGTGTGAGGAAAGTTGAATAGTCCACTATTGGTACTGAGCTGGAACTTGCCTGGTTAGTCCTGCTAAAAGTAAGCTGTAACAAACAATTAGGAAATGACCATAGGCCCTTATTCAATATAGCCCATTTCTAGCCTAAATAAGAAACCAAATGAAAGTTATCCTTCTTTGATCCAAATAATTTGAGCTTAAAATTAGACCTTTCTTTTTCACCCCAACTGACCTTTTCTGGGAACAATATGTTGGCCCTGGTCCCTCCTTGGACATGTGCACCTCAGCTTATGCCAAAAGCATAAGTTGAGGGTGGCTAATGTAATACAAACCTTCGTTACGGCCCTGACCCGATTTTGGGTATTGTGTACCTTGACTCATGGCAAAGCCATGAGTTGAGGGTGGCTGTTTTGAGGAATGCCCTGGAAAGTGGGGTTGAAAGAACAAAGAGAGAGAAAGAACAAAAGGAAAGTGACTCAAGAACTCGTTGAAAAAAAAAAAAAAAAATATTCAAGAATTACAAACAAGAAAAGAAAAGAGTCACTTACGCAAATGAAGAAAGAAGGGAAACAGCAAGGTGAAAGAATAGGAAACTGGGCGAAATAAAGTGATATAGAGCGGAAGGTTTAGCCGATGTGTCAAGGAGGGCAAAAAGTCACTAAAGTACACCTAAATATACCCTACCTGACTCTGAGCCTACGTTACAAGCTAAAAAAGTCCTATCGTGATCCTAAGGGTTGTATAGCGAACTTAAGGCAGTGAAAATAAGGGCAAGCTTATGGCAATAGGTATGAATGAGTGTGACTTTGTTCTGAGAGCGAGTGTTGAAATGTAATCCTGATACTCAAACTGAAATCATTGTGTGAAAAATGAGGATTTTGTTCTAAAGTGAGGACACTAGTTGCAATACCGGAATTGTTAGCACCTCAGTGAGAAATTGAAGATGATAGGTGTTGGTGCATGGTGAGTCTGTGTCATGTTCGAATCCCACAAAATTCAAGCCTAATAGTGATAGCATGCATAGATTTGATGGGATTAATCGGGATTGATAGCCAAATGATTGCAAAGGATAAAACATGAATACTATTGTACAAAGATTGTGTAGTGAGTCATAGTGCGTCGCTTGAGGACAAACAACGAATTTAAGTTGAGGGTGTTGATATACCGTGGTTTCACGGTATAATTAATGCTTTTTCCTTAAGTTTAGTATGTCCAAAAGCCTTTTGTGCTAATCTTGATATAAGTTTCTCTTTGTTTTGCAGGAAATCTGTCCAAAGCTGAATGCGGAGATTTTGAGCAGAAAATTGCAGAAGAGACCACCTACGGAGCTTATGACGGTCCGTCTTGCTTGTGACGGTCCGTAGGTGGTAGCGTAGAGGAGCTGCTGAAGGAAGATGGGGAATTCTGACCAAGTGTGGGATCACGAAGTTTGTGACGGTCCGTCATGGCCATGACGGTCCGTCCTGCAGGTCCATTGTGAAGATCAGAGAAGTGATCCCAGTACCCAGATTTCAAGAGTTGAAGTATTTTGGAACGAAGCACTCGACGGACCGTCGTGCCTATGACGGTCCGTCACACTTGCCGTCGAGGGGAATGAAGAAAGCAGCAGAAGAAATTGGACAAGTATGGGACGACGGATCCCACGACGGTCCGTCATGCTTACGACGGTCCGTCGAGTAGTCCGTCGACCCAGCCGCGTTTTGGCAGATTTCCAGAAATTAGAATCCTTGTTTAATTAGGTCTTTTTTATTTTTTTTTGTATAAATAGTTCGAAAAACCTCGTTTTTGAGGTTAGACTCTTTGATTATCAAATTCCATATAGTTAGACTTTGCGATTATTAGACTTGGTGTTTTTGAGTGTTTGATTATTGGAGATTGATACAAGTGATTTTTGGTGATTAATCAAGCATATTTTCGGACTTTATTCTTTCTCATTGAAGTAAGTACATGAATTCTAATTTAACATATTTGAATATTGTGTTTATGGCTATGAGTAACTAAATTCCATAACTAGGGTTGTGGGAACCATAGGCAAGTAATGAGATAAACCCTAACTAAAATAACAATTCTAGAATAGTGTCTTGCATGTATTAATAATTCTTTCGCTTAGAAGTCTTTTTAACGGATGATCAACGTTAGAACTCGCCTTAATGCTACTTGCCGGACCAAGGAGGTAGCTAATAGGAAAAGAATTATTAACATAGATTTAGTGTATACTATCTAATAGGCTAGTATTGATTGGTACAAGGTGATAACTTAGTCAAATATCGAATACGATGCTTAATATGAGGTAAAGATAAGGGTTAAGAAAGCAACACACGTAGCCGGACCAAGGTGCGGAGTGAGATTTTCTAGATGCCGGACCAAGGATTTAGAAATACATAACTTATCACTTTGCATGCAAGATACTAGGAAAGAATTGTTATAGTTAGAATTATCAAGTTACGAACCTGTGGGGAACACGTAAACCCTAGTTGTTTTAATTCATTGATTAAAACCCACTATTAAAAGCTGTCAACTGCCTCTCTCAACTACATTAGTTATTTTTACTCATTAGGTAATACAAACCCCCCTTTTTATATTTTTACTTTCCAAGAAAGTTATTGACCAAACGATAGTAATACTAGGTTAAAGTTAAGTCTAGACTATTTTCCTCGTGGGAACGATCCCAACCTCACTAGTTGGGTTATATACTTGACACGACCGCTTTACTTCTCAAATGAGAAGTAAGTTTGAGCGTATCAGTACTGGAACGTGGCACCCGATCCATATACTATTCTGGTGTCGGAACGTGACACTCCGATCCTCATATTCTATCCTGGTACCGGAACGTGGCACCCGATCCATATACTCTATCCTGGTACCGGAACGTGGCACCCGATCCATATACTCTATCCTGGTACCGGAACGTGGCACCCGATCCATATACTATCCTGGTGTCGGAACGTGATACCCGATCCCCTAATCTCACTACTTTCGTTCATCAAGCCTTCTTTTATACCAAGGCATCATCATTAGCAAAGTAGATTAGGGTTTCCTTTCAAGATTTAGGATTCAATAGCTTCATCATGCTTATTATATCACAATTACATAATCACATTCATGCAAGCATACAATTAAGCATATAGAAGGGTTTACAATACTACCAATACATATCATTCGCTATTAAGAGATTACTACGAATAGCATAAAAATAACCATAACCTACCTCCACCGAAGAATTGCGATCAACAAGCTATCTTCTCAGAATCCTTGCTATCCTCTTCGTTTCTCTCTCTCTCTCTCTCGTCTCTCTCTCTTTCTCTTGTTCTTTCTATTTCTTTATTCAAACCCTCTTTCTTTTACCCTAATTAGTATATAATTAAGAATAAAAGATGACAATAATAACCCACTAATTAACTTAAGATTACCTCTTTTAACCCCCAAGTAATTAGACTTATTAACATTAACCCTCTAACTTTATAATTAAAGCAGGAATAGTCAAAAACGTCCCTTAAAACGTATAAAAAAATTTGACCCGAACTGGGATTGCGTAGCCCGTGACGGGCCGTCGCGCCTGCGACGGTCCGTCCTGCTGTCCGTCGCATAGTTAAGAGACCCAAATTTCCACCAAGGGTCTGTGACGGTCCGTCACACCTGTGACGGTCCGTCCTGCCATTTCGTTACGAAGTTCAGAGAGTCGATTTTCAGTACCCAATTTCAGATTTTCTAAGTGTTTTGAAACGAGACCCTGCGACGGTCCGTCGTGCCCATGACGGTCCGTCGTGGGGTCCGTCGCTTCTGCCAGTTTTTCCAGAATTGAAGTCTGCTACTCAAAACGACTAAACAGGTCGTTACAATAGATACCAATTTACCCATCGTTCGTCCCTGAACGATCACAAGAAGGAAAACAAGGGCGAAAAGGAGTACCTGAATCTGTAAACAGATGTGGGTATCTTTCTCGCATATCTGCCTCCTTCTCCCAAGTGGCTTCTTCAACGGGTCGATTCTTCCATTGCACCTTGATAGATGCAATCTCCCTTGATCTCAACTTGCGAATTTCCCTATCTAGAATGGCAACAGGTTCCTCCTCATAAGACAAATTCTCATCAAGCAAAACTGAATCCCAACGGATAATGTAGTTTCCATCCCCATGATATCTTTTCAACATAGACACATGGAATACCGGATGTATTCCGGACAGCCCTGGAGGCAAGGCTAACTCATAAGCCACCTCCCCTACTCGTTTAAGTACTTCGAAGGGACCAATATACCTTGGGCTTGGTTTACCTCTTTTACCAAACCGCATCACTCCTTTCATTGGTGAAACTTTCAACAAGACTTGTTCACCCTCCATGAACTCTAAGTCTCTAACCTTTCGATCTGCATATTCCTTTTGTCTACTTTGCGCCGCTAGAAGCTTTTCTTGAATAGACTTCACTTTCTCTATCGAATCCCTCAAAAGGTCAGTACCCCAAGGTCTAACCTCGAATGCATCAAACCAACCAATGGGAGACCTACATCTCCTCCCATACAATGCTTCAAATGGGGCCATATCAATACTTGAGTGATAGCTATTATTGTATGAAAACTCCGCTAAGGGCAAAAAGCTATCCCAATGGCCACCAAACTCTATCACACATGCACGAAGCATATCCTCCAACACTTGAATCGTTCGCTCAGACTGACCATCGATCTGAGGATGGAACGCGGTACTAAGGTCCAACCTAGTACCCAATTCTGCATGCAATGTTTTCCAAAACTTAGAAGTAAACTGCGTACCTCTATCTGATATAATGGAGAGTGGAACCCCATGCAATCGCACCACTTCCGAGATGTAAAGTTTGGCTAACTTCTCTGCATTGTAAGTCACCTTGACCGGAATGAAGTGAGCAGACTTAGTTAACCTATCAACAATTACCCAAATAGAATCAAACTTTCCCAATGTCTTTGGAAGACCAACCACGAAATCCATTGCAATCCTTTCCCACTTCCATTCAGGGATGGGCATTCTCTGAAGTGTTCCTCCGGGCCTCTGGTGTTCATACTTTACTTGCTGACAGTTTGGACATTTGTCAATAAACTCAACAATGTCACGTTTCATTCTACTCCACCAAAAGTGTTGCTTTAGGTCACGATACATCTTGGTTGCACCCGGATGTATCGAATACCTTGAACTATGAGCCTCTGTCAGAATAGTGTTGATCAAATCATCGACGCGGGGTACACATACCCTTCCCTTAATCCTCAAAACACCTTCCTCATCGATTGTCGCTTCTTTAGCCTCTCCTTTCAACACTTTATCTCGGATCCGGATCAATTTTTCATCATTAAACTGTTTTCCCTTAATCTTGTCAAGAAAAGAAGATCTTGACTCCACACTAGCCAACAATCCTCCCTTCTCATTTACTTCTAACCTCATCAAGTCGTTAGCCAGAGTCTGAACCTCTCTAGCCAATGAACGTCTAGAAACTTGCAAGTGAGCTAGACTTCCCATGCTTCCTGCTTTTCTACTTAAAGCATCCGCTACAAACATTCGCCTTCCCCGGATGATACAAAATAGTGATGTCGTAGTCCTTCAGTAGTTCCATCCATCTCCTCTGTCTCAAGTTCAAATCTTTCTGAGTAAAGACATACTGAAGGCTACGATGATCCGTGTAGACCTCACACTTAACCCCATATAAATAGTGTCTCCATTGCTTTAGTGCAAACACTACCGCGGCCAATTCCAAATCATGAGTTGGGTAGTTACGTTCATGCACTTTTAATTGTCTTGAAGCATAAGCAATCACATTCTTCTCTTGCATTAGCACTGCACCCAAACCCGAATAGGATGCATCACAATAGACAATGAAATTCTTACCTTCCACTGGCAAGGTGAGAATGGGTGCGGTAGTCAATAAAGTCTTGAGCTTCTGAAAGCTTTCCTCACACTCATCTGACCATACAAATGGAACATTCTGCTTAGTCAAGTTCGTCAATTGGGAAGCAATAGAAGAGAATCCCTTGACAAATCGGCGGTAGTAGCTAGCTAACCCAACAAAGCTCCTTATTTCTGACACATTAGTAGGTCTTACCCAATTCTTCACTGTCTCAATCTTAGAAGGATCCACCATCACTCCATCCTTAGAAACCACGTGCCCCAAGAAGGACACTGCATCTAGCCAAAACTCACACTTAGAGAACTTGTCATAAAGCTTTTTCTCCCTCAACATTTCCAATACCATTCTCAAATGCTCTTCATGTTCCTTCTTACTCTTTGAGTATACCAATATATCATCAATAAATACGATCACAAATAGATCTAGATATGGCTTAAAAATCCCGTTCATCAAGCTCATGAACGCAGCAGGGGCATTCGTAAGACCAAAAGACATCACTACAAATTCGTAATGCCCATACCTCGTTCGAAAAGCAGTCTTTGGCATATCCGTTTCCCGTATTTTCAATTGATGATAACCGGATCTCAAGTCAATCTTAGAGAAGACACAAGCACCTTGTAACTGATCGAACTAGTCATCAATGCGAGGAAGAGGATACTTGTTCTTAATAGTTACCTGTTCAATTGCCGGTAGTCTATGCACATCCGAAAACTCCCATCCTTCTTCTTTACAAACAAAACCGGAGCACCCCAAGGAGATGCACTTGGTCTAATGAAGCCTTTGCTCAACAACTCTTGAAGTTGGGCTTTTAACTCTCTTAACTCCGCGGGAGCCATTCTATAAGGGGGTATAGAAATGGGGCGAGTACCCGGTTCAAGATCAATACAGAAGTCAATGTCCCTATCTGGTGGCATACCAGGAAGATCTGCAGGGAACACATCCAGAAACTCACGGACCACCGAAACCGACTCAATCGAAGGCACTTGGGTAGTGTCATCCTTGAGATGTGCCAAGAAAGCTAAACACCCTTTACTAAATATTTTCTTAGCACGAAGAAAGGAGATGATACGCACCGGATTGGAAGTGTAGTCACCCTCCCACACTAACGGATCTGTCCCAGGCTTGGCTAACGTCACCGTTTTAGCATTACAATCCAAGATCGCAAATTGCGGAGAAAGCCAAGTCATACCCAGAATTACATCAAAATCAACCATTTCTAAAATAACCAAATCTACATAAGTGTTGCTCCCCACAAAGTTCACCAAACAAGACCTATATACCTTTTCAACTACCACAGACTCACCCACCGGAGTAGAAACACGAATAGGCATGTCAAGTAATTCACAACGTAAATTTAGACCATTAGCAAATGAGGAAGATACATAAGAAAATGTGGATCCAGGATCAAACAATACAGAAGCCATGCAATCACAAATCAAAGATTACCTGTGATGACAGCATCTGATGTCTCCGCTTCAGATCTCCCAGGAAAAGCGTAGCAATGGGCCCCATTACTTGTCTGTCCGTTGCCTCTACCATGTTGTGATGTAGTGGCTCCAGTTTGCCCATCACCCCGGCCGTTTTGGTGACCACCATTACCTCGACCACCGCGTCCTCCAGAATGACGGCCTCTACCATGACCACCTCTACCTCTAACATTTGGAGGTCTGTAACTCTGTTTTGGACAATATCTCTTAATATGTCCAATCTCCCCACATCCATAGCACTCTCTGGGTTCATGCATAGGTCTCTCAGAGAAGTTTTGACCGGTCGGAGGTGGACCCCCAACTACAGTCTGTAGTGAAGACTGAATTGGTCGGACTGAGTAACCTCCGGAACCTTGTCCTCTAGAGTAAGAACCATTAAACTCACCTCCCTTTCGAAACCTTTTTGATGTAGTTGCCATGGTGAAGTCATCTGGCTTCACTCCTTCTACCTCTATTACGAAGTCCACCACTTCTTGAAAAGATTTCGCTGTAGCCGCTACCTGTAAAGCTGAAATCCGCAACTCTGATATCAACCCCTTCACAAAACGGCGAATCCGCTCTTGTGGACTGAAACATAGTTGGGTGGCATACCGGGATAATGCACGAAACTTAGCCTCGTATGCAGTAACCGACATCCTACCTTGCTCTAGACTTAAGAATTCATCTCTTTTCCTATCCCTCAAAGTCCGCGGGATATACTTCTCCATAAACAAACTAGAGAATGAAGCCCAAGTCATAGGTGGTGCCTCTGTTGGTTGACACTCAACATGTGACTGCCACCACATTTTGGCGTTCCCTTGAAACTGATAACTCACGAACTCAACACCAAACCGTTCCACTATACCCATCTTGTGTAGTAGCTCATGACAGTCAACCAGAAAATCGTAAGCATCCTCCGATTCAGCACCCTTGAAGACTGGAGGTTTCAATTTCAAGAACTTACTGAAAAGTTCATGCTGATCGTTTGTCATTATAGGCCCAGTAGTCAGACGTGGAAATGTGCCTATTTCCAATGGAACATCCATGCGGGGAGCCATAGTAGCCGCACGTTGTACCTCCGGAGCCTGAGGTGCTGGTGCAGAAAACATTGGAGGTGCCTGACCCTGATCAGATAACCCGCTAAGATAAGCAAGAACCTGATTGATCATGTCTGGGGTAGGTTGGGGAGGCAATCCCTCATTCTGTACTTGATCAGTTTCCCCTTCCTCACCCTCTCTCACTACCTCTTCAGTCGGTGGAAGAGTCACTGCCCTAGTATCAGATGGGTTAGGTGCTCGTCCTCTACCTCTAGAGGACGTCCTCCCACGACCTCTCCCACGGCCTCTTGCCGCTATTCTTCCTCTGGCTACAGCCCTAGTGGCTGGTTCAGACGCACCCTGTCCCGCCGGTGCGGGTGCTGGCGCGGTTGTTGCTCTAGTTCTAACCATCTGCGAAATAGAGTGAAGATGGTCAGATACCAATTTGTATCACCTAGATACCAATTGGACCCAAGTAATAGCACGAAAGAAAGAATGAAAGAATAGAATTTTCCTAAGGTCTTATAGCTTCTCAAAGAAAAGTAAAGGCGTCCCCCTACCGTTCCTTAAGACTCTACTAGACTCGTTCTTGTGTGATGAGACCAACGAACCTAATGCTCTGATACCAAGTTTGTCACGACCCAAAACCGAGCCGCGATTGGCACCCACATTTACCCTCTTATGTGAGCGAACCAACCAATCTAAACCTTATCATTTCAACATATATCAACAGAAAATAATACGGAAGACTCAACTCATTAACTAAAACCAATTCAATAACTATTATTCCCCAAAATCTGGAAGTCATCATCACAAGAACATCTATGATCAAATTACTAGCTAAAAATGTCTAAGAAGCTAAAAATACATAAGAAGCTAGTCCATGCCGGAAGTTCAAGGCATCAAGACTTGAAGAAGAAGATCCAGTCCAAGCTAGAAGCATTAGCTCACCCTGAATTTCCGATGTAGTAAAGACCGGCTTGAATTACTGTTGAGTCGAAGACGACGGCACGTTTGCTGCACTACACAAATAACAAAGAAGAAAACATAAAAGTAGGGGTCAGTACAAAACACGGGTACTGAGTAGATATCATCGGCCAACTCAAAATAGAAAACAGTATATATTAAGCAATATCATAAAATCAACTAATATCCTTAGCATGCAGCATTTACAGTTACCAAAAACCTTGGTTACAACACCAAGCACATCGATGAGGACTCACGCCTCCTCATCATACTCATTTGGGAATTAGGTTAATTAGATTTGAATATATTATCATCTTTCAAGATTCATTATCTTTATTCCCCTCGTGTCGGTACGTGACACTCCGATCCTCATATACTATCCTGGTGTCGGAACGTGACACTCCGATCCTCATTCTATCCTGGTGTCGGAACGTGACACCCGATCCATATTCTATCCTGGTACCGGAACGTGGCACCCGATCCATATACTATTCTGGTGTCGGAACGTGACACTCCGATCCTCATATTCTATCCTGGTATCGGAACGTGGCACCCGATCCATATACTCTCCTGGTGTCGGAACGTGACACTCCGATCCTCATATTCTATCCTGGTACCGGAACGTGGCACCCGATCCATATACTATCCTGGTGTCGGAACGTGACACTCCGATCCTCATATACTATCCTGGTACCGGAACGTGTCACCCGATCCCCTAATCTCACTACTTTCGTTCATCAAGCCTTCTTTTATACCAAGGCATCATCATTAACAAAGTAGATTAGGGTTTCTTTTCAAGATTCAGGATTCAATAGCTTCATCATGCTTATTA
This sequence comes from Solanum neorickii, assembly GCA_027704865.1. Lineage (NCBI taxonomy): Eukaryota > Viridiplantae > Streptophyta > Magnoliopsida > Solanales > Solanaceae > Solanum > Solanum neorickii. Next base: position 46,867,855 of record JAKWJC010000365.1, on the reverse strand, counting down.
TATCATAATTACATAATCACATCATTCATGCAAGCATGCAAGCATACAATCAAGCATATAGAAGGGTTTACAATACTACTAACACATATCATTCACTATTAAGAGTTTACTACGAATAGCATGAAAATAACCATAACCTACCTCCACCGAAGAATTGCGATCAACAAGCTATCTTCTCAGAATCCTTGCTATCCTCTTCGTTTCTCTCTCTCTCTACTCGTTCTCTTTCTTTTTCTGTCTCTCTTTGTTCTTTCTTATTTTTCTTATTCAAACCCTCTTTGTTTTACCCTAATTAGTATACAATTAAGAATAAAAGATGGCAATAATAACCCACTAATTAACTTAAGGTTACCTCTTTTAACCCCCAAGTAATTAGACTTATTAACATTAACCCTCTAACTTTATAATTAAAGCAGGAATAGTCAAAAACGTCCCTTAAAACGTATAAAGAAATCCGACCCGGACTGGGATTGCGCAGCCTGCGACGACCCGTCGTGCCTGCGACGGCCCGTCGTGCCTGCGACGGTCCGTCCTGCAGGTCGTCGCAAGGCTCAGAGACTGGATTTCCACTAAAACTCTGTGATGGTCCGTCACACTTGTGACGGTCCGTCCTGCCATTCCGTTACGAAGTTCAGAGAGTCGATTCCAGTACCCAATTTGCAGATTTTCTAAGTGTTTTGAAACGAGACCCTGCGACGGTCCGTCGTGCCCATGACGGTCCGTCGTGGGGTCCGTCGCCTCAGCCTATTTTTCCAGAAATAAAATCTGCTGCTCAAAACGACTAAACAGGTCGTTACAGAATTCAACGAATTTTCATCAAAAACTTTCGTGTTCATCATTCAATCTACTCTAGACTTGTTGAATTGAATCAAATTGGTGTGTGGTGAATTAACCAAACACTGAAAGATCTCACATACCTTAAAAGGATCACCCCCAACGAAGTTCACTCAATGATCTTGGCGAAATCTTGGTCTTTTCTCCTTTCGTCTTCTTCTCTTATCTTTTCTCCCAAGACCTAAGCATATTCAATCTTCTAAGAACTGACTTGAGGATTAATTTTACCCCTAATAAATCCTTAAAACAAATTAGGAAATAAAAGGGTGAAAGACCACTTTACCCTTACTAAAATTCGGATCGGACTTTTCTTAGTCCAATAACCCAACTTCCGAAAGGTATACCTCCCTCATACGATATCGAAAATGTCCAAACTCGACGGTGTTGGCAAGATATCTCCATCGGCTTTCCAGCCACATAAAGAACTGACCCTAACTCATCTTGACTTAGAAGTTATGACCGTTTGAAAATGATCATAAACTCACTTTTTGCATTTTGGAATTTTTCCAGATTTCTCCTATTCTTCCAAAAATAACTATTCTTAGTTTCTTTGAAAAATCTTAGTTATTTCGGTCAACAAGATGTTACAGTAACATTAAATTCAATTGATTATAAATTACATAACTTTATTTTTGTGTGAATCGCTTGATTTTCAATACAAATAATGGAAAATATACTTGTAACACATAAAAGTAAGAAAAATATTTGAATTATGTTTCAACATAGTTATAGACGAAATTAAGATGTTACTGAGATCTTCTTCTTTTTGTTTGGTTTTATTTAATATTTGATTTTTCGTCTTGAGATTCATCTAATTTGTATTGGCATCATATATGATGTTACATATTTTGTAATATATAGAGTTCTTAAATTGAACAAACACATTTGTTCGTGAATGAAGATGACTATTATGAATAGTCATATGTTCATAAAACAACGTAGCCCTTATGAAAAGTCATATGTTTATGAAAGAACGTGATTCTTATAAATAACCATTTCTTAAGTTCTATAAATGTCAAGACTAAAGTGTTTTATCAAAAAAAGTGGTTTCGAAAAGAGTTTGTTTTATTTTCAAGGATTTTCGACTTTTAGGAGTCGCCACTTAATTTTTAAAAAATCAAGAAAACTTTATTTCTAAACAACTTAAACAGAAAAAATTGTTTAAAAATTTTTTAGGGGGGTTCGGGATTCTTATTAGTGTCTTAGGAAGGTGTTTAAGGCACCTAAGATACTCCGTTTTAAACACGATTTTCCAGCGATTAACTTTTTTTTTTTTTTGACTATTTTTTGTTTTAACCTTTGCGAATTTTTTATTATTGAATTTTGTTAGAAAATTACTTAGGCAAATTTACAAGTTTTGCAACCTTTGTTGTGTTAGGATTTCATCAAAGCTAAGCTTTAAAACTTTAGTTCTAAGCGACTTTCGAATTCGAACATCTTTAAAGTTTCAATTTTTAGTTCGAGTTTGATAGAACGAAAGGCGTTTGATGGGGTTTGGATTCTTCTAACCCTAACTAACGACGTTCAAGCAAACATATAAACGAATAATAAAAGGAGAGAGAGGGAGAGAGAGGTTTTGGGTCCAAACTCGGGTTCTGTTCGCCTTGACCGAATATTGGACCCACCTGTCTTTGGGTTTTCCACCCCCTTTTTGCCCTGTCCTAACCTAAGCGTACAAAATAAATTACGGGAAAGTAGAGCAACAAAGGCTTATGCCCGTTACAAATAAATACAATATATAAAATAAAGGAATTTCCAATCGATTTCTTCAAGTTCTTCAATCTTCGCGATTCCGAATTGGAATTTCTACATTTGCCTTGATGGGTTGACTCGAAGATGAACCAAGACTCCAGGAAATGCAAGGGATGAGTCCATCACGAACTCGGAAGGGGTTCACATGCACACAAAGAAAAGTGATAAGCAATAACATCCAATAATAATATCTCCCAACCTACGATGAAAGAGGATTAACCGAACAACGAGTAATAAATATAAAGGAACACAACTCATCAACAAAGCAGAGGGGCCGGCAGTGGCCATGAGTTTGGCGAATGCAAAATGGAGAAAGGAAAATAAAGGCAAGTCATAGTAATCTTAAATGCCAATACTACAAAACCTCATTTTAGCAAATAAATATGCAAATTTAAGGCGCCTAGACCATAATCAAAAGCGAGTTCATATGCCAAAGTGTAGGATAATCAACAAGTCAGTGAAACCATACTTGACAACTGCAACATTTGAATCACATTTGAGATCAAGTTAACTAATTTCTTAGCATAGGTAACACAACACTCCAATAAGCCAAAAATATATCTCTATACAATAATAATTTTAAAACGAAACGAACAAACTTGAACCTTTGTCACATCCTTAACTCTAACAATAACCTACAGCCATGGATCCAACGGAAGCCTTTATAATGAACACATTCGCGACAGGAACAAACCAAGGAATAACATCACAATCCGACAAACAAAACAGAAAACATCTTATCAAAACAATTCGTAGATGAACCTAAAACAGGAAGAAACATGGGAAGAAGCAGAAATGGAGCCGATGAATCACACGACTTAAACACGCTACGATCATTGTTCAACCCATTCGGCAAATAAAAAGAAAACGAATCCAAACGAGGCCACCACCAAAACCTATGAATTTTCAACAGTTTCTTCAATACACAGATTTACAGCAGCCAAACCCAACCCAAATACTAGCAGAACAAACGACGCAACACCGAATATCATGTCTCATCTAACGCAACAAGACGCGACTTAACAGATAACAACTAAATATTTAACATGAGGAGAAACCAATATGAAAACGAAGACACAACAGTCTATGAACAGCAAAACCAAACGAGAAACTATCAATATACATCAGACTCTGGAGAGACCAAATAACTGAATACATTCACAACGAGGCATATTCGAAATGGAAGGGAGATTACCTTTTAGTGTGCAGCGATACTGAGGGAAAACGAGTTTGAAAGAGGACGAGCTTCCACCACGCGAACTTGGTATCTCGAACAGACGCTCGAAGAGACTGGCGCCGCCGGAATGGGAAGGCGATGTCGTGGTCGAGACTGAAACGCAAGGCTGCTTTAGACTCCCACCTCTCTCTGTTCTTACGAAACCGACAGCGAAACGGAAAATTTCTCCGATTTCCCAAACAATTTCCGACTATCTATCTACAATAAAGAACCAGAAAGTTTTCCAAACCCCCCAAGAAAACAACGGAACGACCCAATAATTTTTCAAAAAAAAATTCCAACCACAGACGAACAAACAAAGTTTTCGACAAAGTTCCAATTAAAATTTTCGTCCGAAATTCCAAACCAAGTTCTCCTTCTCTGAAATTTTGATAAAAATCCCCCCCGTTAATCTGAAGAGGGAGGGGGTTTATATAGAGGGGGAAACTAAGGTTTCGGATGAAGAGGGAGGGCGGGAACGACGAGTTTGAAACTTGAATTTTCTCTTTGGGTCAAACCCATCAAGGAATGATGCGTGTTGGGGGGGTGACAGTGACGTCTCGCCGACCTGCTTGACCGCGGCAGGGTATGGGTCTCTGTCATTCCGTCTCGCTCACGCGAAGTAAAGGGGAAAGGGAGAAGAACGTGGGGTTGTTGAGGGATAGGTGAAAGAGGGGGGGTCGCGTAGGTCTGCGTTTTCTGGAGATTTTTCGGTTTTTCTGGGTTTTCTGTCGAGAGGGGAAGCTCGCGTGGGGGGGAGACGCGGGAGAGAGGGAAGGAGAGGAGAGAGCGTGGGGAGAGACGGGGTTTTTGCTGGGAATCGCGTGGCTGGCTTGGGAATTTGTTGGCGTCTGTTTTTCTGGGGGAATTATCGTGGCTGCTAAACGCGTGAGTGAGAATGGGGAAGAAGAAGAGAAGGAGAAACGGGTCGGATCTGGGTCGGACGGGTCGGGTCGGGTAGGAGATTTAAGTTTAGTGGGTTTTGGTAAAAGGGCATGGGATGGATTAGGCAAAACGTTGGACAGAAATGGGAATTGGGTCGGAATTTTTGGGTTGAAAGGGAATTTGGGCCTGGGGTTGGAAGTAGAAGTGGGCCGCTGGGATTGGAAAATTGGGCCTGGGAATGTTGGGGTTAAATTGAAGTGAGGCTGATAGATTAGAAAAGGCCCAAGATTGATTCTTTAGAACGAATTAAAGGATTAAAATGAATTAAATTAAGATAGCCAATTGATAGAATGAATATGGTATAAATTTATTAACGAGCTTATTTATTTAGTAACATAACTATTTAAACTATAAAATAATGAGTCAAAATACTTGTGATTTAAAGTAAACTAATTTAATAGAATACTTTCTAAACTTAAGATATACATATATACATATACATATACATATACATATATATATACCTATATATATATATACATACATATACATTTTAATTTTCGCAAGACTTATAAAACTAATTAACTTAAATAATTTGAAAAACTCATGAAGCTCGATAATTAATTTATACCAACGCGGGTCAAAAATTGGGTGTCAACAACTGTCCCTCATTTTACTTGGGTTGATGCAAGCAACTCGAGGAAAATGAAGTTGACCGAACCAATTTTGACCAACTCCATTCGCTTTTAAGAAGAAGGATTTGACAAAGAGTTTAGGAATTATGGCTGAACCCTTGCAAACGGGTCTCCTACATATCTCAGGCTATATGAGAATTCAGGCCACTTGTAGTTCGATAAGCTTGATTTACCGCATGATATTGAAAAAAAATCAAAAGCCACTTCGACACCGGATTATGAAGGTATCGGAATGCTTGAGAATAGAATTCGAGAACGAATGTTGGAATTCAGCCGAGTTTTCAACGTCGAATCCGCCTACATATTTTTAGACCTTTGGAATCAGGCTGTGTGTAGTTCGACTCAATCGGTGGATAAGGAAATCTATTATGCTAGATAACCTTCGGCTTTGGACAAGTGACAAATTAATGAGTAATAAAAGGAGGCTTGTAATCTCTTAGCCATGAATGTGGCGCGCTTCACACCCATAATTAAGAACTTACACAGACTTAATTTTCAAAGCTCTTGGCGCATCGTCACTCAGATTGAAAACTTGCTTCCGATAATCGAAACTTCCGGATGCGAGACTGAAACTGACAGAACTAAAAAAAAACCTGCATGCCTCGAGAGGGTGGTTCGATTGTGGTGGAAGTCGCTCCTCTGCTCGCGTCCTAAGAGTTTGACACTCCTCTTTGGACTGTGTCCCAGTTTGCTGCTAAGAAAAAGTTCCACGTTGTGCTGCATCCTTTTTGATGTCGTCCGCACCTGTGGTTTTTTGAGAATTCATCCTTTTGGATGCTCTCGACAAAGACTGATATAAAACTCGTCAGCTTAAAAATGCAATTAGGATGGGAGACAGTGTCTTTTTACCATGTCGACACCTCATTGTTCTCCTCAATATTCGACGTCGACTCTATCGGTCTGGCGTCCAACAAATAAAGCTCATGCCTTGCGCTTTGTAGTAAAATCTTCAATGTACTCTTCATTTGATGCTTTATAATAAATAACAAAGATGCAATCGAGGTCAATGGATAAATGTTTTTCTTTGTCCGTGTATGTCCTCTTGCGGGGCATGAATATCTTCCCGCGATACGTAAATTCCTGCGAGATATGAATCTTCTCGCGATACATAACTTTCAGCGAGGAATAAAATCTTCTCGCGATGTGCAAATTTTGACGAGGCATGAAATCTTCTCGTCGTGCATAATTAATGACTCGCGATGCATGATTTCTGCGATGCATGATTTTCAACGAGGCATGGATTCTTCTCGTGATGCATAAATTCCAGCGAGGTATGAAGTCTTCTCGTGATGTATAAATTTTGACGAGGCATGAAATCTTCTCGTCGTGCATAAGTAATGACTCGCGATGCATGATTCCGCGATGCATGATTCCGCTATGCATGATTTCCAGCGAGGCATAAATTCTTCTCGCGATGTATAAATTCCAGCGAGGTATGAAGTCTTCTCGCGATGCATAAATTTTGACGAGGCATGAAATCTTCTCGTCGTGCAAAATTAATGACTCGCGATGCATGATTCCGCGATGCATGATTCCGCTGTGCATGATTCCGCGATGCATGATTTTCAACGAGGCATGGATTCTTCTCGTGATGCATAAATTCCAGCGAGGTATGAAGTCTTCTCGCGATGTATAAATTTCAGCGAGGTATGAAGTCTTCTCGCGATGCATAAATTTTGACGAGGCATGAAATCTTCTCGTCGTGCATAATTATTGACTCGCGATGCATGATTCCGCGATGCACGATTTCCGCGATGCATGAATTCCAGCGAGGCATAAATTCTTCTCGCGATGTATAAATTTTGACGAGGCATGAAATCTTCTCGTCATGCATAATTATTGACTCGCGATGCATGATTTCCGCGATGCATGATTCCGCGATGCATGAATCCAGCGAGGCATAAATTCTTCTCGCGATGTATAAATTTTGACGAGGCATGAAATCTTCTCGTCATGCATAATTATTGACTCGCGATGCATGATTTCCGCGATGCATGATTCCGCGATGCATGAATCCCAGCGAGGCATAAATTCTTCTCGCGATGTATAAATTTTGACGAGGCATGAAATCTTCTCGTCATGCATAATTATTGACTCGCGATGCATGATTTCCGCGATGCATGATTCCGCGATGCATGAATCCCAGCGAGGCATAAATTCTTCTCGCGATGTATAAATTTTGACGAGGCATGAAATCTTCTCGTCGTGAAAAAGTAATGACTCGCGATGCATGATTCCGCGATGCATGATTCCGCTATGCATGAATCCCAGCGAGGCATAAATTCTTCTCGCGATGTATAAATTTTGACGAGGCATGAAATCTTCTCGTCGTGCAAAAGTAATGACTCGCGATGCATGATTCCGCGATGCATGATTCCGCTATGCATGATTCCGCGATGCATGAATATTTATATCGCCCCCGTGAATAGTAACGGTAAGACGATCTCCAAATAATATATCAACTTGATCGATAATGATAAGATAATAATTGCATAACCGTCTCTTCCGAGGTAATGCATGGTCTTGATCGACAATAATCATCTTGCTTTGATAACGCCATGCAAATAGCGTCTTCTATAGAAATCGTGAAATCTTCGCTGAGATTCCTTTTTGGTTCACCTTTGAATCTGGCCAGGCACTTTGTAAATTTCATGTATTGGGGAATGGCTTGAAATAAACAAACACATTCACAAGCATCTTGGCATAAACGATATGAAATGCTTCTTGCTTTCAATAAAATCACTGGCTTTGGAGATAGTTTTCTCCTTCTCCGTATTCCTCAGTCGGAAGAATTCGGCCGATTTCGAAGCGAAGCTATAAGCCTGCATCCACAGAAAAACTGTCAGTTTTAAACATACTGATCTGTGTCGATCCCTTCGGTTGTTTGCTCCTTGTCTTGATGTCTCCGGTTGATTTCCCAATTTCCCGACTCTTGATAGATAAGAAAATATCTTATGCCAAAACAGATGAAATATAAAAGGGAAATTTTTAAGAGAAACAAGAAATTTCAAGAAATAGTATCTCGAAAAAGTCACTGCCAAGTCATGTCATGTCAGGCTTAGCGAGCTTCTTTGAGTCCGACGCTTGTCGAATGAATTTCAGAGGCATTCCGGACTTGTAGGGAAGTCCCATGACAAAATTTTGAGGCCATCCTCAAAATTTCTGTCCCAGTTAGTATCTTGCTCATCTTTCCATTGTAACCGAACAGATCTCGGAATTTTTGAGATCTTCTCAAAAATTCTGTCCCAGTCGCAAATTCGAAATGTCTTTAGTTTGATCCGCTGAAGAGAAGGTTCCTTCTGGAGAATTTTTGAGTCCCTCTCAAAAATTCTGTCCCTGTTCTACTGTAAAGGGGAATAGAAATCTTACGAGAGATATGACCGAGCCCTTGTGGCGCCTACGTATCCCGTTGAGGCAGGAATCAGGTCAAACGTAGTTCCCCTTAACGGTTAACAAGAATAAATTTTACAAAGAAACCGACCGAGGCCGACAAAGGCCGCCTACGTATCTCATTCTTGAGAATTCAGGTCGAACGTAGTTCAAATACAAGAAGAATAATTAAAGGGGGTAAATGGGGTGACCGAAGCCGACATAGGCCGCCTACGTATCTCGTTCTCGAGAATTCAGGTCAGACGTAGTTCGTTAGAAACCAATACAAGCAAACAGAAGATTACAAGTAAATGATAGAAAATGCGAAACGAACTTCACGCGTAGTATCTCTTGACGGCATCTGAGTTGATAGGCTTGGGCCATACAGCGCCATCCATCTCTGACAAGACTAAAGCACCTCCAGATAGTACTTTGCGAACCATGTAAGGACCTTGCCAGTTTGGTGCGAACTTTCCTTTGTGCTCGTCTTGATGAGGAAAAATACGCTTAAGAACCAACTGACCAACTTCAAAATTTCTGGCTCTTACTCTTTTGTGAAAAGCGCGAGCCATTCTTTGTCTATACAATTGGCCATGGCAAACAGCGACCATCCTCTTCTCATCAATCAAAGTTAGCTGATCAATCCGTTTGCTAACCCACTCAGCATTACTTAGCCCAGATTCTTGGATGATCCTCAGTGATGGTATCTCGACTTTAACAGGTACGACTGCTTCTGTTCCGTATACTAGCAAGTATGGAGTGGCCCCAGTCGATGTTCTGACCGTTGTTCGATAACCTAGTAGAGCATATGGCAACATTTCATGCCAACCTCGCTGTTTGTCAATCATTTTCCTCAAAATCTTCTTGATGTTCTTGTTGGCGGCCTCTACAGCTCCGTTCATTTGAGGGCGATAGGCAGTTGACCTTCGATGAACAATCTTGAAGTGTTCACATATCTCTTTCATCAGATGACTATTGAGATTCGCACCGTTATCAGTAATGATGGACTCCGGAACTCCAAATCTGCATATCAGATTGTTGCGGACAAAGTCGGCCACCACTTTCTTGGTTACGGATTTGTAGGAGGCTGCTTCCACCCACTTGGTGAAATAATCAATGGCAACCAAAATGAATCTGTGCCCATTGGAAGCGGCTGGCTCTATAGGACCGATGACATCCATCCCCCAAGCTACAAATGGCCAAGGTGAACTCATAGCATTAAGTTCGTGAGGCGGCACCCGTATCAAATCGCCGTGCACTTGACATTTGTGGCATTTTTGCACGAATTTGCAACAGTCATTCTCCATAGTCATCCAGAAATAACCAGCTCGAAGAACCTTTCTTGCTAAAGTAAGCCCATTCATGTGTGTACCGCAAACTCCAGCATGTATCTGTTCAATAAGTCTCACAGCTTCAGCAGCATCCACGCATCTTAACAGACCCAAATCTGGAGTCCTTCTGTACAGGACTTCTCCATTCAAAAAGAAATTGAGAGCCATACGACGTATCGATTTCTTTTGATTAGATGCATCATCTTCTGGATATGCCCCAGACTCCAAGTATCTCTTTATGTCGAAATACCAAGGCAAACCATCTGGTTCTGATTCAACGTGCGAACAGTGGACTGGATGCTCCATCAAGCCTATATCCAGTGGGTCGATGTAATCAGTATCCGGATGTTTGATCATTGAAGCGGTGGTGGCAAGAGCATCAGCTAACTCATTCTGTATTCTGGGAGTATGTCTGAACTCAATCTTGCGGAACCTTTTACACAGATTTTGCACGTACTGTACGTAAGGTACAATCTTCGGGTTTTTCACAGCCCATTCACCTTGGACCTGATGAATCAAAAGGTCTGAATCTCCAATAACCAGCAACTCGTAAACATTCATGTCGATGGCCATTTTTAAACCAAGAACACAAGCTTCGTATTCAGCCATGTTGTTTGTGCAGTTGAAGCGCAGTTTAGCCGCCATAGGATAATGCTGACCGGATTCTGATACCAAGACTGCTCCAACACCTTTACCCTGGTGATTCGCCGCCCCATCGAAGAACAATCTCCAACCTGGATAAGCTTCAGATATATCTTCACCCACAAATGACACTTCTTCATCGTGAAAATATGTCTTGAGAGGTTCATATTCTTCGTCAACGGGATTTTCTGCAAGATGGTCAGCCAAAGCTTGTGCCTTTATTGCCTTCTGAGTCACGTACACGATATCAAACTCACTTAACAACATTTGCCATTTAGCTAACTTCCCGGTTGGCATCGCTTTCTGGAAAATATACTTCAATGGATCCATCCTGGAGATAAGATATGTAGTATATGACGACAAATAGTGTCTCAGCTTCTGGGCAAGCCACGTCAGAGCATAGCATGTTCTCTCCAGCAAAGTGTAGCGAGACTCGTATGGAGTAAATTTCTTGCTTATGTAGTAGATAGCCCTTTCCTTCTTCCCTGTCTCGTCGTGTTGACCAAGTACACATCCAAAGGCACTATCTGAAACGGACAAATATAGCAACAACGGACTCCCTTCTCGCGGAGGAACCAATACTGGTGGGTTAGACAAGTAGCTCTTGATAGCGTCGAAAGCGGTCTGGCACTCTTCAGTCCACTTAGTTGGGGCATCTTTCTTCAGCAACTTGAAGATAGGCTCACATACCACTGTCGATTGTGCGATAAACCGGCTGATATAGTTTAACCTCCCCAAGAAACTCATCACCTCTTTTCTCGTCTTCGGCGGAGGTAACTCCTGAATTGCTTTAATCTTGGAAGGGTCGAGCTCAATACCTCTTCTGCTGACTATAAACCCCAACAACTTCCCAGCTGGGACTCCAAAAGCACATTTGGCGGGGTTTAGCTTCAAGTTGTACCGACGCAAACGTTCAAAGAATTTTCTCAGGTGCGTCAAATGATCCGAACTCTCGCGGGATTTGATTATGACGTCGTCCACATACACTTCAATTTCCTTGTGAATCATGTCATGAAAGATAGTCGTCATGGCTCTCATGTAAGTGGCACCGGCGTTTTTGAGGCCGAACGGCATCACCCTGTAGTGATATACCCCCAAGGTGTAATGAAGGCCGTTTTCTCTGCGTCTTCTTCGTCCATCAAAATCTGGTGATAACCCGCGTAACAATCCACAAATGACTGCATCTCATGTTTGGCACAGTTGTCAATCAAAATATGGATATTCGGCAACGGGAAATTATCCTTCGGACTAGCCTTGTTGAGGTCTCTGTAATCAACACAAATCCTGATTTTTCCATCTTTCTTGGCGACCGGAACAACATTCGCCAACCAGGTGGGATATTGCGTTACTTCTACCAATCGAGACTCTATCTGCTTGGTGATTTCCTCCTTAATCTTCAAACTCAATTCAGGCTTGAATTTCCGAGTTTTTTGTTTCACCGGCTCGAACCCTGGGTTGATAGGTAGCTTATGAGATACGACATCGGTACTCAATCCTTGCATGTCAACGACTTCCCAAACGAACACATCACTGAATTCCGCAAGCAGATGAACCAGGCTCTTCTTCTGAGTTTCACTCAGGTGGGTGCTGATCTTAACCTCTTTGACACATTCTGAATCTCCCAATTTTACCGTCTCTGTTTCCTCCAGATTCGGTTTATGTTGATTCTCGAAATGTCGAAACTCTTCTACCACATAGTCTGGTTCCCCACTTTCTTCGTCGTAGTCGTCAGCCTCGTCGTCATTTGCCTCATTTTGCTCGTTTAGCTCATGACATGACATGACATTGGCAGGTTTATAACTTACGTTACTGAAATCATAAACAGAAGAAAAAAAATCAGGGAAGTAAAACATAACAAGCAATCAAATAAACAAAGTCAAAATAAGGAGGCTTTTCATTTAAATCAAACAAAGTGCAAGCTCAGGTCATGGCACAGGGCCATGTCGCCTTTCAAACATCATAACAAAATTCAAAATAAAGAAAAATGCAGAAATGGTGGGTCTCGGGCCTCTTCCGGACGACCACCGATTTTGGGATGCACAAAATAGCTCCTTTCTACCACGGAGTTCGGGACATCAGGATCGGCGTGGACGTCCAATTTTGCAGCATCTCCCCTGGTTCTGCATCGCGAATGCCAGCTGGGTTGACCTCCTTCTCGATAACGACATTAATCTCCTTGAACAGGTCACAGATCCCTTCACCATCGTCTTCTGGCTCGGCATGCCCCCGGACTGGAAAGGATTGATAGAGAGGCGGGATCGGCTTAGTCAACTCTTGGTCCTTTTTCCTCTTTATCTTCAAATCATCATTTGTGGGGATGTACCCCAAACCATATCTGGATCTTTTAACAAGGACCGGAACCGGCTCAATAATTCCTTGGGAATCTCTTCCCAATCCGAAACCCGACTCGAACCCATTTTGCAGCATCACCGTGGCTATCATTTTGTACGCGGTTGGCATGGAGTTAAGGGCCAAATCCTCGTTGGTGGCATTCACCAGCTCCACCGTGTAAAAGTCTGCGCCTTGCGGCATCTCATCAATGACCGACACCTGCTTGCCCGAGCGACTTCCCTCGCCATGAATCACCAACTCTTTATTTTTCCATACAAGCTTCATCATCTGATGGAGAGTAGAGGGGACGGCTCCAGCCATGTGGATAAACGGCCTTCCCAAAAGAAGGTTGTAGCTAGTGTCTATGTCCAATACTTGGAATTGCGCACTGAACTCTGCGGGGCCCATTTGAAGGGTCAAAGTCACCGCCACTAAGGTGTCTCTTTGCACACCATCAAATGCCCTTACATTGACCTGATTCTGCTCCAGTTTCCCAAGGTCAAAATTTAGTTGCTTCAACGTCGACAATGGGCATATATTCAAACCGGATCCATCATCTATCAAAACACAGTTGACAACCTTTCCACGACATATCACGGTAATGTGTAGCGCTTTGTTGTGGGATCTTCCTTCGACTGGCAACTCATCGTCACAAAAGCTGATCCGGTGCCCCCGAATGACTTGATGAATCATGGCGGCCACATTATCACTACTTGTACCTGAGGGTACGTATGTATCATCAAGATCTTTCATTAAGGCCTGCCTGTGGGATTGAGAGCTCATCAGCAGGTCCCACACGGAGATCTGAGCCGGAGTCTTCTCTAAATGTTTGACGATGGAATAGTCCTTCGGTTGCATCCTTCTCCAGAATTCTTCTGCTTCCCCCTCGCTTATCGGCCTCTTAGCATGGTCCTTCTTCTGTCCTCCGAGAGCAAGCTCATCAGGAGTGTAGCACCTTCCGGACCTGGTCATGCCTTGGGCCACGGCGGTTTCAATGACAAATTTGGGCTTAACGAGAGTTTTTGAAGGCACCAAGGCAACAGCCTTTGCAGGTGTCAGAATAACAAACTCCCTCCTTTCCTTGACGCTTAAAGAAGCGACAGCCCTTTCCAAGTCCTCATGCACAATAGGGGTAATCATCTTTGTTCCACACCCGTCTTCATCCGTTTCAATCATATTAAGGTTGTCACCTCCATGATTCGGCAACGGATTTGTGTTGACGTTTGGCGCCGCCGGTTGAAGAGAAACTACCTCCTGATCGATCAGGTCTTGGATTTTGTGCTTAAGGTTGATGCAATCTTCCGTGTCATGTCCAACACTGTTGGAATGATAAGCACACCTTTGATCTGGCCTGTAGAACTTTGAGTTGACATCCCCGGGTTTGGGCCCCACAGGGTGGATGTATCCATCTGCGGATAGCCTCTCAAATAGTTTGGTCCGGCTTTCAGCAAGTGTGGTAAAGTTCCTTGAAGGCCTTTTTTCAAATCTCGGACGGGAAGTATCATAACCGCTTTGCTGAGGGGGAGGCACCTGCTGATAATTTTGGTTATTCGTACGAGGAGCTTGGCTTCGGGGGTAAGGGTTTGCCTGGAAATTTGGCATTGGGGCTTGGTGATTCGGGAGGGGGTTCTGATATAATGGAGCTTGGACTTGATAAGTGGGCGGAGGTGCTCGGTAGTTCGACTGCACATTGGCACAGTTGGGAGCAATATTCTGATAAGGGGATGGAATCTGGTATGGTTGAGGGTAATTTGGGTATAGGGGAGAAAAATTCTGGAGATTAGGGGATGGACTTTGGTATGACGAAATTTGAGCATTTGGATAGGTGGGGGCAGTATTGTGGTTATTAGGATGATTGGATTGTGGGTAGTAGGATCGGTGAGACCTTGGGGAAGGCCTGGAACGATCTTGGGAGTGTGACGGGTTTCTAGGGGTTTTTCTTCCCCCATACGAGACAGCGGCAACTTCCTCTCTTCTCTTTCTTATCAATCCTGAGGACCCAGGCGACGAGGATACACGGGCTATCTTCCCCGATTTTAGACCATCTTCGATAGTCTCACCAACTTTGACTATCTCAGCGAATCTAGCTCCGACCAGCAACATGATTCGATCATAGTACTCAGGCTCCTGTACCCGCACGAACACTTCCACAATCTCTTTCTCGGTCATGGGTGGCCTTACCCTCGCCGCTTCTTTCCTCCACCTATAGGCAAATTCCCTATAGCTTTCAGTTGGTTTCTGCTTCATCTTCTCTAGAGAATACCGATCGGGCACTATTTCAACATTGTAGGCGAATCGGTCAATGAAGTCCTTAGCCAATGCATTCCAACTGGGCCACTGCCTGGTTTCATGTGAAGTAAACCACTCGAGGGCCTCCCCACACAGACTTCGGCTGAAAAGCCGCATCAACAAGGCCTCATCCCTGCCAACTCCCACGAGCTGGTCACAATACGCTCTCAAATGTGCCATAGGGTTGCCTACTCCTCCGAAGGTGTCAAACTTCGGAATTTTAAAACCTTCGGGAAGGTTCAAATCTGGATGGATGCACAATTCTGCGTAGCTAAGTCCGACGGCGTCTGGGATGCACTGCAGCTCTTTCATAGCCCTTTTGATTTCTTCCTTTATATCGATCTTAACTTCTTCTTTCGCCTTCCATTCTCTTTCCTGTTCTTCATAGTGATCCAACTCAGAACCGTGCACCTCGTGCTCGGTAGGAACAGGAACTTGGAAGGTGGCTCTTTTTGGGAGGGGTGGAGCTATAGAGGGACTTGGAACGTTTTGGGCGGTCTGGTAGTTTTGTGGGTAGGCCTGAGGATTGGTGTTCTGACTTAAATGGGGATGAAATGCTTGGGTATTGAAGGCAGTTTGAGTTTGGTTTTGATTTTGTGGCGGTGGGGCAGTTTGAGTATTCTGAGGATGGGGTGGTATTTGAGGGTGGTTATTTTGAAGAGGTGAAGGAGTTTGGTAAGATGCAGAAGCGTATTGGGGGTTTTGGGTTGTTAGGTCTATCACAGACGGATTATGCACAGGTGTAGAAGGCTGGTTCTGAGATGGATCTATGTTTGATGAAGGGAAGTAGACCGGAGGTCTTGCATCAGCAATATTAGTACCAAATCCAGGTGGAGGCGCATCCTGTCTCCGTTGCATTTCAATTTTCATTTCAGCAATCTGTTGCATGATCAATTCGTTCTGTTCCACTACAGTGGGCTGAGCCACCACAACGTCAGTAAGACGCCCTTCGTCATTGTTGTCTCCCATAACCGTTTTTCCTTTGTCTGAATTTGATCGAGGGAAGGAATCTGTAGGACCTTTCGATCTGGTGAAGTAAGGATGATCTGCCAGCTTTATCGACACAGATCAGTAAAAGGTACCTGAGAGGTAAAAACAACTCAAAGGCAAACTTGTTAGTGCATATCCAGAGTACAAAATGCATGATATCGCACATAAAACAGATAAACACACAAGTCGCTTTGTTTGAGGATATCTTAACCCACGAATGAGGACGGAAATATATTTTTGAACAAACAGGATTTTGCTTGTTTAACGCCATCTCGGGAAAGCTGAATCACGTTGAGCTATGGTCTTCTTGCAGCTGCTTTTTAACGCCCGTTGATCTTATCTTCGTATCTCCGTAACATGGGGGAGAATGAAAAATTTTTGGTGATAGGGGCCGGGCCGGGAAGGCTGCCTACGTATCTCGCAAGGAGAATTCAGGCCCAACGTAGTTCGGATACAAGGATGAAAATTTTCATTCATTCTTTCGTTGTGATTAAAAAGGAATTGAAAACAACATTGAAATTTCTAGAAGATAACATTTGGCGATTTCTTGTCTTGTGGCTGCGTCATTCCTTTCCTTTCAGACAGTCGGAAATGGAGGCTGGTAGACGATTTCCTCCTCATCGTCCTCCTCAATTGATTCTTGGTCGGGACCACTGTTGTCTGCTCCCCGTTCACGGGCGGGATATTTTCTGCCCTTTAAGTTGCTGCGGGTCGCCAATTCTTCGTTGAGCGCCGCACTTCTGGTAAACAACACGGCAGTCTCGATATCTATCTTCGCCTCTCTCGCCTTTCCTTCGTGTATCTCCAAACGAAGCAAGTTCAACCTTTTCCTTAGGCTTTCGGTTTCTATCTCAACCTCCTTCTTTCTTTTCATCTGCGACGCCAGATCTTCATCCAAAGTCGTGACCGCAGCTTTGTAGATTGTGGTGGTCATGTCTACCTTAAGCCCTTCCTCTTTAATATTCTGAATTTCTCGAGTGACTCGCTCGATTTTTCTTCGTAATTCCTCCTCAGTGAGCTCCGTCTGGACGTTCTTGCCTTTGTCCATAACGGTGATTCAACTTTCCTGCGATGATAGAGCAGTATTTAGGATTTGTGGTAGGAGATGGGTTTTGCGTGAGAAACTTGAGACACGGGAATTTTGGTCGGACATTTGTGATAGTAGCTTCTGTATACTCTTTTGAATTTTGGCTAGGAGTGGGTCTACGATATCCTCATTCAAAGCAACATAACACATAAACATTTAAACAAATATATCGTGTCCTAAACATGCATGTGACCCTTTGTGCCAAGGGTAGGCCTAGCGATCTGAAGGATGTATTGCGCCATTTAAACAAGTAATTGTACCCCCGAAACAAATTTCACTAGATGTCATAGCGTTCATTACACAATCAAAATCAAACGGGATATATCTTGGGAAGGGGATGTAGTGCGAATACACATATAAAATCAATCCCACGCAGGGGAGTTAAAGGGTCGATGATCCAGCTCCTCTTCTGGCCTTCTCCACTTCTTCTCGGATAATGCACTTGCTGGTGAACACGTATGGCTCAGCGAACGCAGCTTTGGAAGATGTAGGTACGGCTTGTAAGGTGTTCATCTGCTCATCCAGAATAGTGTCCAAACGCACTAGACAAGCCCTTGTGTCAGCTAATTCTTGTGATGTCACAGCCAAAGCCCTCTGATTTTCCAATTCCCGAAGCTGGTACTCTAGCTCCTTTTGTTGAAATTCTTGCTCCCTCCGGTCCCACTCTTGCTGAAAATGGTATGCGTGAATCTGAAGCCTTGTTTGCACGTCTTCGATTTTCCGATCCATGCGTGGTGTTGGATCCACTACACCATGCAAATCATTATGCAACCATGTCTTATATTCGTCAACATATCCAGCTTCATACCTATCTTCGGTAACCTCCCCCTTTATGTTGACACGTCCGGCCCATTCCTGGAGGATAATTTTAGCGAAAGGTATTTTGTCCTTCTCGTTGTAATCGACAATGAAAGAGCTGGCATCTCCTTGGGCGGGTATGATTTGGACTTTCCCAAATTGCCGCATTACTCTCGTCGGGTTGTAAGGACGCAATCCTCTGATGCCGGGAAGGACTAAAAATGGCAATTTGGCCCCTTGAGCTGCTATCATCTGAGACCTGAAGCTCGGTAATACCCATTGTATGTTTCCTTCTTTCAAATTGTAAAACACCCTTGCCCACGCATCCCTGGTGGTGTGAATTGGAAATTTACGGATACTCAAGTAGAACTCGTAATTATCGAGAGGACTTGTTTGACTTGGTTCGGCCAACTCCTGTGGCTGGGGGTTGTCTCTTTTACATAAATGTTCCGTCAACCACCACTGGAGTAAGATGTTGCAACCTTGGAAAAATGGGAACCCGTTCTTGCACAGGCTCAGGGATCGGTAGATGTCGGCCAAGATGACTGGGGCCAAGCAGCAGTATTTCTTTTCTTCAGATCTTCTACCGACTCCTCTGAACATGGAATTCGCTACCATCACTACTCTGGTGTCAATCTCTTTTCCTTCGTCTTTAGGGAACACCATAGCTCCCAAGAGGCATGCAGAGAAAGCGATAGCTTGGGTTTGTCTCCAAGTACTGTAGTCATGGAATTCATTTGGGAATAGTCTGAAATAATTGTCGTGTCCCCACCTCTCGAAAAATCTCATTAGAGGAATGTCGTCGGTATCTAACCAATCTGCATTCACTAGGAATAACATATCTCTCAATTCGTTTTTGGTTGGCCTATCTGGTAGGAGAACGTGATGATCGGGACGCTTTTTCCTTTTGCCACACGTCCCAATCGAGTCAAGGCAGTCTTTGATATCTTCTAGTGTGGGCGTTATTTCGACGTCTCCAAATCGAAAGACCATCTTCTTATCGTCCCAAAATCGGGTGATGACCTCGATAAACGTGGGCCATACCTTGAAGTTCATTATCGAAGGAAGGTGACCCAAGTAAATCGAGATTTCTCTCTTCTGACACTCCTTAAGATTGCCCCACCATACTCGAAGAATGTCGGGTGCCTGGGTGACCATTTTGAAGTGAAGGAATTGACTTGACATCTACAAAAACATACAACTAGTTAATTTTCAATCCCCCCGATACAACAACTAATTAAACACGCAATACATCCTTCAAATTTAAACAACAAACATGAGTGTCCTATCGAGCCGTAGGCTCTTTGGACTCAAGGTGGACTTTTCTAATGGGCCCGACACTCCTTGGGTGTCGGGTCATCTTAGGCCAATGCGCTATTTTCGGGATTCGATTTCGCTCTATCCCAGTTTGACTAAGAGTGGGTTGTATTTAAAGTGGAATGGGTAACCCAAGCGGACTACTTGGGCTGGGACAATTAACGATCGTTGACTATCAAGTAATCAACTACACTCGTCAGGGTGCCCCGAGAAGCTTTTTGGTTAACGAACGACTGCGAACCCGCATAATCGTCCTTTAGTGGAAATGTAAAAAGTGTCGTTTGACGGAAGTATGTATGTTATGCATGCAACAGTCTAAAATCTGAATAATTTAAACACTTAAGCAATAAATCACAAATAATCAAATATGTTAATCTTAAGGTTAGAATCCTCCAACTCCCCAGCGGAGTCGCCATTTCTGTTTTATCAAAAAAAGTGGTTTCGAAAAGAGTTTGTTTTATTTTCAAGGATTTTCGACTTTTAGGAGTCGCCACTTAATTTTTAAAAAATCAAGAAAACTTTATTTCTAAACAACTTAAACAGAAAAAATTGTTTAAAAAATTTTTAGGGGGGTTCTGGATTCTTATTAGTGTCTTAGGAAGGTGTTTAAGGCACCTAAGATACTCCGTTTTAAACACGGTTTTCCAGCGATTAACTTTTTTTTTTTTGACTATTTTTTGTTTTAACCTTTGCGAATTTTTTATTATTGAATTTTGTTAGAAAATTACTTAGGCAAATTTACAAGTTTTGCAACCTTTGTTGTGTTAGGATTTCATCAAAGCTAAGCTTTAAAACTTTAGTTCTAAGCGACTTTCGAATTCGAACATCTTTAAAGTTTCAATTTTTAGTTCGAGTTTGATAGAACGAAAGGCGTTTGATGGGGTTTGGATTCTTCTAACCCTAACTAACGACGTTCAAGCAAACATATAAACGAATAATAAAAGGAGAGAGAGGGAGAGAGAGGTTTTGGGTCCAAACTCGGGTTCTGTTCGCCTTGACCGAATATTGGACCCACCTGTCTTTGGGTTTTCCACCCCCTTTTTGCCCTGTCCTAACCTAAGCGTACAAAATAAATTACGGGAAAGTAGAGCAACAAAGGCTTATGCCCGTTACAAATAAATACAATATATAAAATAAAGGAATTTCCAATCGATTTCTTCAAGTTCTTCAATCTTCGCGATTCCGAATTGGAATTTCTACATTTGCCTTGATGGGTTGACTCGAAGATGAACCAAGACTCCAGGAAATGCAAGGGATGAGTCCATCACGAACTCGGAAGGGGTTCACATGCACACAAAGAAAAGTGATAAGCAATAACATCCAATAATAATATCTCCCAACCTACGATGAAAGAGGATTAACCGAACAACGAGTAATAAATATAAAGGAACACAACTCATCAACAAAGCAGAGGGGCCGGCAGTGGCCATGAGTTTGGCGAATGCAAAATGGAGAAAGGAAAATAAAGGCAAGTCATAGTAATCTTAAATGCCAATACTACAAAACCTCATTTTAGCAAATAAATATGCAAATTTAAGGCGCCTAGACCATAATCAAAAGCGAGTTCATATGCCAAAGTGTAGGATAATCAACAAGTCAGTGAAACCATACTTGACAACTGCAACATTTGAATCACATTTGAGATCAAGTTAACTAATTTCTTAGCATAGGTAACACAACACTCCAATAAGCCAAAAATATATCTCTATACAATAATAATTTTAAAACGAAACGAACAAACTTGAACCTTTGTCACATCCTTAACTCTAACAATAACCTACAGCCATGGATCCAACGGAAGCCTTTATAATGAACACATTCGCGACAGGAACAAACCAAGGAATAACATCACAATCCGACAAACAAAACAGAAAACATCTTATCAAAACAATTCGTAGATGAACCTAAAACAGGAAGAAACATGGGAAGAAGCAGAAATGGAGCCGATGAATCACACGACTTAAACACGCTACGATCATTGTTCAACCCATTCGGCAAATAAAAAGAAAACGAATCCAAACGAGGCCACCACCAAAACCTATGAATTTTCAACAGTTTCTTCAATACACAGATTTACAGCAGCCAAACCCAACCCAAATACTAGCAGAACAAACGACGCAACACCGAATATCATGTCTCATCTAACGCAACAAGACGCGACTTAACAGATAACAACTAAATATTTAACATGAGGAGAAACCAATATGAAAACGAAGACACAACAGTCTATGAACAGCAAAACCAAACGAGAAACTATCAATATACATCAGACTCTGGAGAGACCAAATAAATGAATACATTCACAACGAGGCATATTCGAAATGGAAGGGAGATTACCTTTTAGTGTGCAGCGATACTGAGGGAAAACGAGTTTGAAAGAGGACGAGCTTCCACCACGCGAACTTGGTATCTCGAACAGACGCTCGAAGAGACTGGCGCCGCCGGAATGGGAAGGCGTTGTCGTGGTCGAGACTGAAACGCAAGGCTGCTTTAGACTCCCACCTCTCTCTGTTCTTACGAAACCGACAGCGAAACGGAAAATTTCTCCGATTTCCCAAACAATTTCCGACTATCTATCTACAATAAAGAACCAGAAAGTTTTCCAAACCCCCCAAGAAAACAACGGAACGACCCAATAATTTTTCAAAAAAAAATTCCAACCACAGACGAACAAACAAAGTTTTCGACAAAGTTCCAATTAAAATTTTCATCCGAAATTCCAAACCAAGTTCTCCTTCTCTGAAATTTTGATAAAAATCCCCCCCGTTAATCTGAAGAGGGAGGGGGTTTATATAGAGGGGGAAACTAAGGTTTCGGATGAGAGGGAGGGAGGGCGGGAACGACGAGTTTGAAACTTGAATTTTCTCTTTGGGTCAAACCCATCAAGGAATGATGCGTGTTGGGGGGGGGTGACAGTGACGTCTCGCCGACCTGCTTGACCGCGGCAGGGTATGGGTCTCTGTCATTCCGTCTCGCTCACGCGAAGTAAAGGGGAAAGGGAGAAGAACGTGGGGTTGTTGAGGGATAGGTGAAAGAGGGGGGGTCGCGTAGGTCTGCGTTTTCTGGAGATTTTCCGGTTTTTCTGGGTTTTCTGTCGAGAGGGGAAGCTCGCGTGGGGGGGAGACGCGGAGAGGGGAGGAGAGGGAAGGAGAGAGAGAGGTGGGGAGAGACGGGGTTTTTGCTGGGAATCGCGTGGCTGGCTTGGGAATTTGTTGGCGTCTGTTTTTCTGGGGGAATTATCGTGGCTGCTAAACGCGTGAGTGAGAATGGGGAAGAAGAAGAGAAGGGGAAACGGGTCGGATCTGGGTCGGACGGGTTGGGTCGGGTAGGAGATTTAAGTTTAGTGGGTTTTGGTAAAAGGGCATGGGCTGGATTAGGCAAAACGTTGGACAGAAATGGGAATTGGGTCGGAATTTTTGGGTTGAAAGGGAATTTGGGCCTGGGGTTGGAAGTAGAAGTGGGCCGCTGGGATTGGAAAATTGGGCCTGGGAATGTTGGGGTTAAATTGAAGTGAGGCTGATAGATTAGAAAAGGCCCAAGATTGATTCTTTAAAACGAATTAAAGGATTAAAATGAATTAAATTAAGATAGCCAATTGATAGAATGAATATGGTATAAATTTATTAACGAGCTTATTTATTTAGTAACATAACTATTTAAACTATAAAATAATGAGTCAAAATACTTGTGATTTAAAGTAAACTAATTTAATAGAATACTTTCTAAACTTAAGATATACATATATATATATATACCTATATATATATATACATACATATACATTTTAATTTTCGCAAGACTTATAAAACTGATTAACTTAAATAATTTGAAAAACTCATGAAGCTCGATAATTAATTTATACCAACGCGGGTCAAAAATTGGGTGTCAACATAAAGACTCTCTAAAAGTAGCCAAAAGAAAAATTTGTCAGTATATCTAAGGTCTTGTTGTATGCTTGAACATAATTGTTTGTATTTATCCAATATGTATATGGGTAAAGCTCTTTAAAGAAAGTGATTACACGCCTCAAACCATTTTCGTATTCAACTATATTTCCTACTATTTCTTCTAACAATTTTAAAGAGATATTGGGATTGAAGAAGATAAATGAGAAAAGAACCTTAAATTTTTGAGAAAGTGGGGTTGTAAGAAAAAGACAGCAACAAGATCACACACATACACAATCAATTTTATTTGGAAAGAATGTATGCAAAAGAAGGGAAGAATTTCCTTTAGTTTTTTTCTTACTTCCCCGCTTCCTCAAGATTTCAAGGATCTTGTCTCGTTTATCTTCTTCAATGTGAGGATAAAATATTACATGGGAGATTATATTTGCAATAGAAAATAAAATAATTGAAACATATAGATAAAATAAAATATATATTTAGAATAAATCATGATGTCATTAATAATTTGATGTGTTACTTATCTACTCGATTACATAAAAATTATCATACAATGATAAAATATTAAATTTTTGAGAATATCAATAGTGTCAAGTTCTAGAAAGATATATCATGAATCAATATTTTTTCCCAAACACATGTAGAGTAATAAAAGAACGTCAGTCTAATTATAATGTAATCATAACTAATATAATAACATTTAATAATAACTCTTCAAATTTAACTTTTAGCAGGGGCGGACCCACATGTACTCATGAGGGTGCACGTGCACACGGTAACTTTTTTAAAAAAGTCACATACATATGTACAGACAGTTGATAAAATAAACATATATTTAATTGTGCAGCCTAACAACCAAAAGTTGTTTTGGGTGCATTGTTTGAACGCGTCAGCTGTTTGCGTGAGTTCGATCCCCAAGGGAGGTTACTATTCTTGTAACTTTAAATTTGAAGTCTTTTCTCTGAGAAAATGATCTCTAATGTGTTTTAACTTTAAATTTGAAGCCTTTTCTTTAAGAAAATAATCAAAATGGTCCTTAATGTATTGGAGGTGTTTTATTTTGATCCTTAATATATTTTGCATGATTAATATAGTCCTTAATGCATTTCATACATTCTTAGAAATTTCAAAGAATATATACAAAAAAAGTGATTTGTGGCAATGAATCAACCCTAAATTAAAACTTGTTTTTGTTGTCTCATTTGGCGCCACATCTTTTCTTAACCACCATTTTTTGTCATCCGGTCCATTCCTTTCTAATTGAATTTAAAAATAAATAATTTCCTCTAACACAATTATAAATAAAATATAAGACTCCAAAATTAAAATCCTACTCCTATTATCTCTGCGTAAATTGGGAAGATTTTCTTTATAAGCTATTCTTTTTTACAATAATTTATTGTTGATTCTTGTGCTTTGAGATGGATAGATTTTTGACGAACAATAGTTCTTCTCAACCAAGTGTTAGTTTTAGAGACAAGTCTTCGTGTTTTATAGATGAGTTTGTTTTTCGGTCACTTAAACCAGATCCTGGAGAAAGAATATCCTAGAGAAAGAATATGCATTGCTAAATATAGCCCTAGAATATGAGATGAAGTGAGAAGACACTATATTCAACAAGTATCTTGTCAACCGGGTATTAATGATAATAAATATCCTCAAACTAGATCCAGAACGAAAATGCGTTGATTTTGTAAGACATGGTTTAAGGGTTCATTTCCTAGATGGTTGAAGTATAGTATGAAGAAAGATGTATTTTGAGTATGTTGCTAACGTTATCCTTGTGTCACTCCTAGCCTTACCCTTGAGTCATTCATAGTAGTACATTCCCTATCTTCAAATCCTGAGTTCGCCTCTGACTTTTCATATAGAGTAATTTCCGATGAAGGAATGTGAATTGATACCTGTCTATCACCTTATTTATGTTATCCATGTAAATTTGAGATTATTTGGTTTTTTATCCTTCTCAGTCAACTGTTACATGACTCATAAATTAACGCCCCAACTTCTTAGTGGTTAAGTCAAAATTAGGATTATTCTTGATTAATCTTCCAACAGAAAAGAAGGTCACTAAATAATGTTCTCACAAATTTTTGAACTATATAAATAGCATAGTTCCTATACAAAATTATAAATCAATAATATTTCTACACGTTTTTAAGTTCTAAATATTATTAGCTCTATGATATGAAGAACAAAGAAAGTAGACTTTTTAAGTCTTTTTTTTTTACAATTCTTTGCTATTCTTCGAGTCATACAACTACTATCTATAGAAAATTATTCGAATTCAAGTCTCAAATCGATAATTTTGATAAACTGCTATCAAAGTTTGTCCCTTTACCTTCATCCGCTCCGTCTTGTAAAACAAGTCATGGCATACCTATTTCAACGATGTGTCGACTCATAAAATAACCTTAATTCTTCATTTTAATTTCTAATTTGTTACATATTTGAAATATTACATTAAAAAAAAGCTTAAAACGCAATGTAACAATTTAAGATATTTTTAGAAAAACATATTTAAAAGTATAATGAAATTGGTTGATTTCCTTATTTTTACCGAAATACAAAAAAATTGCATATATTGTTTGAAAATAACGTAAGAACTATAAAGTACTATGAATCACAATAAAATAGCAATTAAAAATATGTGAGAATCATATAAGAAATTTCGTTGACTTTTCTAAAATCAATTCTATCACATAAAATAAAAAAGATAGAGTAACATATATTATATAAAAATGAAATAAAAGATACATTAATTAACAATTTAAAATATTTTTTTTTAAAAAATACATATAAAAAATTTAGTTCATTTTTTTAAATTATATCACATAAATAAAAGAAAAAAAATTAATATACATTGAATCTGCACAAATACGAACCCATGATATCTAGTATAATACATAAGTATGAATGAAAGTTCGCACCGCACAAATGTCAAATCAGCTAAAAAGGGTTTTTTGGCCAGTTGAAAACCATAATAGCTAATTTCGTGCTTGTTTTTAGCAATCATAATCCATATTTTTTCCCATCATATATAAACCTTGATCAATAATATACTTTCAATTTAGGGACATATTAATATATCTTTCTGATTTTGCCTTCGTGAAAATTTTAAAATGGGATAATTTTATTATTTTACGAGGAACTAAAGAGATGAGGATACAAATTATTAAAAAATTAAAATAGGGTGCAAATATCTAAAAGACCCTGAGTTAGAGTTTAAAAATTATGCAAAGAAAGTTTTCTCAAGTATCTATTTTTCCTAAAAATCACAATAATTCTCACCGAAATAATTTATTTGGTAACAAAAAATTTAATCCGATTTTATCTATGTACCATATACAATGTCTTTTTTCTATCTTAAAAGACTTAATTTGATAAATAGACAAAATTGAATTATCTTTTTTTCTAAAAGAAAAATGGACTAAAATATTCTTTAACATTTATTATACTATGTGGTTATTTATACCTCAACACCTAAGAACTTGTCATATGTACGCTTCAATTAGATAGAAAATCCTAAATTAAGTAATATTATACTATTTTAATTAAAATAACCTAATTTCCTCTTGTAATTCGAGTTCGGCCCACTAAACTAAATAAATTCATACAAAATTAAATCTTCAAACCTATCTCCTTCCTCCAAAGCCTTTGTAAACTTCTTGTATTTCTGAATTATGACAATCACAATTTCTTCATCACAATTAGTGATGTGGCACAAATTTTTCTCAACAAATATATTTGGTAATATTGGTCTTTTTCATTTTAAACCTAACCACCAAAGTACCATCACAAATAATCACAATGATAAAGGCAAAAACATAATGAGACATTCTCTACAAAAATGAATTAAATAATTCATGAGATTCTTACAATATTATAGAAATCGAAAATAGTCATTCGTGGGGTTTGTTCTCCCTTCTTCGATTTTCAATAAGCAATATAGTCTTAATCTATTATTTGTTCAATTTGATCGACTTAATACTTACTTAATTCTTGAATAGTATATATATGCTAAAACTTATCAAATGCATCTTGTTGAAAGAGAAAATATGACCCTATTTGTTTGGATTTATTCAGTTCAAATCAGATATTGAAATTTTTGTATATTACTATAGATTCGCCTCTAAATTTACAAAACATAGTTATAGCTTTTATATTTAGGAAACGTGTCAATAACATATTCGTGTGCAAGTAAAATATATTATATTTACGCGCATAATAAATTATATATTTGTATGTATACAGAATTTTTATAGTAAAATATATTAAATTTATGCGCATAACACATAAACGCATAACAAATGTGATACATAATGCATTATATCCCATGCACTTAATAGATACAAATCAGATATTGAAATTTTTGTATATGATTTATATTCAGGAAACGTGTCAACATCGTATTCGTGTGCAAGTAAAATATATTATATTTACGTGCATAATAAGTTATATATATGCATATATACAGAATTTCTATAGCAAAATATATTAGATTTATGCGCATAACAATAGTAAATACATTATATCCACACGCATAACAATTGTGAAATATAATACATTATATCCCATGCACTTAATAGGTGTATCTGTGCAGATACAATATCTTTCTCTAATTATATCTGTGTGCAAAATAAGTGTATATAATCGTACGTATCCGCTATAAAAATCGCAAAACTATTACTATATTATGTAACATTTTTCACTTAATACTGCTATTTTCAGGTAATAATAAACAGTAATGGTTGAAAACTCTACTGTTCTTTATTATAAATCATAAATTATAAAAATTGTAGAATGTGAATTACTAATTTACTTAGTTATCAAAATATTAATTGGGAAAATTAGCAGAGAGTTTAGTTGTAGCGTTTGTTAAGTTTCCCTCTTCCACAAACACTATTCAGTAATCACCTTAGACTACTCACAAATTACTGGGCTGAAGCCCACTCCACAGATCAGGCCTGCGAATCTGGGGACTTTCAAGTTGTAACAATAAAAAATTTTAGGCGGTAAATTTTATTGAAAAAAGTATTTTAAAATAATAGTAAAAATATATTTTTTTTAAAATAATAAAAAGAAAAAATGGATATGTCATTAATTTCAATGCATTAAAAATAAGGGAAACTTTCACATATAGCAAACAAAAAATTCATATTTGTATGCTATAACAAACTTTGCATAATTGCGCTCCATAGCAAACATAAAACTGTATAATTTGCTATACATATACAATTATATAATTCGCTGGCCTAAATTGTATAATTCGCTGGCCTATTTCGCTGCAGGTGTATAATTTGTTTTGCATACAGTTGAATCGAATTAAAATGTATGTATATTGCATAATTATAAGTGTATAGCAAGAAGATATATGTTTTTCTCGCTTTATACAAAAACAGAAACACAATGTATACACTTTTGTTGTATAAAGCTAGAGAAAATTGTATTTCACTGCAATTGTATAATTCGCAATTGTGTAATTCGTTGGCCTTTTTCTCTGCAATATTTGAAGTAAAATGTTTGTAAATTGTATAATTAAGTGTATAACACGAAGATATACATTTTTGCATGTGTATATACAATTTTCTCTCGCTTTATACAAAACAGAAACAGAATTATACACTTCTGTGTATAAAGCGAGAGAGGCGAGCGAGAATGTAGAGTGGCGAGCAAGATTTTTGGGAGAGAGACACTGGCAAATTTTAGCTAATGTTTGCTATGGAGCACAATTAAATCAAACTCTAGCTATTCCATTTAATTTAGGTTATTAGTTTGCTATTATATATAATTTTCCCTAAAAATAATTAATAATGCCATAAATTTAGGGGATTCAAAACAAAATAGGAATATTTATTTTCTTTTTTTTTACGCATATTTGTTTTCCTTGTTTAACTCAAAGCAATTAAAATCCGTTTTGAACATTTTCTTTTCTTTTGTTGTAAGTTTCTTTCTTCTCGATATTTTCTCTTCAAATTGTCAATTTCATCTAATTCATATTCGATTTTTATTCAATAATTTTTATTTTCTTGTAGTGTAAGGCTTCTTATTAGTATATATAAAGTATATGGTGTAGATGGCATCCTTCAGGATAGTGTTCTTTGCGATTTTATTTCTATTGTAATACAAATCAAATGTTGAAAAAATTATGAACAATGCTTTTGAAAAAACAAAATTCAGATTTTGTTTTTGTATAAGTATTTTTATTAGGGAAAATGTATAAGTACCCCCAACCTATGCCCGAAATCTCAGAGATACACTTATAATATACTAAGGTCCTATTACCATTTGAACTTATTTTATAAATAATTTTCTACCATTTTCAACCTACATGACACTAGCTTGAAAAAAAAATTGCCAACACGTGATGGACCCACAAGATAGTGTCATGTAAGCCGAAAAGGGATAGAAAATTATTTGATCATAGAACCTTAGTATACTATAAGTGTGTCTTTGAGATTTCGGACATAGGTTGAGGGGTACTTGTGCATTTTCCAATTTAAATTATGGCATTTTTATATTAATATTCACTTTTGAAATTACATAAAATTTGTTTGAAACTGATATAGATTTTGGTTTGAACATTCATCTTTTTTATGTTTCTAGTTAAAAAATTACATAAATTTTATTTGAATTTGGTATATTGGTTATACCATGTTAGTACAATTTTAGAATTATATTTGAATGAATTTTGTATACTATTTGTGTAATAAATGAATTAATAGTTAGAAGTTGTATTATTTTTGTATTGTAATGGCATGATTCTGCTGTGAAAAATTGATGATTTATGGCATGAAATAGGTATAATTATTGCAAGAAATTGGTATGAAAAATGTGCATGATAATCCTATGAAATTTGTATATTGATTTCAGATTTTCTGTTGTGTATAATAATGTTATATTTTGATGTGAACATTGAATTTATTCATTATTTGTCTGGTCAATTTTTGTTTATTTTATGGTATATTTCTGATTAAAAAAAATCGATAAATTTTTCTTTGAAATTTGTATAGTAATACTATCAGACAAGTATAACAATCGATAATATTTTTTTTACGCTTTCTGACTTGATTGGATTATTTTTTTGGCATTATATTGTTCATTAAAGAAATGACAATTATCGATTATCGATTAAAGATAATGTAAATAAATTTTGAGAAAAATAATGTAACGAATTTGATATATTGTTCATTAAAGAAATGACAATTAATATTTACAAGTTGGAATTATTTTAATATTCTAGTGGCATGATCCTGGTGCAAATAATTGATAACTTTTGGTATGAAAAATGTAAGAAATGTGTGAATAAGAATTGTATGAAATTTGTATACTCATATAACATATGTGTTTTTACTTTTGTATTTTGTAATAAAATATGAAATTGTTAAAAAAACATATGTACTTTTACTTTTGTATGAATTTTTGTCACGATTCAAAGATGAACGTGATGACACTCGTCTCATTCCATCAAGACAAGTCAGCCTAAACCTAACTAATACAGTGAATGCGGAAGTAAAACGTGAATAAAAGTCTAATACAACAAAATACTACGGAAAACAAGGTCAACTTAATTAAACCCCCAAAACCTGGTTGTCACGTGTACAAGCCTCTAAAGTATTACAACTGAATCAAAAGAAAAATGCAAGTCTCATATGACATTATTTCTAGAGTAGAACAAGATCATAAATAGGAGTAAGAAGGTCCGTTGAAATGACAAGCAACTACCTCACAAATCTCCATAAGAAGTCTCAGACAAGGAGAAGGGAAAATATCACAAAGGTCCAGGCTAATAACCTACAAAAAAAATTGTAAAAACAAGGGGTGAGTACCAAACCACACGGTACTTAGCAAGTAAACCTCTAAACGCAAGCTAAGAGAATAAAATACGGATACTCCTTACACCCAAACCAAACCTCCACAACTACCGCCCGCATAAAACCAACCCAATCTAATAGTTCAACATTTATAAGCACATTTCTTAACAACAACATTCTAACGATCACATATTCTTAACAACAAGCTCAATATTCATCAATTACAACCTCAACAAAAAGGCACTTACAGATCAGCAACACACAAGATCAAGTTTATCAAATAGAGGTAACCAAATATCAAGTACTTTCCAACCACCGATAAAATACACAATCATCGAGAATGAAGGATGTCATGGGATGCAATGCAATATGACACCATGAAATGATATGCCTCAAAATACTAAGTACTCTCTCAACCGTATATACATGATACTCCTAAGAAATACATCGAGAGTTCATGACCCATAGAGGACTCGTGAGGTCAATATACCGACACAGATGATCTCCACGTATCAGTGCGGATCTCAAAACACTATTATAAATCAAATAAATTTTTGTACGGACGATCTCCATGTGCCCAAATTATAATCTTAACATCTCACCAACCCCAACACGGACGATCTCCGCGTGCCTAACTTATAGTCAATCTCATGCCAATGCATGTGCGAAGTATGATTCCAATGAAAGGGATGATGCATCTCAAACAATATTAATATGGTACGTACTCACCTCAGCTATCACAAGTATACGTTTGATAAAGAACATAATCACACATAATAAATTAAGTCAATAATATATCAATTAATGTCCATATGCTTTGGCATTCTCGGATTACAATCTGCATTTTATAATAATAAACTTTCTCATTACTTCCAAAACATACCACAAGTAAGTACGTGAAATTCATACACTTAACAAAGGTTTAGAAATCCACTTGCCTTAAATCATCGAACAATCACTCTAACTCTTGAATCTTCCCCTTTCATTAGGCTTTCGATCAACGTCATCTATTCAAATGATTAATCACAATAAATTTTCAAAACTAACAACAACCATATTACTATAGGTATAGACTAGATTCAAAAACTTACACAAACCTAGAATCAAGTTCCTAAATTTTGATGTCAATTATCATGTCAACCCTCATACTTCCAAATTTCAAGTCTAGGGTTAAGTTTTCATTCTCCAATTCCATGAATCTAATGGTATTTATATAATACAATGCCCTTAATATTTAATTACATATGTCAATATATATAAAACTTAAATCGTGATATGATAATGTATATCAGAAGTTCAACCACGAAAGATAAATATATACCAACTATCATGTATTAAGACCTGTAACTATAGAATATTTGAACTAAACTAAAATTAAACACTTAGAATGAGCACTAAAACAGTAACTGCTTCTTTAGAGAGAACTTCTCATTGATTGAGATCAAAAGCTAGTGAATACAAGTAATGGATTTGGTATTTATAGACCATATTCTGTAACTAACTTCTTCTAGCTAACTGAGCATAGTTTGTTACAACTAACATTGTACAATGACTAATCTACCATTCATCAGTTTAATAATTTTAACTAACTACCTAACTACTTCTTTCACATATCTCATCACTCCCCTTCACGTTCGGTGGGATAAAAATATTTAACACACTTAACTTGGATAAGAGATATTCATGTTGATGTCTGGACAACCCTTTAGTCAATATATCAGCTGATTGTTCTTGTGTATAAATGTAGTTCACTTTAAACAGCCCTTGTTGTATATTTTCCCTTATGAAATGACGGTCGATTTCAATATGTTTTGTCCTCTCGTGCTAAACTGGATTTGCAGCAATTCGACATCCATCTGATGAATGTGTCAATGCCTTGAAGCTGCAAGTGACATAATACATCTTACAGTGACCATCTTTACAACTGGTGAAAAAGTCTCTTGTTAGTCAATACCCTCTTGTTGACTGTACCCCTTAGCCACCAACCTAGCTTTAAATCTCTCTACTTCACCTGTAGACTTGTATTTAACTTTAAAAATCCACCTGCAACTATAGGCTTCTTCCCTGGTGGTAGATCAGTGACCACCATGACTAATTACTTTCTAGAGCTTGAACCTCTGTCCACATAGCATCTACCCATATTTTATCCTGAACTGCTTCTGAATATGTATTAGGCTCCTTGACTGATGAAGTAGCATCCAGATAACACTGGTAAGTAAGAGACAAATGGCTATAACTGATGTAGTGTCTTACTGGATACTTGACCTCATTATGAATATTCAAGGAAACAAAATCCTTAAGCCATGTAGGAGTATGTTTAGTCCTTGTAGACCTTCTAGTATTAGCTAGTAGCACAGCCTCTGGAACTTCAATCATTAGTTCTATAACACCATAAGACACTGGAGAACTCTTAGTTTCAGTAGGTGAACTTGAATAGTGAGAAGGAGTGAATTCAGTAGTTTGTAACTCATCAGAAATCTCAACCTGTGTAGTTGTAGGAACTAGAGCAGGTGAGTGTTGTAGCAGCTCAGTGGAGTTTAGTAGGCAGTCACTAAATAGTGGAGGCTGATCATATAACCTGTCTTGTGAGAAATGAAATATATCTTCTCTAAATAATATATCTTTGCTAACAAAGAATGTGCTAGTAGTAATATCAAACAGTATGTATCCCTTTTGTATTTCTGAGTATCCCATGTGAACTGCTGACTTAGACCTTGGCATTAGTTTATCATTCTCAACTAGAATCTTGGCAAAGCACAAACAACCAATAGTTCTTAAGTGTGACAACATGGGCTTATATACATACAATCTTTCATAAGGAGTAAGATAGTTGATAACACTACTTGAAAGTCTGTTAATGAGATACGCAGCAGCAAGTACACAATGCCCCCAGAATTTTAATGAAATTTTACCTTGGAACCTAAAAGCTCCTGAGATCTCTAATAAATGTCTATGTTTCCTTTTAGCCACTCCATTTTGCTGAGGTGTATAAGGACAAGATTTTTGATGAATAATTCTCAAATCCTTGAACATAGTAGTACATACTGAATTCACAAAATCAATGCCATTATCACTTAAACACTTAGAATGAACACTAAAACAGTAATTGCTTCTTTAGAGATATCTTCTCATTGATTGAGCTCAAAAGGCTAGTGAATACAAGTAATGGAGGTGGTACTTATAGACCACATTCTAACTTCTTCTAGCTAACAGAGCATGGTTTGTTATAACTAACAGTGTACAATGACTAATCTACCCTTCATCAGTTTAATGACTTTTAACTAACTACTTCTTCACATATCTCATCAATATTATACACAAGTGAAATTCTCGGTGATTGACTCAATATCCCCCATCATTTCTCTTCCAATTGTTATCCTAAGAATAATTACTCGATCACAACCATGGAATTGTCTCCAACTTTTTAGTAACATCAACAATAGCGAGGAAAGGGAAAACGACAAACATGTATTCGTTCACAATTGTGCATCCAGGGTAATCCCATTACCCTCAAATCAAACATATAATAATAAATTCCTACCTCTACATTATTTTATAATTATTACAAGAAATAATTACTGAACAATTTAACATACCCAATTTAATAACCCTTGTTGCACATAAACCCATTTTTTCCAATTTCAAATCTCTATTCAATAATAAAATAACGATATTAATTCTCTCCTCACCCAATTAATTAGTATATGTAACTAATATTGAATTTGGATCAAGCTTTTTACCTGAATTTTTTTTTTATCAATTTTGTCGGCATCAAAGTTGAGTTCTCTCACACGATAGTTTCAGCCGCAACTAATTTGTATTAGGATGAAAGAAATAATAATAACCTCTCTTTAATTTAATTTAATTTAGTTTCCACACATTAACTAAATCATGGGTTTGACCCTTTAACCAAAAACTAAATTAATTAATTAAAAATTACTCCATTAATTATATAATTTTAACTAAAAGAGACTAATTAAAATTTATATTTAAATTACGGAAAGGATATTTTGTGAAAGAGAGGACTAGTTCTTGAAATGAACTTACGGGTCATTACAATTTTGTATAAATAAAAATGGTATCGTAATATAACATATGTATAAAACTTCTTTGTACTTTTGTATGATGTAATAGTGACACAATGATTCACGTGGAAACAGAAAATATGTAATTCAAAAAGTTCGAAGCATAAATTATTGTTGTCTTGTCCAACAAGAACAACATGGATCGGAGCCACAAGTTGAACGCTCTAAATAGTTTGTTAACGTGAAATTCAAGAGGTCTAAGATTACGTGCAGTCAATGTCGTCGGGAGGAACACAACAGGAAGACATGTTCAAATTATCCTTCTGAAGAAAGACATAATTTATTTTTATATTGATTTGGTTATTTTATTGTGGCAAACTCATGTTTTGATCTGTTTTGTCTTTTAAGCTAATGAATTATAATTTCAGAATATTTATTATGTGTGCTAGTTAATCATTTGTGTGTTCAGTGCGTTCAAATATAACTCAAAAAATAGATAATGTTGGTATGTGATTGATATCGACTGAAAAAATTAAGTCAAGTCTTAGTATGAAATTGGTATACATTTGATATCCAACTAACAACCCAATGGTAAAATTGAAAAAAAAAACATATAATTGAGATTTTAACTGAAATAGTAAATGTAAACCTAGTTAATATTATATAATTTAGTATCGAATTGATATCCCATTGGAAAATTGAAACTCAACATGTAATTGAGATTTCAACCAAATTAGACAACCTAAACAAGTTAATGTTGTGTTCAATTGGTATCCAATTTGTATCCAACAGATATCCCACTTGAAAATTAAAAAAACAAAATGTAACAAATATTTAAACCAAATTAGACAATCTAAAACAAGTTAATGTTATATTCAGTTTATATACATTTGGTATTCAACTTGAAATTTTAGAATAGATACAAAAAATAAAGATGTACGAAATTGATATTCAACAACTATAAATCTGGAAAGTATAAATTTGTCTTTAAAACAATGCATATTATATATTGTTGTCAGAATTTGTAGTAAAAGAAATATACATCACGCAAAAATCAAAACATGTAATAAAAGTCTAAACTACAATAATTAATACAAGTTTTATATTTTCCTCACTCTTCTATTTATATTCTCTATTTAAGTGTGATTTTTAAGGGAAAATTACGCGGATAAGCAAACTTATATTATTTAATTACTTATCATAGCTATAATTTGCTATAATTACCACTCGCGACTAACATTATACAATAATTATGTGGGCTGACTTCGAATTTGTACAATTAGTCATGTTTGTATATGTATAATTCGTCAGGATATACAAATAAATATGTATAATATATAATTTTTTAGCCTATATACATTACAATTCACCTCTCTCCTACTCTTTGCCCTCTCTTGCTCACCTCTCCCCTCCCTCTCCCAATCTCGCTTGTCATTTATACAAATATATATATGTATAATATACAATTATATACTTATAAAATTTACCTCTCTCCCACTTTCTGTCCTCTCTCGCTCGCCTCTCTCCTCCCTCTCTCAATCTTGCTTGCCTCTCTCCTCTCTATCCCAGTCTCGCTCGCCTCTCTCCTCTCTCTCTCAATCTCTCTTGTCATATATACAATTATCTAACCAATATACATATACAATTCACATTTCTCTCACTCTTTTCCCCCTCTCTCTCGCCTCTCTCCTCTCTCTCCCAGTCTCGATCGCCTCTCTCCTCTATATAACATGTAGCTACAAATTGTAGTTATCGAACTATATCTATGGAGAGTAATAGATATTTTACAAAATTCACATAGTTTAATATAAAATTATAATCTATTCATTTTTAATTTGTAATTACTCTCTCCGTTAATTTTATGTGACAACATTTGATCGGGCATGGAGATTATGAAACAAATGAAGACTTTGAAATATTTATCAAATTATCCTCAAAAGAAAATAAAAAGTAGACTTATTTCTCTCTCTCTCCTCGTAATTGTATTAGAGTACTAACAACGGTAAAAAGAGAAATTCTACCTTTAAATACTTCTCATAAGGAAAAGTGACATTCTTTTTGGAACTGGCCAAAAAGGAAATGGTGTCACATAAAATGGGACGAAGTGAGTGCATTGATTTCATAAAAAGTAACACAAATCGAATACATTAATATCTAACTCAGATACATTGAAGAGTATCTCGAATACATTATAACATAAAAATGATACATAATATGAAGCTTGGATACATTAAAAACTAGCTCGGATATATAATATGTAGCTCAGATACATTAAAAACTAGCCCGAATACATTATAAAATAAATCAAATACATATTATGTAGTTTAGATACATCAAACACTGACTCAAATGCATTTATATATAGCGCAAATATATTAAATTTTTATTTTTTAAAAAAATTGTAAAAATAAAATGGGATATTAAAAATAAAAAAAACATATAACCTGTATTTCAGTAATTTTTCTTAATATTTAGAATGCACACAAAAATGCTAGTCTATTTACTTTTGTTATAACTTCATAGAGTTATTTTTATTTGAACTTCAACCAGATGACTTGAAGTTCTTCCACATATGGTTGTCTAGACTTTATACACATATCACTTAAAATCTGATAAAAATAATCGACATTAAATCAAATCAATTATCGATTTAAACTTTTGTTGATAAGTTAATTATACAATACACACTATAATAAAAATAGCTTTTTAATGATATAAATATACACATTAACAAAAAGTGTTAAAGTTTTTGCCGACACTAGCTAATTGTCATTGAATACTGTATCGATATAAACTTTAGAAACATTTATAAAGAATATTAAATACCGTTAAAATATATTTTTAATAACAATTAAGTTATTGTCATTAATTAATTACTGCTTAAAATAATTTATAACACAATAACAACTAAAAAAGTTTTAACAGCTTGAGAGTCCAACACTATAAAAAAGACTTCATAAATAAAATATTTTTGCTGGGGAAACAAATCTTTAGTTGATCCGTTGTCACTTGACAATATAATAGAAACAAGCATGCATGAGTTAGAATAAAGGGTCAATAATTGGATTTTATATTCAAGGAAAAGGCTCAAATATGCTATCGAACTTTTAGAAAAGGTTTATTTATGTTATTTGGCTCATCTATGTCATTACCGTTCAAGAAAAGGCTCATTCACGCAATTATTTCTAAACAGTGGTTTTGTAAAACTATTTTTTACACGTGGCCAATTATAATTCGATCACGTCATTAATTTTTTTAATGAAAAAAATCATAATTGTGAACATAAAATAAATTATTTTTTTTTGAATTTTTTTATAAAAAAAATTGATGATTGGCCACGTCATCAATTTTAAAAGTAAAAATATCTAAATTATGAACAAAAATTGAATCAATCTTTTTTTTTATTTTTGTATTAAAAAAATTGATGACGTGACCGAATTATAAATGATCACGTGTCAAAAATAATTTTGCAAAACCACTGTTAAAAGATAATGGTATGAATGAGCGTTTTTTTGAACGATAATGACATAAATGAGCCAAACTTTTGACCAATGGCATAAATGAGCATTTTCTAAAAGTTCAATGGCATATTTGAGCTTTTTCCTATATTCAATATTTATATATATTTTTTAAAAAATAATTATAAATACATTTTTCTAACCAAGGTTATTTGTGTTCAACGAATTCGTAGCTCTGCCCTGTCTACTTTTATAGCTATCCAAGAGCTCAACGGAATGCATGGGTTATATTATTAGACATACATCACAACTAGATATACTAATATTATCTTTACTTTCAAACGGTTACATATATTACCAATTTTAGTATTTTATACTATATATTATTTGAAGATACAATTAGATACTCACATCCCTTAAAACTTCGATTGATTAATTATCTGCTTAATTAACTATTTCACTTCAAATCAACCACTATCTCTTAGTTCTCTCCTCTCATATACCTCAGATGGTCACTCAGCTATGCACTCTTCTCTCAGAAAGTCACTCAACTTTAAATTTTCACTCAAAAGTCACTCAACTATGCACTTCTTTCTCAGATTGTCAATCAACTTTGAATTTTAACTCAAAAGTCACTCAACTATCCACTCTTTCCTCAGAAAGTCACTCAATCTATTAAATTATTTTTTAATTAAAATTTATTGATATTAATTATTTATATAACAAACCAAAAATTTTAAAAAATAAATTAAATTTTTTAGTGATCCACCCACCTAACCTGACCCATTAAAAAAATATGATATGACCCATTATATTTTATCTTTAATCCTAAATTAATCTCTCTCTTTAAACCTTAAATTAGGATTAAAGACAAAATAAAATGGGTTATATCATATCTTTTAATAGGTCGGGTTATGTGGGTGAATCACTAAATGGTTTAAATGGTATTTTTATTTTTAAAAATTTTTGATTTGTCATATAAATAATTAATATCAACAAATTTTAGTTAAAAAAACAAATTTAATAGATTGAGTGACTTTCTAAGGAAAGAGTGGATAGTTGAGTGACTTTTGAGTTAAAATTCAAAGTTGAGTGACTTTCTGAGAAAGAAGTGCATAGTTGAGTGACTTTTGAGTGAAAATTGAAAGTTGAGTGACTTTCTGAGAGAAGAGCGCATAGTTGAGTGACCATCTGAGGTATTAACTCCTCAATTATGTATTCTCCTTTCTGATTCAAAAATTTCAATGTACAATTTCATTCTAACAATATCTGTTCTATTTTCTTCTTCTCATGATATCATCACCGTTGCCAATAAATTCTCATGAGTCCAAATATTATTCTGTGTTGTTCATTTATAACGAGCTCAAATCAAAGTAATTGCTACAGAAAAGACATTCAATTCAGAGTGGATCTTGATTGTTTGTCTCCGGAAGAAATGGATCTTAGATTTGATTATGTTATGTCACAACGTAGAAGGATCAAAGGGAGTATTGTAGAAAATTTTTGTTTGTTGGTGTTCTTCTAATGCTTTCTTTGGTTATTGTGTTATGGATGTGGTAGTACCAATATTATGTTGATATACCCCCTAGATTCGAGTTGTATTTTTAGTAATGGGTATATGAACATGTATATGTATCCACCATTAAATTTTGATACATGATTTTTAATAAGACGATGATATTAATGACACGACAGATACTCTACAATCATGATTTGTCCTAAATTCACGTGTTTCAGCTACATTTCATATTTAGATACACATAATTATTTGTATATACTTATTATGTATTCGAGATGCATATTTTGGATATAACATATGAATTTAGATACACATAATTAGATGAATATGCTTCTTAAGTATTCGAGATACATGTTTTTTAATAGGCATAATACATAAATGTGCCCTTTAACTTGGCTTCAAATCACATTTATGTCTTTCAACTTTGGATGTGCACAAATAGACACTTAAACTTGTATAAAGTTGAGTAAATAGACACACATGCCCTACATCCTACATGTCATTTTTTGTCCAATGTGATTTCCTACATGTATTGTTCCATGTAGGACCATGTGTTTATTGATTTAAAAGTTGGATAATTTAAAGTGCCTATTTGTGCATTATGAAAGTTGGAGGTCA
Organism: Solanum neorickii; assembly: GCA_027704865.1. Taxonomy (NCBI): domain Eukaryota; kingdom Viridiplantae; phylum Streptophyta; class Magnoliopsida; order Solanales; family Solanaceae; genus Solanum; species Solanum neorickii. The sequence goes on along the minus strand of JAKWJC010000365.1, from coordinate 46,826,980 downwards.
AAGTTAAAATTTGAAGCCAAGTTTAAGGTCCAATATATGTATTATGCCTTTTGAATTTAACGTATGCAATTGATTCTTGATTCATCAAATCAATACTAGATACATATAAAAGATACATGAAATTAATACTAGATACGTATAACAAATACATGAAATTAATATTAGATATATATAAATAGATACATAAAATTAATACTACATACGTATAACAATTACATGAAACTAATGCTAGATAAATCTATGATACATATGATATGAATGTACTTGTATGATACTCATGTATCTAAGTGTTTAGTTTGTTGGATACATCATATATTGATCAAAGATATATCAAATCAATGAACTTATTATTTTAAGAGTAATAATTTGAAATTACCAAGATATACATACTTTTATCTTATATTAATAATATCAATGAATTTACTATTCCAAAGAATAATAAAATGGAATTAGTTATGTTTGTATTTTGAAAATCCTCAGTTACTCCTCTAATTAAGGAAATCAATTACACCCAATGAATTTAAATAAATAAATTTTATATCTTAATTTTAAAATTCAGCCGATACATGTATCTGATGAATTCTGAATCATGTATCCTAAACATGAAATATGGTAGATGCAATATGGTAGAAAAAGTAATATGTGAAACTATTGAAAATCTTAATAATTAAGACTTAAACTAGTGTGATATATGTGATTTGCCCTAAAATTAAAATACCACTTTAGTTAATGTTTTAATTATTAAAATCAAATATAATTCATATTTATCGATTTGGTTCCATGTTCAAGTTTGTAAAAATGCCAATGGTATTTGTGCTGCATTTTCCCCCCTACCATATAGAATAACTTTTCATTATTTTTCAATTTATAATCCATTATTAACCTTTTATTGCGGTGGCTATAATTATTTTGGATTATGGGAAATTATTCTTAAGATTTATTAACTTTAATTAAGTGTATAAAGTTTATAAGAAACACAAAAGAAATGTATAGGTAAATCGTATAATTGTTTCTTCAAATAAAGGAGTTTAGATTCATGACTTTAATTTCGCAAATTAAGGAGTAAAGTTCATTAGCATATTAGAAAAAATTATATGAACATTATTTATAAATGCTAATACATTATACTTATATAATTATAAAATTTGTGTATATAAGATTGCTTTGATTCAATTTGTTTTTAAATATTATCTTTTAATTTTTTTTTACTTATAAATCAAAATCAATATAAAAAAAAATTGGTTTATTTAATCGATTTGAATCAATTTACATATGGATCAATTTTAAACCAAATTGTGATTATCTTGACGACGCGAACACTCATTTTAGGCCTTGTCTCCTTCCAAGTGAATTTAAATTTAATTTCTAAAATTATGATTTATATTCCTTACATTTTTGAAAACTAGTAAAATCACACTATTTGACTAATATACTTGAAACATATGTATAATGAAATCTGCTCTATAAAAATAATATCTTAAAATTGACACTCACATAATGTTATAAATTATTAGATTCCACATACGAGCTACTACGTATTAGTATACATATATTTTCACATTATTTGATATTTTTGAAGTGTTTGATTATAATTTTTATGAATAATATAAGGTTGTTTGAATGAAGTTTTATTTTAAAAATATGAAAGCTAATTTAAATATGGTTATTTTTATAATAAAAAAAAATTAGCGTAAAAATAAAAAAATGAAATATAGATAAAAGTGAAAAACAAGGTTGATTTTCCGAATTGCAAAAATAATTTTGGCTAAAAGATGATTTTTTTTTTTTTGACAAAGTGGTAAAAAATTAGAAAATAGTCGCATACCCAAACGGGTGCATGTCCATTTTATCCATTTTGCCACTAAGAGGAGTTGCTTGTATCTTTAACATAATGGTTAACAATGAATTCACATGAGTGCTGGTGTCTAAGTTTCTTGTATGATTCATCAACAATAAAAATGAAATTCCATAAGTGGTGTCTACACAGTCGTAACAAGTACGATATAAGATTAATTTGTCGGAAAAGATACCCATTTTCATCACAACACTGGGGAATTTCCTACTATGCAAAAAATTCAAGAACCAAATAAAACTATTTTGAACTTCTCCTATACCAATTTCCCTCACAATTCATTAGTAAGTTGGAAAATCAAACCAACCCCAAATCTCCTCCTATAATATCAACACTCCACATTAGCTTTTTGAGCCAAAGGTTTAGCAGCAATTGCATGATCACCCGCGCCAACAGTTCCAGGCAACTTCCTCTTGGGCTTAGCCTCTTGCAACATAGATATAACATCCCTCATCGATGGCCTATCAGCCGGGTTACGACTAGTACACAGCAATGCCACCCTCAGCAGCAACATCATTTCCTCCCTCACTGAATGACATGAAGCGCCAGCATTTTTATCCAACACATCATTTACGCCATTTTTAGTCTTGATCTTCGTTTTAACCCAATCCACAATGCTATTTCCATCGCCAAATCCTGGTTCCACCGATCTTTTTCCTGATAAAATTTCAAGTAACACCACCCCGTAGCTGTAGATGTCACTCTTCTCATCAACTTGCAATGTATATGCATATTCTGTATCAACAAACGCACAAACAAATTTAGTACACCATAATAACTACAGAGAAAAAGAAAAAGAAGAAGAAGATGAGATTATTTCAATTTTGTTATCATAACACTCTGTCAACTAGTGCCCAAAATGGTTGACTTTAAGCATTAAAGTCAAGGAATGTAGTACCAGTACTATATTTATATACTAATAAATCAAAGGGTTAATCACAGATAAGTAAATTAGACAAAATCTAGGTGGGTCCAAAGAATAACAAAAAGTGTAAAATAAAAGCTTAAAGGCTAATGGAGCTATTCACGCGCAACTAGTGCGCCATGCCCTCTTTTAAGTCATGGACAGAAACTGCAAAAACAAAGAGAAGAAATATTTGCACCAATTGTCATTAAAAAAAAATATATGAGAAAAAGAAATAATTGATACCCTTTCTTTTATTGATAAAACTTTATTACTCCCTCTTTCAGTACACTAATATTAGAACATTATTTTAACATCCTAATAAAAGTTTCAACGTTTAGATATTAATATCATATTGTGGCGCTCAAATTCAAATAATGAATTAGTGCCTTTCAAGATCTAGTTATGATTAAAAGAAGATTCCACTTAGTATGAAGCAGTTGAGGAATTTGACAATTGTGTGGGCAAAGTAGATTTAATGACGATAGTGGACGAAAAATAAAACAATATATATCATACTTTCACTAAAAATGCATCATGCTATTGACATGACACCACGTTTTAGCACGCAAGTGAATCCTTTTTCGTCACCCTACAGAATGAACTAAACTGATCTGAACAATCTATTTTTGGATAACAAAAAAAAAAACTTGAACTTTAAAACAATCATGTAATTCCATCAAGCAAACAGACAAATATTCAAGCCATTAATAATTAAATTAAAGAACACGATAAAACATTGAATATTACTTCTTAAATTTCATGTCAAGTTGTTTAACTTACCAGGTGCGATGTAGCCATAAGATCCAGCAATCACGGACATGGATTCATCACACTGAATCAACTTAGCAACACCAAAATCAGCTACTCTAGCTTCCAGATCGCCGTCCAGAAGAATATTACTAGGCTTAAGATCACGATGAACAATGACGGGATCACAATCATGATGAAGATAACAAATTCCATGAGCCACGCCAAGTGCAATTTTGTACCTAGTAAGCCAATCAGCCACCAAATTAGCATCCTTATTCTTACCATGCAACAGATCATCCAGGCTACCATTAGGCATGTACTCGTACAGCAACATCGTGCACTCGTTGTTGCTGCAACAGCCTAACAACCTCACGATGTTCCTGTGCCTCACATTGCCTAACACATCCACCTCAGCTAAAACGCCTCGTCTTTTCCTGATCGTCTCCTTGTGTTTACCCCATAGCTTCTTCACTGCTATGGTCTCACCGCCTGGCATTTCCGCCTTGTACACTGTCCCTGTTGAACCCATTCCCAGGATCTTATCTGTCATTGCCAATCTCTCAAGTACATCATCTGCCGTGAAGTTTAACCTTTGAAATGCGGTTAATTTCCATGGCCCAACTTCTCTCTCTACTGAAAATCGCTGACTGTATTTCGCGTGGAAACAGCGGCTACCGGCGATGAGGACGAATAAACCAATACCGAATGCTGCTGCCATGATCCAGACAATAGCGCCAGCTGTTTTTTTCGTCTGTGGCTTGATTTCCGCTGCTCCAGCAGCAAGTCCGTCAGTCCCGCAAGGCTTTTGAAGGACAGCACCACAGAGGCCTTCGTTTCCGATGAAGGAGGAGTAATGTAGACTGGAGAAAATTGAGCCTGAAGAAGGAACTGGACCAGTGAGCTGATTGTAGGATACGTTGAAGTTTTCTATGGTAGTGGAATTGGCGAAATTCGAAGGAATTGTTCCAGTGAGAAAATTGTGAGACAAATCAACCTCTGTTAAGGAAGGAATTGCAGAAATTTCCCAAGGAATAATTCCGGTTAGCGAATTTCTTCGAAAATTCATGCAAATGAGCTTCTCACAATGTTCAATATCCCATGGAATGCTTCCTGTGAGATTATTTCCTTCCAGTTCGATTCTGTAGAAAGCTTTACACCCTTTGAAATTGGGGATTTTCCCTACTAGACCACTGTAACTTGCTGAAAAGATCTGTAGAGATGGTGAACTCCAGATACCCTCGGGTAATTCACTGTTGAATGAATTCTCCGATATGTTCAAATACGCCAATGTCGCAGCATTCCCTAAATCTTCTGGAATTGGACCACTGAAATTGTTTTTGCTCAAGTCCAAGTAAGCTAAATTGGGCAAAATACCGAAGCCTAATGGTATTGACCCGTTGAGTCTGTTGTTTTGAATTCTAAACCTGAATAATGCAGTACAATTTGCTAAGGAAGAAGGGACTTCACCAACAAACTGATTTGAAAACAGGATAAGTTTAACTAAGTTATTGCTGAGACAGAGATTTGGTGGAATGGGACCTGAGAGATAATTTGAAGAGACATCAAGTTTTTGTAGCTTTGCATTTGAACCCAACTTCTGTGGCAAAATCCCAGTGAGTGAGTTATTCCATAGAGCCAATAATTCAAGATTAGGAAGCTCACCAATCCCTTGTGGGATTTCACCAGTTAAGTTATTGTTCATCAAATTCAAGACTGTAAGCTCCTTCAATCCTGAAAATCCTTCGGGGATTGTTCCGGAGAGATGGTTATCAGACAAATCCAACGATTTCAAGGATGTCAGTCTGGCAAAAGACGATGGAATTGTACCATAGAAATGGTTCTTGAAAAGAAATAGAGTTTCAAGGTTTGTCAAGTTGCCTAGTCCAACAGGTAGATTACCAGAAAGATTGGCTAATGAGATATCAAGATAGGTCAAATTTGACAAAGAAGAAAATTCAGCAGGGATAACTCCAGTGAAATTCTGGTAACCAATTTCTACATGTTCAAGTTGTTTCAAGAAACCCAACTCAGGCAAAACAGGACCATTCAATAAATTCCCAGCCAAGTGCAAAAACTTCAGTTTTGCTAACCCACCATAACTTTTTGGAATCAAACCCTTGAAATAGTTTCCCCCAAAGTTAAGATACTCGAGATTAGGGATTTGAGCAACTTCTTCAGGCAAAGGGCCAATGAAATTGTTACTATAAGCGTTTAGGTATGTTAGAGACTTGAGCCTTGATACACCAGAGGGAAAAGTTGAATTAAACAAGTTGTGACTAATATCAAGTGTCTTTAGAAAAGGCAATTCAAAAATGACTGTTTGAAGAGTACCCTCCAAAGCATTTCCACTCAAATTCAAGTGATGAAGGTGTACCAAGTTTCTGATATCTTCTGGAATTGTACCAGAGAGATTGCGGTTCGACAGATCAAGAGAGGTGATTTGGTTAGTTTTCTTGTCACATTTGATACCAGACCAGGAACACCAAATGTGAGAACCTGGTCTAGCGAATGCGAGGGTGGGATCCCAGTCATTGAAGGTGTTTTGGTGATCATGCAAAGAAGATTTTAAAGTCAAAAGAGATATAAGTTGTAGAGGTAGATTGGTAATGGAGAAAACAAGTGAAATTTTTGTTAAGAAGAAGAAAAGTGTAGTAAGAAAGAAAGGAAAGAAGTGTTTCATGGTGATGTTGTTTATGGTGTAAATGGTTGAGAGAAATGGGGGTATGTAAAGAGAGGTAAAATTTGAGAGAAAAATGCTTTTTAGGAGTGCTGGAAAAATATAAGGTGTTTCATCATGATTTTGGTGAGCTAAGTTTTGGTGTGAAGAGAGAGACAAAAAGAAAGGAAAGTAAAAATTTGAAAAAGAATGAACACTTCTTCTTCTTCTTATTCAGCTTCTATAACTCCAATACTTGTGTACTCACACATTTCATCACTCACTATTTCTTCATAATGATAAATATCATGTGTTGCTCTGTTTTCTTTTGCTTTAATTTCTTTGTTTGTCTCTTTCTTATTTATTTATTTTTTTCAGTATTTTCATACTTTTTCTGTTCTCTTAGAAATACTTTTTGTTTTCTTAGATTTCATTTCTCTTTTTTTTTAAAAAAAAACAATTATATTTTCCCCACCACTTTTGCATCATTCCTTGTACCTTTATCTTTAGCCAACCAAAAATAAATTGAATTTGAGTAGTACTCATTTCGCGTCGAAAACTCGTTTTGGATTGACTTATTACTTTTGACTTATAAAACAAAGTAGGTTAAAATTATGGACTTATGACTATTGAGTTATTTTTGTCTTTTTATCTAAAAATTGAGCTTATAAGAACTTTTTAATTTACCTAAATACTCTAAAAGTGCTTAAAACACTTAAAATAAATAAATTCAAACAAACTCTAAGAATCCGTTTGGATTGGCTTAAAAATTAATTTTTAAGTCCAAAATAAAATCAAACTAAAATGACTGTTAAGTCAAAATAAAAAGTAAAGCAAACCTAATTTTAGTTTTTACTTATTTTGAGTCATTTTTAACTTATGTTAAGTAATTTGTCAAATACTTTCTAACTTATTTTAAGTTATTTTGACTTATTTTAAATTAATTTCTTTATTTGTCAAACACTTTTAAAATTTAAAAACTGATTTAAAAATAGATTTGACAAACTTTTAATTCAATTCAAACACTTTTTAAGTGATATTACTGTAATCAAAGAAATATTAATGTAATCCAGGGCTATTAACTAATTTTTTTATTAAAAATAATTGAAAAAATTATTTTTTATTTTTGGAGAATGAATCTACATTTAAATTAATAGGGGCAGGATCCAAGAAAGTTTAATTTTGATATTCCCACTTCCCCACATAATTCCTTTAATCTTATTTGCTCCCCCCTTTTTATCCCTATTGGCAATTCTTGTTCCTTTAATTTTATTTATTTCCACTTTGAATTAGCAGATGAAAGCACCTTGTGACATTGGGCCATGCTACAAGGACCATATATACATATATCTTTAACTGGAAAACAAAATTCCTTCAAAATGTTAATTTAATCACCAGGTGCCTTTAATATTAACTTTGATTAATGATGATTACTAATCAATTAATTATCTTAACATGTGGTCACAAGTATATATACAAACAAATCTATAATGTTCCATCATTGAATTAATACTACTTTATACTATACTCTATTAGATAAGATTTAATCTATTATCCACTATTCTCCTCTTAAAAGCAAAGCAAAGAAGGAAAAACAAAAAGAGGAAAAGTGAAAATAAAATTAAAAAAAATATATAAAATATATTTTTTTTTAAATGCATTTATTCCAATGTGACAAGTATGGCCTTTCCAAAGATAGGTACATTGGGATTCATTAAATCTGTTTTTAACATTTAATATTGGTACTTTCAAGTGAAAAATTTCCTTCATATGGAAGTTGAAATAAATGAATCTCAATTAATATTTAAAGATGGTCAGTTAAAATATTATTTGAATCTTGTGAATAAAAATGTGAGAAGTAAAAATGAATATGTATGATAATTCGATTGATATTTTCTTCATCTCATACTCTATTAGTATTTCTTTACAAAACAGGTTAATTTTTTCTGTTTTAACTTTAAAAGTAATTCTTGTAGAAGTATTAAATATTGTAAGTTTACATTAAATTTTGGATTAAACCATATATTCAAAATACGTTCACTTTTAAGGTCTGTTAACTCATTATAAATATTAACGGAATTACATGAAATGAAATAAGAGATAATTTAATTTCTCTCCCAAGTTCTAAATATTTTTATTATTAATTATATTTTTTAAATATGAGTTTAATATATAAAAAAAATGATATAGTAAATTATTTTTTTAATTATTATTATTATTTAAGAGGTATTTAATATTATATAAAATATAACAAATAAAGATATGACTAATTGGAGGAACAATTTTGAGAAGGAAAATGCTAAATGGCTAGAGAATCTGATCAGAAAATTAAAAAAATTATAATTATATTTTATTATAAAATAAACCAATTTTTTTTTCTATTTTTTAGTTAAAATATATTAAAATTAGAAAAATAAAAATATTTTAAAAGATGAGATGACATAAAAAGAAAAATATTTGACCAGATTCTGACAATATTGTGGCCAAAAAAAATTTCCTTCTGGAAATAGGGAGGAGGAACTGGATGCATTAAATTCCAGCTATTTTACATCATTATTTTTATTTTTATTTTTACTTTTGTAAACACTTAAAATGATGGGAACTATCATTAATGTTTTGTTAGGTGTATTCAATTTGATAAAGAATAAAGTTTAAATAAACATAATGATTCTCATTTCTCAGTGTTTTCCCTCTACCATACTATGAAATGTACTTTTGATGATATATATAACTTAATTAGTATCTTTTGTCACCTACCATTCTACTTTACCTTTACTCATAGTATTTGATCATCTTTTTGCCCACCAATTGTTAAGGTATACTTATCAACTTAAAGGAAAAGGGATAAAATTTATGTGCAACTCTAATCTATTGAGATTTACTTATAAAAAAATTTGTTTCACGGGTTTTGTCTTTGAGTGAACATTCTGTGATGAACACTTTGTGCATACTACATAAATATTAATTTACTGTGTAATAGACTGCAAAAGATATAGAGAATAAAAATCTCACTATATAAGTCATATGCGATAGACTTGATTAAAGAAGATATTGAGGGAGAATCGATTCTGAATTTATTCTTTGTTAAAATGGATAATAATAATACTTTAATTTTAGAAACTCGATTGGTTATAAGTTAATATTAATTTTGATTTTGATTCTAGTACATAATATTTTTACTAAGTATATTCAATTTTTAATAAGTTAAATATGTTTATTCCTTTTATAAAAGAGTATGTTATATTTGATTTATTTTAAAACTATATTGATGTCCACTTCCTGAACTAAAAATAAAATAACAATGTAAGCTTAACATACTACATGAATACTTAAGTAGTTGAATGATTAATAATTAGATTAAATATATGAAATATCCGCAAGTAAATAAATTTTAAAAAAATGCATTAAAATATCATAAAAATCAAAAATCAGTAATCAATTATCTAGTTTTTATCGGACAAAGAATATTGGCCAAAATAATTATTTACTACTTTTTTTTTAAAACTATTTTATATGAAAATTCATCAATTCAAATTCATATTAAAAGATTTCACATGAAAGATAAAGCGATACATACAAAAAAGCTAATTTATAATTAATTTAGCAGAATAATCGTGATAAAAAGTCATAGATTGTAACAGACACAAATGATGTAATTCATAAGCAAGAGAAGCAAGTGACAACATGGGATCTTCATGAGATTGAAATTTAAAGTTAAGTGTGGTATTATGTATGTGACAAAGTGTAACTAACAAAAAAACAAACAAAACTCACAAAGAAAACGGTTACTATCTAGCACACCAATTGACACTTCTTAGCGTACAAACAAAAACCAAAAGAATTAAAGTTCGAATAATAAAAGTAAAAAAAAAAAAAAAAGATTATGGTTGATGGTTCCGTACTAAAAAATGCCTATGAAGAACAATATTGTCGTCACTCTACATTTGTTCCAAACTGAATACGACTTTAAAAAAATACAAGTCTTTGTTAGTACGAGTTCAATATATATTTTTTTTTGTCTAATTCTTAAAGAATATATGAAAATTAATTTTAATAGTTTCCACAATTTATGTTTATCAAAAATATAATATAAAAATTTCAAGTTGTATGCTTAAATAAAACTTCATTTAATTTCATATAATGATTTTAAATTGCATAATCAAACAAGTTCTTAATAAAGAAGTAATTTTTTAGAAATTTTACAATATATATGTGAGTGATCAAAAATTGTTTACACTTAATTTCAAAAATAATTAACTTCAAGGGAAAATGAGAAAATTTTAGTTTATTTTATCTTAATTTTGTAAATCAACAAGTACTTTATCTTCTCACTTTTACTTGTCTAATTTGATTTTGTAGATTATGTGCGAAAGAATAATGAAAAAAAAAAATTTGATCAGAATTTAGCCAGAATAGTAAAATAACATATTTCACATTATGTTATTTTACCTTTTGAACATTTTTACTCTTTAAATGCAAAAAGAAATAAAAAATCAATTTACTTTAAAATAATAAAGCTATTATAAACTTTTTAAAATTCTAACCAGATTTCTTTTACCATTTAGCATTACCCAAAAAATTATATTTTTCTCATTATATACAATAAGTTACACGAAAAAAGGGTAGAAAAGATAATATGAGACGCATAAAGAACTAAATTCATTAATTACTTACAAATTACAATGATTTAAAACGTTGATGTCTTGAAAAATTATTTAAAAATAAGTATCTAATATTAAAAGTAAAACTTGAGAAAAAAAATATTTTCTTAATATCTCAAAAGTGAAATAAAAGTAAAAATTTATTTTAAGAGAGAGTATAGAGAACAAAACAAGGGTTTTGACTAATCCTTTGTATAATTTCAAGATACAACTCTAATAAAAGATTTGTGTCTTTTGATGTTATAAATGCTATTAGTTGTATCAAAAGATGAATTTTTATTGTAGAAATACCAGTAGGGGAAATGAAAAAAATTAAATGTCCATTGAATTTCTTGGTAACCTAATGGATTTCTCATACATAGAGGAAAAATCTAACAACATTCAAATTTAAGTCCAACCTCGTAGAGTGTTTCTAATTAATTTCTTTAGAGGGTATTGATGCTTTCTGTTTCAAATTATTTATAATTATTAAAAATTTAAAATAAAATAATTTTTAATAGAGATAAAATAAAATCTATTAAGTATTTGATGAAGAGTACATAACAAGAATTGGAATTTAGCAGCAAATTGTTGCAATTTGTGTATTTTCTTATTTCAAATCTGAAATTCATTATGAAATCAATTGTTACTATACTTTACACAAATATTTTTATTATATTCATTATTTTTTTCTATAATTTGAAATAATTATAGATCGTCTTTAATAATTAATAATTTTATGTCATATTTTAGGCTATATACACCTAAATGCATATGTTTTTGCTATCTAATGCACTGAAAAGGGAGAGATGAGATAGTCTATATATCCCAAACTAAATATATGTATCAGATACATTTTGAAATTCATACACATAGGGAGGGGGGGGGAGAGAAAGAGAGAGAAGTGAGCGAGCGAGAGATAGATACATACGAATTCACTTGAATATTAGGTATTTAGAACAAATTGCATTAAATTTTTTAACTCCATATATTTGAGATACATATATTTGAATGCATCGGATATTTATATCCGAAGTCCAAATTTTGATAAAGTCCATAATAGAACGCTCTGTTGAGATTTTCACAAACAGAAAAATTACAGTCAGTTAGATAATGATCGAGTGACATTACTTATTCGACTATTAAAAACTTGTATGAAGAAAGATAATTAATTTATTTTCCAAAACTAATGGAAACTATATTGTTTTCCAAAAACTCACATATAAAAAATTAATTTACTCTTACACTAGTCTTACACTACACTAGTGACACTTGTGTTTTTTATTATCTCATAAATACATAAATTATAAATATATTTCATCATGCAAAATTTTTTAAAAATTTCATAAGGAGCAAATTACATTATATTTCATGTACTAGTTGAATAATGCTGATAGATAATAAAATTTGTAATAGTCGTGTATTCAATATATGACTATGAACATGATACATATTAATTTGTGTTTCAATAGATTAGATTGTTGTATCAAAACTAATATTTAAAAATGATATATTGTAGATGATAAAATTGTAATATATCATAAAATTGAAACAAACGAATTATACATTAATAGATTAGATTGTTGTATCAAAACTAATATTTAAAAATGATATATTGTACATGATAAAATTGTAATATATCATAAAATTGAAACAAACGAATTATACATTAATTTAAGAATCAAAATTACCCAGATACATTAAAAGATTTATTGAAAGCAATTAAAAAAAAAGTCAATAATTTGATCTACCGAAAGCAAAAGAAAAAAATGATAAGGAAATCCTTCACATTTTAATTTCTCCTTTGCTCCGTATAAATTATGCTAGCTTTTTTAACTCTCAATAATGGCGTCACCAGTAAATCTCGATCCAAAATCCTTATCGAAATCATTATTTTTTTTGATAAATTGTAATGTATCATAACGTTGAAACTAATGCAATATACATTAATTTAAGGAACAAAACAATTAGATACACTAAAAAACTGAATCCAAATATACAACTAAAACAATAATAAAAAAAGCCAACAATCTGATATGCTGGAAGCAAAAAAAAATGATGACTAAATCCTTCCATGCCTTTTGTTTTGCTCTATATTAATTTCCGCAGTTTGTTTTCATTTTCAACTATGATGTCATCCATCAATCTCAACGCAAAGTCCATACCGGAGCCACCAACAACTCGATTTCGCCCCCCTCCCCCCTTCCTTTTTTGAGATTTTTTTCACAATCGATTTTGAATTTGAAGATGAATCATTCTCCGACTAAATTTACATATGAAAAAGCTAAAATATTTTTTTTTAAAAAAATAAAAACAATACTTTATGAAGTGGAAGGAAAAATGGATGAAGAGCTACCCCATATCATAAATCGGAAAGAGAAAAAATTTGAAATTCAGAAATAGAGTGATGGAGATAATTGGTGATATAATTGAGTAATTATTGGCGTAAAAAAAGAAAAAAAGTTATTGGATAATAAATTATAGTGATGTATACGAAAAATAAAAAATAAATTGAAAAATAAATCTTTACAATTTTTTAAAATGATTAAAAAAAATAATATGGCAAAATAGGGTCATAGATTAGTAATTTTTCCTTTTCTTTATTAGGAAGGGAACTATCACTATATATGCCAATTTTGTATATATATATATATATATATATTTTATTTTTATTTTTAAAAAAAAAAAGGTTGAAGCCAAGTTATTGAGGAATAGGTGGGCCAGAATGAAGTGGGCCCTAGAAGGAGGGGAATTTGTTTGTCTCCCTTGTACCCATCAGGCCCATATTTGCTTTTGGAAATAATTGCAATGTTGTTCCCTTAATAGTAGGTGCCTCATCACGCGTCACTCGCGTGACTGCCAAGTCCCCACTATGCATCATGGGCCTCATACTACAATCCACTCTTTCTCTTTCTCCATCGGTTCGGTTTTATATATTATTTATTTAACAGTAGTTTTCACTTTCAGTATATATATACAAAAGATCAATTGTATAATTTATGTTTGTATAAAGAGAGAAAGACAAAAGAAAACTAAGCAGAGGAAGATCATATTTGTATAATCATAATTGTGTATAGGACAAAAATATATGTATTTGTATTTGTATATATACAATTTTCTCTCGCTTTATACAAAAACAAACACAATCTATACATTTGTATTTATATAAAGTGAGACAGGTGAATGAGAGTGATGAGCGAGATCTGCAAAAGTAACAAGCGAGATATAGGAGAAGGGAGAGAAAATATATGTATTTATACAATTTTTTTTCGCTTTATATAAATACAAATACATTTTATACATTTGTAATTGTATAAAAGCGAGAGAGGCAACGGAGACTGCCAGCGAGAACGAGAGTGACAAGTGAGATTCACCAGGAGAGAGGCGAAATAGCAACAGTTTGCTATGGGATACTTTCTAACATTTAATTTGAATTAATAATTTGCTATTATATACAATTTTCCTTTATTTAATCTATTGATTTTTTTTAATCTTTAATTATGCTAAATCAAACTAATAATTAGAGTACCATTATTTGCGATTTTTTTATATGATGATAAAATACATGTCAAAATATTAATCAAAATTCATATTGTTTGACTTTTTTTAAAAAGTATGACAAGTAAAAAAGAATAGAAATTGTAAGTACAAAATACCATAATATAATATCACTCTTTTAAACTTGTTATAATATTATATCCGTAAACTTGAACTAAACTTTGTTGTAATTGAACACAACACCTCCTAATAAAGTTTTAATAAAGTGTTTCCAATACAATTAAAACAATATAAATTTGTTTTATGTGCTCTTATTCATCATTAGGTAGTTAAGTTGGTCCATAAGATATGTCATTTTGTTTAATTATGTACATGCACTTCATTTAGTTGTATTTGAGATTAATTCTTATCATAAAAAAATATGACATATTTTATATGATTAACTTAATTATCTAATAGATGGATGAAAATACACGAAAAAATTCGTCCAAAATTTAAAGCAAAATTGTCTATTTCAAATACTTATTAGGAGTTGGAATATTTAATTAAAACAAAATATCCTTACAAGTTTAATAACATAGCTTTATATTAAAAAGTCTCGAATAGAGTTAAAGAGTAAAATTTTCAAATAATCAATGGAGCAAAAGTTATTTTATTTGTTTTGTCTCAATTAAATCGCTTAATATATTTAGCATATCTCAAAGATTATTATTTTCGCATTAGTGAATTAAAATTCATCGAAAATCTTGGTTGGCATTGTTAGTTTAAATTTATAAGTGATATACCACCTAGTAGTCATGCAGGTATTTTTTTAATAAAACTTAAAATGGAAATATGAAAGTCCATTGAAATCTTTGTTCATATTTCGGTAGTATCTAATTTTCTAAAGCATAATATTACAAATTAAGTGATTTTATTGATATAAGATTAGAAAAAAGTAACGGTGCTTCATAATTTCCTTATTTTAAATGACATTTGAAAATTTATTTTAAAATTAGAATACATTAACTTGTCAGTTATTTACATAATTGAATGAGATTATAACAAATTTATTTATTTGATGAAGGAATATTGATAAACTTTTCTTCTTCTAATACAAAAATAAAAAATAAAAAATGAATTATACATTTTTTATAAAAAGATTATAAAATTTGAAGTATCCTTCTAAAGACATATACCTATTACACATAATAAACAGAAAGTTGGAAATTTTGTTTTGAAAACAATGCTTAAAAGAATATTTTAACTAATGATCAGATTTTAAGTGTTTATTAAGTGAAAACTTATAAGCTCAACTATGATTTTAAGCTGATTTTGTCTCGTAATAGTGTTTGCCATACACGTGGATAGGCTAAAAGAGTACTTATAATAAGCAATTTATTCGTCTGTTTTACCTAACATATTGACATCATTTGTTTTTATCAGTTTCAATATTAAAGAATGTTACAATTTTTTTTATATGGTAAGTCTTTGAAGGTATAATTTTCTTTTATCCTTGTTAATCCTACTTAATTTTAAATAGTACTCTAATATATTTATGAGAAAAGAGAAAAGTGAATCCACTTTTGAAGAACAATTGATAAACAATTTCAAGTCATAACTTATTTTTTAAATTTTGTGTCTCGTTAAATAATGCCACATAAAACAAAGAAAGTACATCATAAGCAATTTTTGGTGCTTAACAAACAAAAGGAACTCAGTCTTTATCTTCAAAAAGTAGTTATGGCAAAGAGAGCTTCTAATCTCATGGTAAATTCATTAAACATAGTTCCTTTTCAAATTAAATATCGTGTTTTCTTTTTACATGTCTTTTTTTATAAAAATAATTAATTAAGATAAATTTTAATTTTTTGAAACTTATGTATTATACAGTACTTGAATATAATCACTCCTTATTGAATATTTCTACTATATGTTAACCTATAATTAAAATATTTGGAGCTTTCAAAAACAATTAATATTAAAATAAAATATGGGAAAAAACAATCAATTTATGTTAAATTTCTAAAATAATAATCAATGTCAAATAATTAACTTTTAAACAGTATGAGAAATAATTTGAAATGGAGTAAACATAAATACAAAGGGATGTAATATTCGTAGTGTAAAAGGAAATATTGAGCATGACTAAACAACAAATCCTTCCCAAAAAAAAAAAAAAACATTCATCATCGACAGGTCAGATAGAGTGCACGTTAAATAGTAATAGTACTATACTATATATGTGTACCAGGATAATTCAAATTGCAAATGTACTTTAAACTATTTTCATAGGTTTGTTTTAAAATTTTTATTAAATATGACCACATAAATTAAAATGATGAAAGTACAAACAATATTATATTTTAAAGACATGACTCAGATGGAATTCATTTATTTAACATATGGAGATTCAAGTATTGAAAAGATCCACTAAAGTTAATTTTAATTTTTTCTTTCCTATATGATCATTCAAGTATTTAAAAGATTTCATTTGGGTCACTTTTAAATTATTTTTACTATAAATTCATCCAACTCTAACTTTATATTTCATGTCATGTAAGCGATAAAATTTAGACTAATTTTGAATAAAAAAATATTCGTTTAGTTTTAAATATATGCTTATTTAAGATTGAGGTCTAACTATCGTAAGTCGTAACACAAATGATTTTTATTTTAGTACAATTATTAGTTAATTTAAAGTATTGAAAATAATACTTTTTTTTGTAAATTTTGAATGTGAAATTATATTCCTAAAAATTAAATAATTAATCTATTATCAAATGCTTGGATAAAACATATTTCAAATAAATTTTACAGTATATTTTTTTAAGTAAATAATTACTTGACATGCATAAGTCCTTAAACCCCATATAATAGTGTGTATAAATAGTTCAATTTCATTTTTTCATTGTGTATAAATTGTATTTTTTTTCCTTGTCGAAATCTTTGGTTGATATACTTAAAACTAAATAGTTCAATTTCATTTTTTCATTGTGTATATAAAATTCACATATAGATTTTGTACAACATAACATTAAAATAAGAAATTGATATAACATGACATGTCAACCAAGAAATCACGTAAGAAAAAAAAGGTTTGTAGTATGAATGTTACTTTCTATGTCATAAAGCCAATGAAATGATCTTATTGAGAAGAAAAATTCACAAGTGACTTAAATAAAATCTTATTAATATTTCTTTAAAATTTTCTCAATACTTAAATGACGATACAAGAAAGAAAATTCAAAAATAACTTTTAAAATTTTCTCAATACATAATTGACGATGCAAGAAATTTATTCAGTGAAAGGTAATTATTTGATCAAGGCAATAGTTTCATTGCTGTAGGCAGTGGGCGAGCCACCTTATAGTCGGTGGTTCATTCGAACTTTATCTTTTTGAAAAAAGATTATATTATTTATATATGATTAAAATAATTTTTAAATATATGTAATAAATGTCAAACTCCGTTTGACTATTTTAAGTGTCTATTTTTTTATATTTGAATTTTTTATTGAAAATTGTAACTCTGCCACCGATCGTAGCAGGGACCCAATATCAATTCGGTGCATGTGTGGCGTGGAGGCACAGTGGCCTAGGCTACCAACAGAGTAGTTTTGAGTTTGTGTATCTAAGAGAATGCGCTGATGTTGATGTTAGATGTAGTGATGGGGGTACAAAATTACAAGTGCTCAACCACATGTTATTCAGTGAACATTCTTTATTTGAATTTGATGCTGCTTGATCTCTTTTTTTCCTTCTTGGGAAATACTACTTTTTTCAAATTTTGGAGGGAGGGAAGGAGGGGGAAAATAAACCTATTTCCATTATAGTGTAAGCAAGACTTTTTGTTTGAAAATACCTTGGATTATTTGTCCTCAATTATGAAAGTATTAATAAAGGAGACGGAGATTATTATGAAAATACTTATATAAGTAATAGTAGATATTGAAATTTTATGAAATTCTAAAAGACCTGTTTAGCTATATAGTTGAAACTCTACCAGATGTATGCGGTATGCCTATATAAAGGTATAATATATTTTTTGTAAAGAAGTTCAGTAAATTCTTAGGATATTCATAAAGAACTTATGTTAGACTCTTTTTTATAATCAAATACAGATCCACAAATCCTTTAAGTCCGAATCATCATAATTTGAGAAATACATACAAACAACTTTTAAATTGCAGATAAAATCTTAGAAGAGAAGATTGAGACAAGTCTACCGTCCTTGTGGCGGATTCAAGATTTTCGTTCAGGAGATCGAAAAATAGAAGTATAAATGTATACATAAGCCAACAAAACACAATTCCAAGAAAGTAATAGTATATAGTTTATAGGTACAAAAAGTTAATCCCGTTATAGGAGCTTGTTAGCACACCTGGATTTTTTTAGGTTTAAATCTACTATTAGCATGTTGTTTATTTTTTTAAAAAAAATAGGTGAAAGATTGGTCCTAAAATTGGGTTTGAACCCTGGACGCTAGGGTTAACTTAAAAGGATGTTGATGAGGGGGTTCAAATTTATATATCTACATAAATACATAAAATTAAATTATATATACAATGTAATTTTTTTTCAAGAGGGGTCATCGAATTCACATGGGTCCGCCTCTGCAATCTGTCCTACTATAGGTGTGACAATGTCCTACATACTATAGGTCCTACAACAATCTTTACCCAGGCTGAAGGATTGTCGACCACCAGATATGCTGATCTACAATATTCAGTTTTTTGGCCTACAAGCACAAATCCTTGACGCAAAATATAATCCTAAAGTACTCCAAAGATTCAAATATAGTCAACCAAGAAGATGGTAAAAAACTCTATGCTACTTTAACACAGGGGTTGATATCCATAATCGAAAGTGGCATCTCTGTGTGTACACATTAAATAAAGTGCTCTGCTAGGGAAATGGGTGATTTGACACCTATAATTGTTTCAAGCAAGTCCGATCACCCTCCTTGAATTTTTGAATGTACTCTCACTTTAAATAGCATATAAAATTCTATGTGGAAAAATTTCTTATTGTGAGATGAATAGCATTTATGAAGCTCTCATTCAAACAAGGGCTTGATATATTGTACTAAACAGAGTGAGTGGACATAGAGCATGTCCTCCTCCTAATGTTCTCCTAATGGGAACTCTCAATAACAATTGTTGTTCCTTATGCCTTCGAAATAAACAGATTCATACCTATAATGTTTATAAATAAAATTTATGATTATTCATATTTTATTTGTGATTGTAAAATTTTTTTATCACTTGAAAAAATGTTGCAAGCCAACATTGTAGGTACAAATCTATTTGTCTCTTGATTCTTTTTATTTTATTTTATAATTTCTCGGTGATTCAACGCTGTTAGTGACATATTTCTTGACGAACTAGGATGATTTTGACTTGATGATGAAAGGACTTAAGGATTTTCTTAAAATATTTGATTATCAAAGAGTCCGACGTATCTTGTTCTTGGCTGGTTTTTGAATTTATAGAGATTGTGATGCTCATATATTGAAATAAAATGTTATGATTATTGCGATATTTTTCAATCTTGATTATTATTTTATGGAGGCAAATGTATTGTCTATAAGTTTTGTATGCAAATTTATTAGTTATTCCATCTTTGATTATGCATAAAATAATTTATGAATTCCCCTAACTTATAATGTGGATTTGTATGTTGTAAATTAAATATCGTATTTATTTAATACATAAATAACTTACCTCCTAACGAAAAATTAAACATGATATAATTAAGAGTGAGTTTCCCATATAAACTATCACAAACCACAATTAGTCGTGGTATCACTATGTAAATTAATGTACTCTCCACCCAAATTGAAAAATATTTATATATAAAAAATTAATATGTCAATTAATAGACTTGTTATATATGTGAGGACGAAGAGTAAATGGTCAAAAACGTTTAATACTATTTGTAGACAAGTTTCGTAATAATTATTAGGTGATTAGTTTATATAAAAAAAACTTAGACTCTCAATATTTTAGGTATAAAACTTTAAAAAATTGATATACAACTATGTATTTTTCTCTTGAGATATGACGAACCGAAGAAATTGTTTGGAAAAATACTTTAGTACTCAATTAACATGTCATTTATTTACAACACACTAGGTGAAATAGTGTCCCGATCAACTAAATATTGTGATGTATGGGTCACATCCACGGCTTAAAAAAATATTAAAATTCTATGGTATAGAATGCTTTGACGCATATTAAAATCGAAATTTTGACGAAAAGAATATTTTTATTCTAAATTAAAAACATTAAAAATATTTGATCAAAAACATATGTGGTTCAGTGATATAATTGCTCAATGTCATAGTAAAATAGCCGTGTTCAATTACAAGCTACTACTTTATGAATATCTCATGAAAAAAAAACCAAATCTATGCCGTCCATTGTCTTTTTATTTAAGAAAACCTACACAGTACGTCAATTTTTTTAAAATCATCTGTCGATTTTGGTCATCAATTTTAAACTTTTCTTAAGTAGTAATCAATTTGATGGTATAGAATGTTTTGACGCATATTAAAATTGAAATTCACCAAGTGCATGCATATTTATAGTTCTTTTTTAGTACACATTTTGTTTAAATGGCCCACTAATCGTCATTTGTCAACTTAATTATCGGAATAATCACATCTCCAAAAGGTAATTTAGCAATACAACTATTACAATGCCTGTAACTGAGGGGAAGTAAAATGTAAAAAGGTACCATTAACCCTTTAGCCTTTTAACACAAAAAAAAAAAAAACTTTTAAAACACATTATTATATGATGAAAAGGAAAAAAAAAAAAAGAGTAAAAGTTCCTTTATTTCCAACTAACTAGTTTTAATAATAACATAAAATAAACGACAAAATATTGCACTTTGTCCTTCTCACAAAACCATGCATATATATACTCAAATATAGGGAACAAACAAAGAGTACATTGTTAGGAGGTCTAGCTATATATAGATGTTACATTGTGGTCCATTTTATTGTTAGCCATGTCAGTCTATATTTGTTTTTAACTTAATTAGTTTTTTTGTGAGTGTAATGAAGTACTTAATTATCTATAAATCTAGGAAATGAATTGTGATGAGAATTTAAATTTTATTAGTTAGGTGATATTTGCACTTGCTCAAATAAAAGGAAGAAATTTTATCAAGAAGATTAAAATAACTATAGTCTTGTCGATTTATATATGTACATAATACAATTTTTGAGGATGAGAATTAGTTAAATCTCTTCGATAAATGTGACTCTAATATCGCTGCTCACTCGTAGCAAATGTTAGAAAATACTTACTGGTGAAAAGTTAAAAAGAATATGGTAATGTTAGTCATGCTAAAAGGTTTCTTTTTTTTTTTTTCACGACGTCTAACAAAATCAATAGTATTTCTACTTATTCTTTGCTGGCGTGATTCGAAAGCTCAACTAATGAATTGATGGTGAAGACCAAAAATGCTTAACCATTTAAGCAAGTCTCACTTATCTATTAAAAAGTTGCTCATATTTTAACTCTTATACTTTTTTTAAAAATCTTTTACTCATATATATATAAAAAATAATCATTCCAATAATAGAAGATATTAATGAATTTTAATACTTTTTTACTTTCATTTTGCATGATAAGGTGATGGTCGCTGCATAATGAAATTCGCCAAATGATTGAAAATCGACACTAGCTACATATAAATATTACAATAAAATATAAAGAACAATATAATCAATAAAAAATCATATAATCGACTATATGTACTAAAAAGGACCACAAGGGAAGCCACTTCACTGCACAAAAAAGCTGCTAAGAACAGTGTAAACTCCAAACAAAGACACCATAACCAAGCATGACTAAAGGTGACTCCTAGTGGTTTGACTTCATAGTCATAACTTTCCTCCAACTTTGGGCCATGCTAGGGCTAATTTTCATCTTTCTCACACACAAAGTAGAGAGTAGGCCCTTAAAATTACTTCATCACGTAAAACGATTTTCCTTTGCTATTAGTGGAGAACACAATCATTAGGATTTGAAGGTGAGTGAAATTGCCATGTGAAAGACCTTATCTTAAGTCAAAAAATATTTCCCTTAACCTAATATTACCTCCACCTTAGTCTAACTAAATTCATTCCCCACTTATCCGGTTATTTCTCTATTTATTTTTATCTGTCTATTATACTAAAAATAGTTATTCAATAATATATGTCTAATTTAATTAATCAAAAAATAATTTATTCTTATTATTCAATATCTACATTTTTTAAAGCATTATATTTAATATACTCAAACGATAATATAATAATATTACTCCTATTATTTATTCTTTCTTATAGTTGATATCTATTATTGTACATAGGAGTATTTCATTATAGAGTTAGGTTATTGAGTTCTTTGTTTAAATCTTTTTGATGATTAGATAGGTAATTAATAAAAGAAAGTAATTAAGGCAAGCATGTGACTTCTTCAAGCATATTCATAATCACCCATTTTGAATTATTTGGGAGTGCGGTAAGAAATTTTGAGAATGATGAGAACAAAAACAAAAAAAAAAAGGATTTCAAAGAAGGTCCCATAAATATAATTACAACTCATGTTATATCATAAAAATAAAGTTGCTTTAAGGTGAAGATATATTGTAGTGGAAAATCCCACCTCCATGAGTTTCCAAAGTTTTATTTTTATTTTATATTGTTACTAATAGACAAGAAAATGATTTGGACCTTCTAAAGTATGTATAAATTAAAAAGGGATGGAAACTAAATTGACAAGGTTGTTGGGAATTACTCCAAATATAATTGACATGCTTAGCTAATGGAAAAGGGAAAAGCATCACTATGTTCTTATTTTCCTATTTATAATCATTACACATATATCATCTTTGGGAGGTGATTAAATTCTATTTGCCCTTTGTCTTACTCAAAATAACATATTTTTTTCTTCTTATATTAAATAAGATGAATTAGAGTATGGATGATTAAGCCTAATAGCATGCAACTAAGAATGCTAGAGTAGCATTTTCATAGATGTGGAGAAATATTATTGATCTATACATAACACTTATAATTAAGTGAAGCTTTTAGTAGCTATAGCTAGTGGAGAACAAAAGTGTTCACTGCCAATACACTCACGGCAGGTTTAATTTCCATCTAATTAAACAATTAGCTTAAATGTCAACTTGGGTAAAACCCCTTAAAAGTTGTTTAACTTTTAATTTCACCATGGTGGACTTAGGTGAATAGTAGGATTTAGAAAACACTACTTTACCAAGGTGAATTAGCTCTTAGCACAATATCTCACAAGTATTTTCTGAAAGATTAAATACACAATCTTCTCGTTTGAAGTCGGACATAATTATCTGATATCTATTGCTGGTGGAAGGTAATAGATATTTTTGTAAAATTAATTGAGGTGCACAAAAGCAGATATGAACACCACAATCATCAAAGGAAAAAAATTGAATACACAATCAGAATATTGTAAGAATCAAGTAGTCAAACAAAAACACTCATATTATCGACGAGGATTACGAAACTACATCAAGTTCCCTCTTGCTATCTTTCAAAAGACACATTATGTCTTCATGGAATCCATCTAATATCTACAATTTCAAGCAAGGTTGCATAAAATTCCATTAAGAAGTCCAACCTAACGACCAAAAACTTCAAACTAATAATCATTGATACTTAGAAATATTTAAGTTTGTTCACTTTTTCCTATCCTTTGGATATATACTGGACTAACCGCTAAGTCTACTTAATCATCACAACCTTCACTTCCCCACTTTGGCTACTTTATCTGATCAACCTTTCAAAGCATATAATCATAAAACATTGCCATTGTAGGTCACTCATAGAGTTGTTTGAAAAAAAAAAAAAAGTTGTAGGGACATTAAACATACACCCATGGGAGTCCCCCTATGATCACTTGAATTTTATCATACTTAAGTTCTATTTGACCATGTTTTACTGTTATATGAGGATCATCAGTCTGTGAAGTTGCATAAAGTGGGAGCGCGATTTATCTACAAGTGGAACCAAATAAAGTATCTAGAGACAGTCTACACAATGATAAAAGAGAACTGACATAATGAGTAGAAATGAAAATCTATACAGGATAAACTTCAACGTACATATGCAGCATCCTATGATACTGAGCAGAACATTTCCTTTGGAACAGATTTTAAACATAGAAACTTATTCTGTTACTGTATAGTAATTACATCTTAGATTCCACCTTAATAATGCTGCATTATACTCAGCTTGATCTCGAAAAATACCAAGGAGGAGAAACCAAAGCAAAGTTTATTACGTAATGCAACGAAACCACCAGGTAGCAATGCAGCATTCTTACTACCACTTTGTTAATTTTCCAACTGAACAAATGTTTTCACGTTTCACGTGCAAGAACAAGGGGAAATGAAGAGTAGATTGCATAAGATACTTATATCTGCACAAAAATTAAAACTAAATTTTGGTGAAATAAAAATGTTAAAAACAATGAATGATATGCATTAACAAGTTCAATGCCATCTCAATGTTGACAGGATAAATGATAATCATGTTTTGGCTAAACTTATGCTTTTACCAGCACATAGAGGTACTATGTCAAAGCGAATCTCAAGATAGAGCATCCGTAGGTCTGAGCATTGATGGTGGGGGTAGATTGATCTCGCTAGAGTGACTTTATTCTTCAGTCAGCATGATCCCTGAAACGTATAATTTTGTTAATAAAGATCGTCTCACAACTATAGCTGAAGATCCAGAAAGATAACACGAACGGAGACTCCAAGAACTCATATAAGGAGAAGAACAAGACGAAATCTATTTTGCAAAGCAAGATTTCAATGCATGTAGCATCGATCCAGTTCAACTGTCACCTGCATATAGAGTTTTAAAGCCACTACTTACATGATAAAGGCTGCTAAAGTGAATTAGGTTATTCCCACGGAGAAGTGAATGTAAAAAGTTTTCAAGAAGTTATTCCAATGTATTAACTACACTGGTAAGCTAGATTTTCAAATGCAATGCATTATGAAGTATGAAACTAGGTTGAAGACTCAATAAGAGTGTTTCACCACTCACACGCTCCCCTACTTGTGAAAGCCTATGTTGCTCAAACTCTTCAAAAATGTCAACAGAATTTTGTATTTTTGGAGTATCTGATGACACGGGTGCAACATCAAAAGTGAATCCACGCAAGTTAGGTGAATACCATGCTCCATGTAGCTACTCCGTCAACATAAAGCGATGCTTTTGACAATAGTTCTTTGAAATGAAAGCTTGTACTAGTGAAATACTGCTAATAGATGAGATATGAGAACCAATGACCTACATATGATTTACGGAATCTTCAAGAAAATAACTCCATAGAGTAATAAGACCAAATTTGTTTTCCGCACATTAGAGGAGGTGAGCTTAATTATGACCAAGATCTGAAGCACTCAAAGGATCAAGATTTTTTTTAATCTTTTAAAAAGAAAGGAAGGTACATCAAAACTCAGGCACTAAACAAATCCTAACACTTCAAAGATGTCATGAGGATACTTACTGAATCTGCAAAATTAACCCAATTACACCAGCTGAAGTTGTTAAACTGACATTTATCACTAGGTATAAATACTTGAGAATACAAGCAAGAAATCCCTTATCAAAGGAAAAAAGCACAGGCAAGAAATAGTTGACAGCATGCAGAAATGCTTCAGACTTTCCAGCACCAAATACAAGGGATCTAACTTAGTGCTGTAGCA
This sequence comes from Solanum neorickii, assembly GCA_027704865.1. NCBI lineage: Eukaryota > Viridiplantae > Streptophyta > Magnoliopsida > Solanales > Solanaceae > Solanum > Solanum neorickii. Next base: position 46,800,942 of record JAKWJC010000365.1, on the reverse strand, counting down.
AGGCTGGCAAAATTACGGAATCTTTTAATTCATTTGGATTTCTAATACAGAACTCCACATGATATAGAGCAAAATCCAGAAAAGCTCAGTGGCAGAATCTTCCAGATACATACTTGATTTAGAGAATCCGGCTATTTGAAACTAAATAAAGAACATTATGAGAGCTATTCAAAAGGCATAAAGAGATTTCAGTTGGTAAACATCAGATTGATTGTGATCCAAAATTATAGGTAAGTTGATTGCAGGAACTTGCAGCAATTATAATTGACATCTCCTTGTTGTCCTTCAGAGGACGAAAAATTTGCCTCATCCTGATTGGTCTATATTCCTTGCGTTTAAGAACACAAGCACAAATGGTGGCTTGTTCCTTCTTACCCTATACCCAAAAATAAGATGTCCTCTTACTAAAAGTGACCATCCATTTCCATTTGATGACTTGCTAGGTAAGCATGGCTTCAGAAGTTAGCCCCTTTTATGGAGTCAAACAGGCAAACCAAGCTATTAAAGCTTTGTCCGTAGGCAGCCCCTACTGCAAAGTGAGATTATTCAAGAAAATTTTGCATATTGTGGCTAGAAGTCTCTGTGTACAATGCAAGAAAACTGTGCTTGATATGGATTTGAAACAATGAGAAATTTGCATACTAACAATTGCCAAGTTCGCTTTTAAACAATGTTCAAAAAAGAATCCTTTCCTAAATTACAACAACATACTGTAATCCCACAAGTGAGGTCTGATCCGAGGAGGGTAGAGTGTACGCATACCCCTACCTCGTAGAAATAGAGAGGTTGTTTTCAATAAACCTTAAATAAGCTTTGCCAAATAGTTTGAAAAGGGGATACACATATTGAAGCAATAACAACAAAAAAACATTGCGATTAGACCTCAAACTTCATTTTTGATTATTAATCAGTGAACTCCATGGCAATCAAAATCTACTAAAAAGTTTTTTCAAAAGCTCTGCCTGGTAACAGAAAGCCAAACCTGCCTGCTCATCACAATGGAGATGATATTTTTTATTTTTTTTTGCAAAAGGTAGGTTGAGAGATGGAGAAAAGGCACAAACACGGTTCATTTGACCACTCAGTTATCTACTTGGGCGGAGTAAAACTTCTGAGTATCATAAATTTAGTAACCATCTCGGTGAACCCTACTATAAGGTGAGGGGTTTTTGACTTAGCAAACTCACGTTTCAGACTAGAGATTTCCACGTCAATTTAGGAACTACTGGAGCATCACTGCTCTCTAAGCTTCTAGTTACCCAAGCACTTATTTAACATCCTTAAGGTGAATATAAAGCAGCGCTAAGAGGAAAAAAGTCAGTAAAGAACTTCTCGGGCAGTGCTATTTTTACTGAAATTTACCCCTTCAAAATTAATGTATTTGTTCATAAAACTAAAAGTTAAAGATCACTGGCAAAGGGGAGATAGCACATACTATCAGTTAAATTTACCAGACATACAAATTACATAACATGACAAAGCAACTCTGGTATCCATTCTGATACGCAATTACTGATTTTGTGGTACAATAGCCTAATCTCATAGACACATGACTCTATTAAGACTCTGGTTATAAATAAAACATGCTGAAAGCATCTGAAGAAATATGAGCACACTAAAAATATCAGAAGAAATAGAATGTATGACATAATGTTGCTGATAGCAGCCTTAACCAATAAAAGCTTTTACCTTCGGCCTGATCACCGTCAAAATGACATCCTTACCATCAGGCGTTTTGACAGAAGAGGTGATATAGAAGACGAAGTCACGACAACCACCTCCGTCCACCATCAAAATGTCATTGACCTCATAATTGATGCCCTAAAAATCAGTCAAGCAATTTTCTTAGATACTGAAAGAAAACAAAAAAAAAAAGGACAAGTAAAGACAAGGAAAGTGCATCTACAGTATACCATTTCATCATTGTATCTCAACATTCTTAGTATCATTCAAGTAGTATGGCACAGGGTAGACAGTTGTCATCGCACACTGTACGGGATAATCTGGTGATATCAAATCCCTGCAGAAGTACAATGCACCACAAATATCACCTATTGCATCCATTTTTCTATGTAATTAGTTAGCCTTCAGAAAAATTGTAGAACCTATATCAGGCAAGTATCCAAAGATACACTGACTTGGAAGTACCAAATAACATGGTGCGTTTTTTACAAGGCAAGATGATTGAATAGTTAGTACCAAGTAGGAAAGTTGTTACAATTTCAATCAAGCATTTTCACGAAATCTAGAAATTGCCAAAAAATGTCAGCTGTCCTAGCCTTGCACCAGGATAAAAAAGTACAACAAATGTCTAAAGAAAAATTAACAACGGATATGACTTTTTGGCCTTAATTCAAAACACCTCCATTCTTTCTAACCAGACCATCCATATTACGCATGAAGGATAGTTCTCCAGATTTCCTTTGCTCTAATGTCATCCTCTGATGCTACCGGCATTCCAACAGGCTGCTCATAATGAGTGGCATTGTCCATTCCACCAGGGGCGGAGGCAGCCTTCTGTTGGGAGGTTCATCCGAATCCCTTCGGCCAAAAATATTACTTCCATTTTATGTGAGGTAGTTTGACTCGGCAAGGAGTTTAAGAAAGAAAGACTTTTAAAACTTGTGGTCCAAAATGAATAATAGAAATTTGTGTGGCTATAAATCATCTCATTAAAATAGACATTTTATAGTTAAATTGTTACTTAACATAGAAATCTTTCATTCTTTCTGGGATGGACTAAAAAGGAAAGTAATCACATAAATTGGGACAGAGAAAATATTATCATACATGGTTAAGAATTATATTTTATGTATATATAGTAGATATCGAACCCCCTTTGATTAGTTCGTGCGTTTAGTCCTTCATATTTTGAACCCCTTATTAAAAATCCTAGCTCCACCACTGCATTCCACCCCATGTAGACTTGTGTACACTGTCCACAGTACAGACTACTGAATAAGAAGATGACTAGCACATTCTGCGATTTCTTCACATAGGAAGCCTCTATTGCATAAAACAGAAGCCTCTCTTTGCAACACATCTTGAGTGAGGCATGCCTTCTTAGTTGCTACGTATCCAAAACAAATTACTTTAGGAGAATTAAGCTCTAGGCTTCCAAAACATCTCACATGGCCATTAATTCTCCACCGAATCAATAAGCCTCTCCAATAGCTTGTAACAACTCTTCGCACTAAATTTCTTACTTTTACTAAAAGCCCGTACTTTAGAATCCATTCTTCTTGCAGTAATGCTGATGTTATCCAATAAACTCAACACCTCACCGATTTCTTTCACCTCCTCGTCATTGAAATTTCTTCTAAAGCTGAGATGCCACCTTTAGATCAACCCTTAATCTGAACTCCAATCTATGCTGCCTCCCCCACCCTCAAAAAGAATTATTCTCTAATCCAGGAACTCATCCATGCTTCGATGTACTTATTGAACCTAAGATCCCTTTAACATTCCACGCGAAGCATTGAATAAGCTTTCCCTATAAATATCTATGCAACAACAACTATTATAATTCATCAATCACAAGCAAGTTGGGATCGACTACATGAATCATTGTTGATGATGATGCTCCATTTAAGCTCATCTTACTATCATCTACTATCGTGTTCAATATTTAAACAAACCAGCTGCAAATGAAGCCTACTTTTTAGTCATTTTGGTGAAATGAATGAAATAAACAGGTTGAGGCTGCTGGGAAGTACCCTAGATTCATACACAGGTTGTTATGCAAACTATATACTCCAAAATCACCTTAAAATATTGCTAATTTTGACTAAAAACTTTCCATATACAGGTCCATTAGGCAAACTACAGACTCCTAAATCACCTTAAAATACAGATTCAAATTTTCCATAAAAGACTCAAATTAGAAATGAATAATAAGGTTACCTCGCTTTTCTTTAACCTGTTGGTAGTTGTACTTCTCCCAAACAGCTTTATTCATTTTCTAGGCGTAAATATGGGCAAAATATCTCTGAATCATACCGGCGTCTGTCTTAGGGGGAGTAATATGGGCAAAAATCCTTGTCAAAGCATTTTTATAAATAAATATTATTAATTTTTATAAATAAATATTATTAACTTTTTTTTAAGTAAAAAGTTTGTTATGCGTTTGTATTGTGAACTCATGTACTTAACACTTTACTTACTGAACTTTTGAACTCATTGAAAATTTGATATTTTAAACCCTTTCTCATGTGATGGATGGTACGTGAGATACAATCACTCAATATCAATTGTCAAATTTTACGTTATTTTTAATTGCCATGTAAGAAATAAAATGTTAAAATTAAATTAAATCCCTAAACTTAAAAAAATATCTTTCTTCTAATTTTTCAGTCTCTCTGAATCCAAAGGCTCTCTCTCTCTCACTAGTAAAATGGAATGCCGACAAGAATGATCGCATACCGCAACGTAATGGTGAAGTTACGACTTAAAGATGGAGTGGGTGGCTGCATGTTTGATTTGAAAAAAGTAGCTATGAACTCAAACTACTGAGTTGCTGTCCAAAACCCTAAAACTCATGAAGAATCAATTCTCATCAAACTTTTTGAGTTACCTCTCCTACGTGGTTTGCGAGCTACTGCATAGGAGGATGTTTATACCCTGTCACACAAAGGGTAGCAGCTGTGAATTTTCATTGTCATAAAAAAATATTTTCTTTATATATTCAAGTCATAAATTATTAATATAATGTGCATATGCAAGATACTTATTGATCCGCAAATGTTCAATCTTAAATGAGTTATTTGTTTACGTGTGGAGACACATCAATATCTTAAAATAATATTTATTCATGAATCAAGTCGAGAGTGTGTTTGATTGAGATCAATAATTCTTTATATTTGTAAAAAATCAGAGATTTCTCTAAAAACGAATATTCCAACCACATGTACGAAGATAATATTGCAATATAACTTAATCAAAGAAATAATACATCAAATGAGTTCAGATAGACATATTTCACCAGAGTTCTTTTTCATATATAATCTTCAACAAAATAGTGAGACAGATGTTTAAGTAATACATGTTGGTGTATTATACCACGAATAATATAAATTACTGTTGAAAATAAAATGATAAAAATAAATTAACAAATTTGGCGGACCCACATGGAGTCTGCCGGGTGCTCGAGCATCCATTAACTTTGCTACCGAATATATATATCTATGTAGAAATAAAGAGTTTTTTGTATAAAATTAACATAGACCACATAATGAATAAAGGGAAAAATTAGCGAACTAGTCAAATCAATGACTTAATTAGTAAAAACCTCACCACTTTAAAAATAAGGAAAATTACGCAACAAAGCAAACTTATACTATTTAATTATTTTATTCATCACAGCTATAGTTTTCTATAATTACCACTTGCGACTTACATTATATATTAATTACGTAGGCTGACTTCGAATTTTTATAATTAGTCATGTTTGTGTATGTTAATTCGCCAAAATATACAAATACATATGTATAATATACAATTGTTTAACCTATATACATATACAATTCACCTCTCTCCCACTCTTTGCCCTCTCTCGCTTTCCTCTCTCCTCCTTCTTCCAATCTTGTTCGCCTCTCTCTTCCCTCTCCCAATCTCGTTTGCCCTATATACAAATGTATGTGTATAATATACAATTATATACACATAAAATTCACCTCTCTCCCACTCTCTTCCCTCTCTCGATCTCGCTCGCCTCTCTCCTCCCTCTTCCAGTCTCGCTCATCTCTCTCCTCCCTCTCTCAATTTCCTTTGTCATATATACAAATACATATGTATAATATACAATTATCTAACCATATACATATAAAATTCACCTTTCTCTCACTCTTTTCTCCCTCTCTCTCGCCTCTCTCCCAGTCTCGCTTGCCTCTCTCCTCCATATAACATGTAGCTACAAATTGTAATTATCAAACTATAGCTATGAATAGTAATTAATTATTTTTAAGTGGCTATATGTGAAAGTTTCCCTTAAAAATATTAGTAAAAATGTCAAAATGTCATTATTTTGAAAAAGAATATGTATCCTAATTAAACCCTTATTTTATCTCCTATTGCTTGCACGTTTTCCAACTAATTTTATATATATAAAAAAAGAAATTATTTTATTTACATTTCCCATGTATATCCCATTGTTTACGTTACCGAATTATTTTTATTTTTTATAAAAATAAAATCTTTAATTTTTATTGTTCACGTTTTCCCATATCTCTCTCTTCCAAATTTATGTCATATGTAAAAAAAGTTTTCTCTCTCTTCCATATTTTCCTTTTCATATTCTCATCCGACTTTCAAATTCCTCTTCTCTTCTACCGTATTATTTGTTGTTTTTTTTATCTTCAAAATTTGGATTCACACAAATCCCACTAATTAAGGTACTTCATCTTTATCTTTTTTTTTTAGATTTATTTTCTGATTTTATTGTTGTCTAAATCATTCATATATGATGAAAGTAGGATAATTCTCTATTAAACCTCTAAAACACTCTTCGATGAATGTTTCTAAGAGACTTACTAAGGTATTCACCTTAATCATCAGATTTCTAGTGATTTTCATCCTTTAATCTATGTATTACTCAAGAAATAGCGGATAATGTAGGATCCGCTTTTAAAATGAGGGAAGAGAGACAATCTGAACAAAGTCTTCCTCAAATTCAAATTGAAAACATAATATCTTCGTCTACTCGTAGAGCACAAGAAAAGGAGGGAGAATACCAAATAGTTGACGAAGCGGTGTTTAATTATTTTTGCATGTTTAGATTTTTGTATGTTGAGTTGAAGTTAAAGAAAAATTTGTTCAACAATGTGTATTGAATATATTTATAAATGTCTTATGTACACTACACAATATTTATTAGTTTGTAGTTTGTATGTACGTTGCTATTTTATTCTTTTATTTTGTGGACAATTGTTGTTAATTCTGAAAAATGTATCAATTTTAATTCATTCCTTTATATTTTTTTACATTGGTAGATATTCAATTATTTAAGAATACATTTTACATGAATATGATATTTCACATCTTATTAATGAATTTTAATTGGATTGTTTGTATTCACCGTGATGTATTTGTTGGATTTGTGTTGTATGCTATGTAATTATTATGTTTTTTGTATTTGTGTTGTATGATATTTATTAATGAATTCATTTCGGGTGGTTTTGGATTTAGATGTGTTTATATTCATTATACTTTGTGAGAGTCTTGTTTGTATCAGTAAAATAAATATACACATTGTAATGCTATTTGAATGTTTTCAAAGTTAAAGTAAATACATATTAATTGTATTTACCGTATTCTTACATATATCATTTGCTCAGGGTATTGCATTTGCATGCAAAGATTGTACTTCCCAAATCATTGATAAAGTCAGGATTAGAGTTGTTAACAAAGTCAGAATTAAGTAACAAACATATGTATTCATAATTGTACTTGCATCAAGTTATGAATAAAATAGTATCCAAGTAATTAACAAATTTATGTATTCACAATAGTATTTGCATCATGTTATGAACAAAATTGTATTTTTCTTATTTTGATTAAGCCTACCAGCACATATGTATTCTAAACAAATATTGAAATTGTATTCATCACTTACTTCATGACAATCACTTACAAAATACATATACGTATACTAAACAAATATTGAAATTGTATCCACTTCAGAACAATCACTTACAAAATACATAACATTCATCATATCCATTTCGATAAGGGCTACCAGTTTTTTGTATCCAAGTACTTGCTTCATGTTATGAATAGAACTTCATCCTAGTAACAAATATATGTATTCACACTAGCGATTACATCATGCTATGAACAAAACTACATTCTTCATATTTCAAAGAAGTCCCTCAACATATAAAACAAATATTGAAATTGTATCCATTTCAGAAAAATCACTTAAAAAACATACATTACATTGATCATATCTATTTCGATAAGAGATACAACTTTTTTAAATAAATTGAAATTAAATGAACTTGCAGATTGTCGCCAGAAAATTGTATCTGCTCCATTTCGTATTCTGTTAGGGATACAATTTATTTCAAAACATTAGTCATGTATTCAAACAAAAATATTAGTATTCTCATATTAAACAAACAAAACAAAAATTCAACAAATCAATTAATACATTATTCATCAATTTCATATTCATACGAAAACAGAATACGAACAAAAATAGAAAATAGACAAACACAGACTACTTGTTTTCACATTCTATCAATTTCAATTATACAAAAATAGAATACTACGATTTACAATTATTTTCAATTAAAATTTTCAATTGTTTTAAGCAATTAGAAAAAGAATAAGGAAGAAGCAATTATCTCGTCAAATTTGTATTCAAATAATTTGTTCGAACTTCTAGTAGAAAAGTTTTTCTCCAAACATTGTTAATCAGGTTTGCTCTAAAAAAATCGTTCCTACCAATCAATCAGAAACAAAAAATATATTTTGAACTGTATGAGAATATTGAAAATCAAAATTTGAGAGAATTTATCAGCTATGGGAGTGTCGATTGTTTTTTGTTTTTTTGAATTTTTGTAACTAATGAGAGTTTTAAGCAATACTTCATCTTTAATATTTTTCTCTCACCTTAATTTCTCCTTTCCGTTTTTAAATATTTGTACTCTCTCAATTAAAACAAATAGAAAATAAATAAAAAAATATGTATAATAAACTAAAATTGTGACATTTTTACTAAATAATGAAAGTATTGACAATGGGTCCTATCAAATGTCAAAATATTGACATTTTGAAAAAAATCCCATAAATAAATGGTCTAATTGGCCCAATAGCTCTTGGGTGGGTACTTAAGACTCTTTTAGTATTGTTGAACGAGGGCTCAAATCTCATTGTTAATATGTATTTTTAAAATTTTCAATCCGCTACTTTCAGAGTAACCCGCAACCTTAAATTCTAGATTTGCCACTGTTTTAGATTGAAGAGCGAATATATCGCTCTCTTTAAGAAGATTTCAACCCAGTGCAACATAATCTATACCAATTCAATACGTCTCTTGAATTGTCCCATTCAGGATACAACTGTCTAACAACGTCATACAACTCAAGCAACTTCACATTAATTAAAGTGTACAAAGTTTTGCAAAAAGAAAACCTTCGTTCAACATATAATTACTCTTTTGCATGGTTAATTAGTTGAAGACCTGGAAGAGTATTCCTTGTCTAAACTCTCTCTTTCACAACACAAACTCAATATATACACAATATACTACTTGTCATCTTTTCATCCACTCTTTCTCTTGTATACTTCTTGTTCTCAAAACCAAAATAAAATCATCAATATTTAGGTGATGCATTATTTCTTGTAATGAATAAGAAGATATTTGATAGTAAATTTGGTAGATGAATAACCCAAAGTTTACATAAATTACAAAGTATAATGAGGTATAATAATGAATGAAATTAGTGGTAGATCATGACAATAGTCGTTACAAGAGTTACACCAAAATAATGACCACATTCTTGTTAACTAACTTATACCCACTAACATATGCACTTATATTCTAATTTTAATTTTATTATTAAAATGCATAAATACTAACAATACTTATATATTCATTAAGGCATTGCCATCATCAATATTTGTAATATTGAAATTTAAGATTGAAATGTATCGTAATTAAAATATCAATTTAAGTTGAGAAAAGTCATACAATGACACCTGAAGTTGTCCCAAATTTCAAAAAAGACTTTGCGGACATCCTATTGCCCCACAAAACATTTCAAGATCACAATAAATAAACACATTTTACACAATCTACATTCTTAATGCCTCAGCGCGACTCACACCAATTAATAATTCACATATTTTTTCAAATCCATTTAGTAAAAGTTGGATAAAATCTCGACCCATTCACATTTTAATCACGACTCGCTCCATTTAACCCTAAACCTCTTTTAGATTTTCACTTTACTCTCTCTCTTTGATGTTCAAATACTACAGCATTTCAATAGTCACAATAAATTTATTTTGTAGTGATAAAATCTTGAATAATGTATGTAGTCAAAACAAAGAAGTGAAGACTCACATGTTAATTGCTTCTTGATTTGACTCACATGTTAATTGCTTCTTGATTTGAGTGCATTGGTTTAAATTTTTATATATATAATAATAATTTTTTTTTATATAAAAAATCATCTTTATAATGATTTACTATTATTTATTTCTTGTGCTATCTATTGTTCATGTGTATATAGTGTTAGTTTAAGTGATTTGAGTTTAAATATTTCTTCATGGATTTAGTTTGAAATTTGTTTGCAATTACACTTTCAAGGTTTACAAAGAAGAAAGAAGAAGATTAATGGAGATTTTGTAGAAGATGGGAGTAAGGGGAGGAGGAGGATAGAGATTTTGGAGAAGATGGGAAGAGAAGAAGAAGAAGATTAATAGAGATTTTGGAGAAGATGGAAAGTGAAGAAGAAGAAGGAGTTCAATGGAGATTCTGGAGAAGATGGAAAGTAAGTCCTTTATGATATGAAATAGTTTCATAGATAATAGAATCCCATAAAGTTAAGAAACTTTTTTGAAAATTCGTAACAACTCAAGTGTCATTTTATATCTTTTCTCATTTATGTTTTCTTTAGGAAGAGTGTAATACGTGTTATACTTTTTTCCTAATCTATAATTTTGTCTCAATTGTATATTCCTGATAATGTTTTAAGGGGTCGTTTGGTGGGGAGTATTAGGAGAAATAGTCCAAGTATTATGTGTGGTATTATTTAATACTATGGTTGGTAGGAATTTTGGGTCTATGTATAGTCAATCCATGGATTAGTTGTACACCTTACATGGTATTAGAGGGTGTATAACTAATACCTTCCATTTGCTAGTATTAGTTCTACTACCATGGGACTAATCTAGTAAAGACAAAAATACTCTCAAATCCTTTTTATGCATTTTTTTATTTTCTTGATTTTATATTTTATATTTATACTAATAAATTTATTTAAATAAATTAGCTTACAAATTTTATTATTTAGATACAATTTTTGTTTCTATAATATAGTTATTTAATCTACTTATTATTACTATAAAATATTATAATCCGACTAATATGCTAATGTTGATGTATGAATTTAAGAACAATTCATAAGTCAAATACTGTCTCTTAACGAAAATCCATTAAACGTTACACAAGTAGTCTAAAACAAGAGCATATATATATATATATATATATATATATATATATATACACACACACACACACACACATCTCAAGTATTAAAATAGTTTAATTTATTTTGCTATATCTATTGTTTATTTTTATTTTACTTTATGATAAATAATTTTTTTTAAATCTATTGATACAAAATAAAGTTCAATAAAATAATTTAACTCCAATTTATTAAGATGATAATTTTTTACTCTCAAATAATTTAAGAGAGAAAATAGTAGACATGACAATAAAAATTTTATTCTCCTAGCTAGTTAAAAATGTTATAAAAAATAATATTGTCCGTTAGTTATCTACTTCGACCCAATTACATGAAATAGAAAATCTCATGATAACTTAAGAGTATAATTGAAAAAAATATTTTTGTAGAGTTTTAAACCACACATAAAACTAGGTATGAAACAATGAACAAAACACTTGATAATAATAATCACTGCATAACTAATCCATGCATTACCAATCCGTACATCACTGATCCTTACATTACTTATTCATACACTATTGATCTTTGTACCAAACAACCCCTAAGTGAGGCAACATTCAAAGCGTTTGTGAAATGTATTTACCTAAATTGTTTCTGATAAGATTTTAACATAGAACATTACCTATGAACATTCCAATATGAGTATTATAAATCAATTGAAATAAGTTACATTCATTTATACATATTTTCTAAGTTTTATAAATTAATATGTATGTATCGATCGATTTAGACATTTAGTGGTGACTTTTTGCAGTACAATTTTTACCTATTAATAAGGTTATATTTTTATATTTCTTATATTTTATAACACATATATTGTTATAAATTCATTGAATGAGTGGATTGTTTATTGAGTTAATACATGAATAACTATTCATATTTCCTATGTTTTATTAACCTTTTTGGATAAGAATGTATCTATTTATTATGATACTTAATATGATGACTTTTGGAGTGACTTCTCAACCTATAAATAAGATTGTTCTTTCACCATTATATGACAGATGAGAGAAGAAGACATATGAATAAGATGATCTCTACATTCTACTCCCTACTCCCCATATATCTTTTTCTATATTATTTTCAGTATATTACTTATATTTTATTACACGTTATCAAGACGAGACTCTAGCCAATTGAAATTGAGCTTTTTTTTAGCTCATGCTCTGGTAGATCTCGTTATGAGAATCAAGAAGGAAAAATGATAACTATGGAATCAAGGTATTATATGCATAAAGCCAAATATGTATTTTCTAGAATCTTTTTATGATTTAGAATACAACTATGTTCGGTCAATGATATTGACCAGGAACCAAAGACATATACTATTAATAATTGAATATAACATGCTCTACGAAATTCCTTAAATGGAAAAATGTATAAAGTTTTGGCAGCATGAGTTTGAGTATTATATTTTATAAAATTTATTTCAATGTTTTGAAACACTCAAAAAGTAAGTCATGTTGTAATTTGGTTTATTTATCATTAGTTGAGGGTAAGACAGTGGATTCAAGTCTAATCGCACCAAAAGGGTAAGACATCCGGTTAAAGGTCGGATGCACCATAATATAAAATGTTTGAGGGTAAGACGGTAGATTCATGTTCTATCGCACCGAGAAGGTAAGACATCAATATGAGTTTTGATGCACCATGATGATAAGGATTGGGTTCGAGTCCCACAGAATTATGACATAACATGCCTTGTGTGGGTAAGACATTGTGTTTGAGTCAATGCACCATAATGATAATATAATGATGCTTAAAGCTTTGATGAAAAGTCATGAAATTTGTCCCATTGTATTTGCTCAATTCCCTAAAGTGAATGTGCGCAGTACATAATAAGTTTGAAATTCGCCCAATTGCTCCATTCTATCATATGAATGTGGTAGCACTGAATAATATGTCTAAAAGAATACAAATAATTAAATGCATGAATAAGAGTGTGGAGAGACATAATTAAAATAGTCATCATTGTGGTAACTATAAAAGCAAGAATATTATTGATTCTCTAAATAATCCTTTAAAATGTGAAAGTAATTCTTATCATCATAATGGTATGAAATGTCATTAGACCCGTGATCGTTGTGTGACCTAATAAAACAAAAATCCTCCATCAAAATAAAGGAATATAAATTTGTGGTAGATTTGACCTTTCAATGTGATGTTGAGGTGAGTCATGCAAAAATGATAAAATTTTAAAGGCATGACAATGTACTTATAATGCAAATTCATGAGGCACATATAAATGATTAATTTATTTCTTGAATAGAACGTGACGTGTGATAAGCATCGTGAATGCTTGATCATTCCAAAAGAGAATGAGTCAAGATGTGACAAAATCATTATGGGTTGGATATGTGTCACCACTCACCTCTAGACTCTTGGGGAGGTTTGAAAAAAATGATATATACCGCACCTCACTTTTTACGGAAGGTTTGAGAAAAAATAAAGATCAGTTAGCATGATCGGTTGGTCGTTCTGATCGAATATGATGCAAAAATAATTGAAAATTCAAGTGATTTATATGATGAAAAAATAAAAGATTCTTCAAGAATTCTCCTATATTGCTTATTCTCATAAGAAAATTATTACTGTACCAGCTAAGATTGAAATTGTATTCCTTGAAATTATTTGGAATATATCAAAAAGGTGAATATGGGTCCATTCACTTGCCATGTGAAATGTCTGCAACTATATAATAAGTTGCATCTATGAAAGGGTCACATGTGATTTTTCGTCAACTTACAAATTGATTTTTGTAAGGTTATTTGCTCGAATTTCTAAATTAAGAGCACAGTCTCAAATTATGAAATCATATTGATAATGCTGATTTGTTTAGCAGAAACTGTATGTCTCCAATTATAGTAAAATCATGGGTATGAGAGCAAAACTCTCAAATAAGATTTGGTATGAGATAAATTTATTTAACATGTAGCAACTCAAACAAGGTTTCCCGATCATAATTGGTTCAGGGTTAGGAACCAAATAATTTTCATTTAAAGTTTGAATGTGTGGTTATGATTTTAATTGCTCCACCACGCACACAAATGAATTTTCAAATAAGGTTGAGATGAATGTTAGATTTCCTAACATTAGGGGGGGAGATAATTGACAGCTGAAAATTATTTATGAGGTTAATTATGAATTACCTATATCCTTGTTAAAAGAAAATATGAATTTGAAGTTCGAGTGATAATTCTTTTGCATAATGTTGTAAATCTATGGACAGATGAATTTACTGACCCTATGTTATATTCAGCTGCAAATAATTATGAATTACTTGGATTCTCGTTAAAAGAGAATGTGAATTTGATTCCAAGAGATAATTTTTTTGAATAATGTTGCAAATCTATAGCCAGATAAATTTACTTACCCTATGCTATAATTCAGCTGCAAATGCTCCAATGAGAAGTCCTTGAAGGACAGAGTCTATGATACGTCTGAAGCGTAATAAATCGATCAGTTCCAAATGTAAAGTTCATTGAAGAAGGAAAGGAGCAAATGATCAATATGGTCATGATAATGAGACAAGTGCTATAATAGGAGCACGTTGACATAATACCTCATAAAAACCTTGACAAAGATTTAGGTACCTGAAATGATGATATATGAAGAGATCTCAATAAGTTATGTCATATTGGAATCGAGTCAAGAGGTCGTCGGCGGTATCTTTGATATGAAGTAGCACTCGATAGGATCTTGAATTCAAATCTGTCATATAGTATGGACAAATAAATGATTGGCCAAATAAAATGCGCAACTCAAGTATATCATGTTTCATTTTAACAAGTTATGTTTTGGACTTATAATCCATGGATAAAAATATAATGTCTGTGGGGTAGGACGAATCATTGTGTGAAAGTATAACCGTAAGATATAAAGTACGGTATGTGTCTCGGGCATAAATTTTTTTTTGCAAAAGTCCTGATATTATTAAATTGAGATAGTACTCTCTTGTGGCGGATAAGGCTTGTTAAGTCTGACAATAGATGATATATCTGAATATGTATAATGAATGTTTGTCATGTCTCCATATGATGAAGGTTATATGAAAATTCTTGAAAGATTTAAAAGGTCTTAGTAATTCCATTGAGTATCCTAATGATTGTGAGATTGCTTAATAGAAAGAAAGATCAATTTCGATCTCATTAAAATGATTGAATAATATCATGTATTCGTGGAATTGAAGCATATACAGATTATTGATTATGCACAATTGTATGGAGGATGCATCAAAGGAGACCCGACAAAATATATTTCACCAGAAATATTTCCACGCATGATCTTCAACAAAATGGTGAGATAGAAGTACAACAAATCAGTTCAAGTGATAATCTCACTAATTTATTCACTAAGGCATTGCTAACATTAACGTTTGAGAAGTTGAGATACAAGACTGAAATGCGCCGTCTCCGAGATATCAAGTGAAGCTTTCATAGGGGGGAGTGAAATACGTGTTGTACTCTTTTCTTTAACCATGGTTTTTTCCCTATTGGATTTTCCTGGTAAGATTTTTAACGAGGCAACATTCAAAGTGTATTATGAGATGTGTGTACTCTTTTTCCTTTACTAGGTTTTCTCCCACATGGTTCTTTTTAGTAAGATTTTGACGAGACACATTATCTGTGGACATCCAAGAGGGAATGTTATAAATTCATTGAATGAGTAGATTGTCCATTGAGTTAATACATGCATAATTATTCATATTCCCTAGGTTCTATTAACCTTTTTAGATAAGAATGTATCTATTTATTATGGTACTTAATATGGTGACTTTTGGAGTGATTTCTCAACCTATAAATACGATTGTTCTTTCACCATTATAATGACAGACGAGATAAACAATGTTTGAATAAGATGGTCTCTACAGTCTACTCCCAATATATCTTTGTCTATATTATTTTCAGTTTATTACTTATGTTTTATAACATATATCTAAATTTATATAACATAACTCAAATTTTTAGGAGTCAAACAATTCACAATAAAAACTCTTTAAATTAATATTATCAGAATAACGAAATACTATTATTTTGTAGAGATATTATTTTATCAAGAAATTAATATTTATTAATTTAAAAAATATTTTTAAAATGTAATGAAAATTAATTTCGATTTGCTTAGGGATTAAGCCTTAAGAAATTAAAATGAATCATCTTGTGAAAACAATATATGAATTTGAGGTCATGATTAATAAACTCAGTAACCACAATAAAATGAACTTCACGAACCTATTAGATTACTCGGATAAAAATAATACATGTTTAGAGGTGTAAGAACTCAGAAGAAATTATGGTTAGTATTAAAGAAAACATTGTTAATGACAAAGTTGAACACGATACAATACGTTCGGAACCAGTTACACATTAAAAAACACTCATCCCATCTAGAACTCTTCACAAATTCCTGGTGCAGTTCGATAAGTCAATATTATAAAAACGTTCAGATACAATAAGAAAAGTTAGAGATGAACTTCAACTATATTTAAATTGTATTAAAAATTAAAAAAAAAAATACTAGAATCATATTTATTAAATTGTATTAGACATTTTTATACATAATTTTAAAGAATTATTAATTTATAATATTAATGAAATTATATATCTATAATATATCAGTGATTTGTTTCATTGACCCAAGTTAAAATTGAAGAAAAATATTATCTTATAAAATTTACTAGTCCCGTGTTTAAAAAGAATGATTTATTTTAGGCTTTTGAACAATATAAAAAAGAATGATCATTTCCTTTTATAATACGTTAAATCTTCATGTGTCAAGTTTAGATTAAAAGATCAAAAAATATTTTGACGTAACTTTAATTTAAGATCATATTTTTATAGGAAAAGGGTCTGTCCTTGATGTATTAAAAATGGTACAAAAGTATCATTCATCCACCTATTGGCTCCAAAATACTCTTCTCACCCACCTATTGGCTTCAAAATACACTTGTCATCCACATTTGGATTCAAAATTGACCACTTTTTTAACGGTTTTAAATTTAAACTATTTAAATATTTTTTTAAATATGTGGCCTTGTTATAATTTAACTTATTAATATAATTTATAAATGGAAAAATACATAAGTACCCCCTCAACCTATGTCCGAAATTCTAGAGACAAACTTATAATATACTAAGGTCCTATTACCCCCCCCCCTCCCGAACTTATTTTATAAATAATTTTCTACCCTTTTTCGGCCTATGTGGCACTAGCTTGAAAAAAAATGTCAAACACACATTGAGTCCACAAAATAGTGCCACATATGCTGAAAAGGGGTAGAAAATTACTTATAAAATAAGTTCAGGGGGTAATAGGACCGTAGTATAGTATAAGTGTGTCTCTGAGATTTCGGGCATATGTTGAGGGGATACTTGTACATTTTTCCTTTATAAATCAATCCACTACATACCCATTACTAATTAAACCCCTCCAAATTAATAAATCTGTTACATTATTAACGCAAGAACATGAAAGCTAATTTCAATGAATGTTTTTAAAAATTTAAAGGCGAAAATATCTATAGTTAAATTATCATACATTTAAGTGTCTAAAAAAAAATTGATAAACTTAAAAGTTTAATGATATTCATCTTGATTATTCTTTCGTCTCAATTATGTAATGTTACTTCATAAATAATTTTTTTTTCAAAATAATATATTAAAGGTTTTAAAACAAATCATAAATATTTATAAAATTATATTTTTTTAAAAATCCATGAATTAATTTGGGATGTTCTACTTCTTTACATTTATTTAGTAATCAATTTCTAATTTAAGCTTGAAAGAGAATCCTATTGAAAGTGTACTCCTAAATAAGCGGCTCAATCTAAATTTAATTGGGATTTCAAGTCGAACTCGAAAATTTTTGAATGTCATTTGCAGAAATCTATAATTTTATTGTGTTTTAATAATGTTAGTGGCGATTTTGATACTATAATTGATTTATTAATCGGGTGGAGTTTAGTTAGTAATGAGTGCGTAGTGGGTTGATTAATAAATTATATTAATAGATTAAATTATTTTCAATAGTTCAACGTCAAATATTTTAAAATATATATAAAAAATCAAATAAGTAGTTAATTTTGAACTCAAAAGTGAATGACAAGGATATGTTGGATTCAATAGATGAAAGATAATTTTATATCATTTTCAATATGTATTTTAAACAGTTTTCGGTATTTTTATTTTTTAAATTGAATGTTAAATTAAAGGAGAAGATAAAAATGTATAGCGGCTGTACTTTCCGCACTAGATTCCAATTTCAGAGAGGCGGTTGCGTTCCGTCATAAGGAAGATTTTTCAGTAGTAAAAATATCAGTCCAAAGAGTGAGCATAGTGTGGTGTGGATAAGATTAAGAAGATGATGAGGCGATCATTCAGTGGTGGAGGTGGAGGCGGTGGTGGTGGTGGAGGAACTAATGGTGGCGGCATGTTAAGAGCCGTTCAAAGGGCTGTGAGGACAGGTGGCACTATCAACGGTGCGGCCCAAGAGTCCTTCTCTCACTCATCAACCACTAAAACAACCAAAAATAGTACTACTACTGCCCACGCGTTTCACACCAAAGCGAGTAATAACGCCGTTTCTCTCTCCTCTTCATCGCCTTTGTCTACTCTTCCGTTATCTGCTGCCGCTGCTGCCGCCCTTGCACCGGCCACGTGGGATTCTTCTTCCGAATCTGAAGAGTGGGAATGTTTAGAGGATAATAATAATAATAATAATAATAATAATAATAATGGTATTTTATTTGATGATTATATTCTGGGTCCTGTTCCATCAACTGACGAAGTTCATCATGCAGTTTCTGCTCTTCATCAGTGAGTTCCTCTAATTTTCTTTTCTCTTTCCTCCTCTCATTTTGTCCGTTCAAATGTATGTGATAATTTGATTAAATTATAATTCCAGTAGAATCACACCATTAAAACCAGTTGATTGCTTTGTTTACATGTACAAAAGCTCTGCCATTACAAGTCTATTTTTCACGGGATAATTAATGGGTTGTTATGTACGTACGTATTTACATTTGCGTGTCTCTAGGCCCTGGAATATATTATTAGCTGTGAAGTTAACCAGCTTTTGAGGTCAATTGGAATCAAATGGTACTCCTAGTCCGGGTTATGCGATAGTGTTCAAATTTGGAGAGTTCAACTTTGATCATAAATTTGGAAATGAAATCTTTACTTATAAAATTTACATATTTTGAAAACAATGGAGAAAGAGTTGGTCACAAAAATTGACAAGTTAAAATATTTGTAAGGATATGAAATGATTGTGGTTAAAACAATAACTTGTTTGATGTTGGAAATCTAGAAAGTGTCACATAGATTGGGATAGATACACAGTAGTTCCCTTTTGTGCCGAATGTTTCAGGAAATAATTTATTTTGTTAAATCTGTGTGACTGAAATGCGGGAGTTTACTGAAGTTGAACATTCCTAGTTATGTGACTCAATCCTACCCCCATAGTAAGTCTTCTTTTTTACTTTTAGTCTGATCTCTCTGTCCTTAAATTTTCTCCAAATTGACCAACTTTGAATGCTTTAGCCTTTTTTACACCTAGTGGATATGGTATACAAGAAGGGATCAATGAAAACGGTTTTTGAATTTCTCAAAGCAGATGGTTACAAATTACAATTATTTCCTTGATGAACAGGCTTGTTAGTAAAATGCTACCAGACTGCCAGTTACATTTTCACCCCGATTGATTAATCTGACATGACAGATGACTACATTACAAGTGAGACCCTACATCTGCTGGTGCAAACCGGTAATAGAAATCTAGAATGTCGAGACATTAATTTGGTTGAAAAAAAATATTTGATGAACTTGGCCGTGACAGTAAATTGGGTATCAGGAAGTAAGAAGTTCTGTTACTTCCCAATAGCAAGCAGCAAGCCTTTGGTTGTCATCCTCCCAAATCTATGCAAGTGTCATTGTTTGTAAGTAAGTTAATTAAGAGTATTGTTATAATTTTTTGGTACCTGAAAACTTATCTCATTGAGCTCTCAACTAGAATGGAGGGAGATCTTAACTAATTTTAGAATCATGCGGAATCTCTGCCTTATTATGATAGGCAACGTTGTCTGGCCTTAGGTCTTCTCCTTCTCTTTCTTTGTCTAAATTACAACATGAGGAATTCAAGGATGTGTTTTGAGTTATGACTTATGAGTATATCTTTCTTTTAGCTATATTCCAATAATTTGTACTTCTCGTATATTGCTGCAGATAATAATCTTTATTTTTGTCGTATTTATTGTAAATATTCACTTGCTTCTGTTTATATTGTTGGACTTCCTAGGGTCCTCGAACCAACCTATTTTGCATATTCTACCAACGACGGTCTTGGTTACAAATCAAATGAGGATACATCAGATGAACTCACTAGTTCAATTAACCTGACGCATGAAGTACTCTCTTCCAGTGGATCTGTGTCTGATTGGATTGAACCGTCTATTCATATCTGTAATTCGAAACTGTTACAGTCATATGGATCTAACCGAGTTTATGATGCTTTCCATTTGCTGCAGACTGAACCTTCTATTCAGGTACCTTAAGAGTGCACATTCAGGATTTTTGTCTTTGAAATTTGTTAGCGTATACATGGATATCAGAAAGAGTTGCTTAATTTCACACTTCTGATTGTAATTGTGGTATAACAAGTAGTCTTAGACCTTTTAGTATAGAATACTAAGTTGCTCGGACTCTAAAAATGTTGCCGCCGTACCCGTGTCAGATCCTTCAAAAATACACTATTTTTGGAGGATCCAACACGCACCCGTCGACATTTTGAAGAGTCTGAGCAACATAGATAAAATCACAATCCTCTGTTTGATCTCTTTTCAATAATCGAGGCATTGGCTCAACAGACAAAATTCTTGAAGAGAAGTAGTAATTTATCAGTTACACTTGCATTAGATTGCATGGTTATGTTTTTTTTTTTGACGACAAAGGAAACCGCAGCCGCTACCCTTTTGGGTGCGCACAGGGTAAAACCCCACTCCTATGCAATAGCTCGCAAACCACATAGATTGCATGGTTATTGTTGTTCGTAACTTATTAAAGATACTAAGATATTGTCTCAATGGTACTAGTTATATTTTTGGGCATACTGATCTTGTTGACACACAAATTCCCTCCTGATCTTTTCAGAAAATGGTCATTTCACTGTCATCTGACAAGGCTGTTTGGGATGCTGTTCTGAACAATGAGGCAGTTCGAGAAATCAGAGACTCACTGAAACAAGGTTTGTACTACATATGATTTGCAGAGTAATTTGTCTTTGGGAGTGGCCCAAGCATACTTTCCACTTGTAACGACACTGCAGCATCTGTTTAAGCATGTTATGATGAAATACTTTTCTCTGCAAGGAATAAAAGCATCCTATCCTGCACAAAGTGCATACTTAGACAATGTTCAATGACGCTAGCTTGCTATGAGCTTTTATTTGCAAAATTTGAATGAGGAAGAATCGTAAGAACTCTCTCAGTATTCATGGTTCAAAAAAAAACTAAGTAAATATAATGAAGTCACTACAAGTACTTATGTTCTTATCTGCAGCAAAAATGGCAGTTGTGGTGGCTTTTATGTCATCAAATAGTATGTTAGGATCTTACCGATATACATGTACTGATTGGATATAAGAAGATTATGATTTTCTATTAACATTAGAAAATAGAAACACCTTATCTCTTTTTATACAAGCATAATTCAGAATTGTTAATGGTACAGTGAGTATATTTGACTACTCTGCATTTTAGTTGATGCAGCTGATAATGGCTTACAAGCTGGAAATTCTGAGGAGGGTCTCGACAAGTCTGATTCAGATGGGACTGTAGACATAATCGGTTGGATTGTTGTGAACACCAAGGAAAAAGTGTTGGAAATAGTTGAGAAGATCATAGAGTTTGTGAATGAGTGGTTTCAGCCTCCTGAGGAAGAGAAAACATCAGATGGGGATACTGATCCATTTGAGGAAAAACTGAGAACTTCCTTCTTCCTTTCCATCATAGTTCTGCTTGTTGTTGTTGTTGCTCGAGCACAATGTGCGTAGACAACATAATTCGACGAAATTACAGTTGTTAGTCCCCTTCCTCTGAAGTGGGGAGTGGCAGTTTACTGTCTGACAGTATATGAAGCAAGAAACCAATTCAGAATTTTCTTGTGTACAGAATAAAAACTTTAGCCCAGAATTCTCCTTTGCTTTTGTGGTTTTTAATGATCTCTTCAATTTTACTGTTCTGAGGTAGTTAATGAGTGGCAACTCAACATAATCTAAATGTCCCTTCTTAATATAAACTGACATCAAATTATAGTGTGTATACTGTAGAGTAAAGAGTATCTGGTGTGATTATTGCGTCTTGCTTATTATTTTATTACAAAGAAAAATGCATCACTTTTCTTCTACTATATAAGATGATTTTTTTTGGCTTCCTGATTGGAGTCTTAAAGCATTCAAATTAGAACTAGTCGAACTTTAATAATTTAATAACTAGAAAAAATTTAAAATAAATAGGAAAGTCCTTGCTCACTTCTCTTTTACTAGGGTTATCAATTATTGGTTAAGTTTTTCCACAGATATGACAACATTATATTCTCATTGTGTTGATAGAATGACCACATCTTGTTTTGTTTTCTTTCATGGAATGACAACATTGTGATGCTCTAATTTGTTCACAAAAAATCAGTATAAAAGAGGGCCAACATATGTTGATGTATTCATATTATTGCGAATGATGATGAACAATGGTGCATCCCAGAGGAGTGTGCCTAAGAACACAGGTGTATTTTGGTCTTCTCCTATTTTGGACCCAAAGTATGCTTGTGTTCTCAGGTCACCCCTTTGGGATCACCTTGCTTTTTTAATCATTTTTTCTCTTAATGCTCTTTGTTTTAGTTGTTGACATTTTTTTAAACTATATTCCTCAATCATCATTCAATAATTATTGATCTACGAGATTTCAATTCTTTATATGATCGTGTCTTTGAATGCTACTCGATAAAGATACTTCTTTAAAAAATTCACTAACCTATTCATTTACCAGATGCAGCTGAAAATTAGTTGAAGCATACTGCCACAGTATTTTTCTACAAAAAAGAATCACTCGAATAGCTGGATTCCGTCAAGTCCATTAACGTCAAGAAGCCATTGATAGTTTAGTGTTTCTGAAGGCCGATAAATCAATATATTCGTCTAAATTTTCAGAAATTTCAATCGGAATTTCTCAGTATCTACATTTAGCTGTGTTCCCTTTTTTTGTGTATATTGCACCAACAATACTAGAATACACTTTTTAAGTTCAAACTGAGTTTCCTCTCTTTAGTTCAAACTGAGTTTAAGCTTTAATTTAGAGGGGAAATAGCACTATCATGCATTCCAACAGTACGACAAGATCCTTAAATCATCTTTAGAAGAACTTTTTAAGTTCAAACTGACTTTAAGTCGTCCTCTCTTCAGTTCAAACTGAGTTTTAAGTTTTAACTTGAGAGGGGAAATGGCGGTATCATGCATTCCAACAGTACAACAAGATCCTTAAATCGTCTTTAGAAGATTCAGCTGCGTTCTATCAGAGACTTGGTCTGCATTAGACTTTCCAGGCATGAAGAGAAAAGAACTCTTATCATCCGACACCCACATCACAGAAGCACAGCGGCTAACTTACGTAACCACTGGAGATAACTCAAGGTAGAAAACAACTCCATATTTTCGAATCCAGTAGTCCTTGCTCATTTGTCATTAAGCGCCCCTCAAAATAAACAATAACAAAGTAGAAAAAGAAGAAGAACGCAGTAATTGAGAAAAACAAAAACCTGCTTTTAGAGACTTCCACCAACCACTAAGCTGATGGTAACCGACATATCATAAACATTGGAAAATCATGCACAGGACTAACTGAGAGAAAACAAATCGAATAGCCAAATCAACACGGTCCAGTGTTACCAGCTATTTGACAAGCTCCAAAACTAATTCTAGACAGAAAAATGGACAAAGAGAAGATGGTTAGCAATTAAGTAAAACAAAAACATTTCGTCAACTACCCAAAAAATAATAATTTAGGCATCCACCTTCACTCAAATGATTTTCATGCCCAGGATGTGACCACCAAAACAAAATAGGGACAACCATCTTTACTCACAAACCAATTTTGAATAGATCCTGATTTCATGGAAAGGACAAAGACGAAAGAAAAATCATGCATAGTTATGCTATAACAAGTAAAAATAGACCCCCATCCCACCCCAAAAGAAATATAGGTTCAAATTCAACCTAAAGAATGCAACTGATACTTAAGAACTAACAAGTGCCTAGATGAGTTCTTCCTGTACGCCTAATATTAACTTGTCCACCAGTGAAAGGATGAATGAATCAAGAGATCTTCTGAAATGGGGAGCCATTCCTGTTATCAGTACACGCTACTAACAACCAACTAAAAGGAGTTAGTCTAAAACAGAAGGTCTAAAAAGGAAAAAGAAACAAAATAATACAGCAATAGTGAACCTATATCCAAATATACCAGATGCCAAAACCAACGCTAAACAGAAATACTAAGCTTCCACACATTATCCAAACTCACCATACAAAAATAAAATCGACCACACCAGAAGCTTGAATGGTCCTAAAATCTTAGCAAAGTCATTTAGGTGTACTAGTTGTCTCAAGAATACCAGACATTTGGTGGATCAGTAAAGAGATAAGAACAGAAACATTAAGGCATTAATGAGCGTAGTTACTACAAGAGAACCCACACAAGAAGTCATGTCTCAAGTTCCAACCAAAACTATCCACAGTTAATTTGTGATCACCTGGGGACAGCATCCCACCCAAGTTCTTTCCCCCAAAAAATTCAATAAATTAACAGAAACATGTTACATCTCAAGAAAACCATTGGGTGAGAGTAAAGCCCTTACGAGCAAAAAGTAAAAAAACACTTCTGAGGGAGATGTAGCTTGAAATGTCTCAACTACGTATTCACAAGAATAAAAGAGGAGATCTACAAATATATTAATCCTCACGAGATCTCCTATTTACTATGTGATTCAACCACTTTGCCTGCTAGTGCTTTCCATTTCTCTAAGACTTCCGCGCCACAAATCAAAATCCAAGACAACAATGTCAAATTCAAAGTGACTGCAAGAGCACTGCTCTTCATTGGAAGACTATTGAAATAGTCATGTACTTGATTCCCACACACCCCACCCCCTTCAAATAAAAATTTCATAGCCAGGTTAGAAATGTCCTAGTTTTAGCCCGTCACATTTAAATGCTACTAATTCTCACTTCTCCCTATTGGGCTTCAGTTAATTCCTATTTGCACAGAAAACTTTCTCGATGAACATCACAAAAAATCTAAAATAAAGTTCTAATTAGGACTCCCAACAAAATAAGTAATTTTCAAACACAAATCAGCCCAGCACAGGATAACACATTCCAATACAAGCATCTTTTCCTGTCACAAGACATCTGGAAAATGTATCAGAATGAGTAATAAAATTAATCTGAAACATGTGAATGCAGTCATCACAGTATCAAATTCACATACCCTTGGGAACCTTCAAAATTTGAAGGTGCATCACCTTTTGGGAGGAATAGCAGAGGCAAGCATCAGACTGCTTTCTGAACTCTCAATAGTTAAATGACCGCACAAAGTAAAAGAGATACCAAGTTAAAGAAATAATCAAAGGAGGATTAGTGATGAAGAAGCCAAAGTGGAGAGAAACACATGAACTGTGTATGATTAGTCATCCAGAAAATCCAACAGATCATTTAAAATAAAATTTGGAAAACAATGCTGCAAGGCGAACCCCAGAAATGAATCCTACAAAAAGTAAAATTAATGTCCATAATTCACCGATATAATGTTCCAACACAAGCTGAATGAACTGAATGTCTCATCTCTCTGCATAACAGTACAACAAGGTTAAAGATGTGAGTTTGAAACTTCCAACAACTAAGTCATGGCAAGAGGGAAGAAATCAGGTGAAATGCTCCAACACATCAGCCTGTCAAAATATTACAACATTAACAAAGGGAGAAGCGTTAAGAACGAAAATTATGAAGTAATAAATAAATTATGAATTGCTCACTGCTCCAAAAAAAAAATAGTGAACAGAAGGCGGAACAAGGTTTGAATATAGATACTTGCAATCAGGAAGAATCCCACATCTTTCAAGAATTCATGAACATACAAACCAATACACATATATTACGTATATATAGAGACAGAAAGTCAGGTCGCTGGAGAACAGGGCCGGAGAAAATAAGGCATCCAAATTAGAGGGACCCAATTTTTAGTAATAATAGGATTAAAAGATTTTTTTGTTAAATTTTTACTTCCCACATATTTTCAAGACTACAATATTAGATGACATTTTGGTGTACTATACAGACCATAAATCAAAAATCTCCTCTACTAGTTTAAATTCTGTTTCAAGCCAAAATCTGACACTAGAGGGATAGAGATTTAAAAAGAATCAAAGTTTCTGATGTATACATCCTAGCATAAAGATGAGGATGTATATATATGTGTAAATGCCTGAAAACTGAACACCAAACAGCACACAGAGGATATCAAACAGAAAATTTGGAAATAGACTTGGTAAGAAATTTCCAACCTAATAGTGCAGGTGATGCATCAATTGCATCATGACTACATTTCTGACATGAACTTCTCATATTCTGCATCCGCACCATAGGCATGCTTCTCCGCTGATGATGGAGGTGCATGAGTTGGTGGATTTGGAGCCCAGGGAACATTACTCATACCCTGTGAATGGTTCCCATTGGAGTGGGATGCAGATGGAGGAGGGGGTGGTGGTGCGACACCATAATAAGATGGATAGCTGTATGATGATGTTGGATATGCAGGCTGAGCATTAGGTGGCATTGTTGTGACAGAGTTACCATACACATTCTGAGATTGCATTTCAGGAGGATAGCTTTGTTGTGCCTCACCAGGAGATGTGAAAGTTTGTTGGTTTTCACCAGAAGAAACAGTCTGAGCAGGGGCACCAGAAGATGCGGCTGGAATTGGAGGATACTGCATTCCATATGGAGGGATGGGTTGACCTGCGACAGGAGGATACATGGCTGCGCCAGGAGGAGGAGGTGGGTACTGGGCATATGGCGGAGGCACAGGTGGTCCCCATGGAACTGGAGCACCAGGTGGGGGATAGCTACCAGGAGGAGCATTGCCAATGGGACCACCAGCTGCATACTGCTGGGACGGATATGTCCCCATGCTCTGATTAGGAACCGGGTATGAAGGCATTGCCGGAACAGGTCCTGGAGGCACAACAGGCTGAGGCGGCTTACCTGCAACTCTCACAGCAATGGTTCTTCCGTCAAGACGGTGGCCATTCATGCTAGTTATAGCACTATTAGCTTGTTGAACATCCGCAAACTTAACGAACCCATAACCTTTACTCAGACCACTTAGACGATCCTTTATAACTTTAGCCATCACAATGGTACCAAATGGAGAGAATAAATTGATCAAACCGTCATCTTCAAGAGTAGGTGGCAAGTAACCTATGTACAAGTTTGTCTCGTCAAACTCCTTTGGCTTTAGTATGCTTGACCCTAAGCCAGGATGTGAACTGGCACCAGCACCACCAGCATTGTTATTGCTTGCCCAAGGAGGATTGCTTCCTGAGTTTCCCGCGCCTAGAGCTAGCGTTGCTGAGCTTTGCTTTGTTAATGATTCAGGAATAGTACCTCCCAACTCTGCCAGAAAATTCTGGTACTCATCATCCATTTTCTTGCCGGTAGTATTTTTCACTGGACAATCGATAGTAGGATGTCCCCCATCACCACATATTTTACAGAGAACTTCACTCTTAAAGGTGGTGGTGCGAGAAGGACATGCATACTGCCTATGCCCTGGTTCACCACATAGCCTACAAAACTCCTCATCTCTAATTGTTCCATTCAAAGCAGCAAGTTCCTTAAGTTGTTGCCTTTTATGTTCATTGAGCACTTCATCAACAGGCTGCAAGAGCTTCTCCACCATAGCGGCAGCAGCTTCAACGGACTCCTGGTTCTCAGCTTCCACCAACACATGTAAATCTTCATTGTCAGCAGGGTCAGGTTTCAAATTCCCCTTTTGCTGGAACCTACCCTCCTTGATTGACCCTTTGCCTCGAATTACAATCTTTGCTCCCGTCTCCTTTTCCATCCTCTTCTGAGTATTCCCTCTTGGACCAATAATTAGCCCAATAAAATTATAACCAGGGAACTCCTTCATGGGAATGTAGAGCTTCTTTTGAAGCTTAGGAGGCCTATAATCAGCAGGAGGTTTAAAAGCAGGGTTCTTCTTAATGATTTGTGATATAATCTCTTGTCTCTCCCTATTCAACTTTTCTCGTGCGCGAAACTCCCTGGTGTTTATACGAATTCCCATATTATCATATATAGGTTCAGGCGAAGGCGACCTAGCACCTTCAGGTCTATCATCCAAGGGCATACCCGATTGCAATTTCCTACTAATTTCAAGTAATCTACTATTAAGAGCTTGAATTTCAGGATCAAATTCAATACCTCCAGTGAAATCTTTCATGAAATCCGGCAATTGAATAACGGGTTTGGGCTCATCGTCAGCCCACCTCGACTTCCTCTTTCTTCCAGTCCCACTTCCATCACCGCCGCCGGTCCCATCATTGGTTAATTCAGTGGGAGGTGGATCCCAACGGCTCCTCCGTCTCCTTCTACTGCTAGTTTCTTCCTCGCCGCCTGATTGGTCCCTGTCGGTGCCGCTGTGAGTGTTTGTCAATCCGTTTTCCGACAATAACGGCCTCTGAATCTTGAGTTTTTGCTCCTCTGATGCTTGATTTGGACAGGAATTATCAGACGCCTGAAGCTGGGCATCATGAGAAGCTAGGTTTTGTGATGAGTTGTGATCTAGGGTTTCAACTGCGGGAGATTGAGATTGGGAATCCATTGTACAGAAACGTCAATTATGGAGGGCCCTTCGAAACAGGGCGTGTATTTATAGACTTGTTATTTTGTGGTTTAGGTTGGATAGTATTCTATTTTTAGATAGAAAAAAAGGTGGGAATAGAAAAAAAAAGAATTGGAAAAATCCATTATTTTATTTTAAATAAAATAAAAAGACTCAATATTGTGATATCGGGTAAAAAAATTAATCCAAGATATGTGTGTTGTGCTGGATTGTTGGATAGATTGGTAAAAATAAAATATAATCTAATAAATTATTAGCGAATTTTTATACTTTCGAATTTAAGGATATATATTACTTTAAAATTGACGATAAAGACATATATAGTTTTAAAATATAACGAAGAATATATGCATATCAATTTTAAAAGTTTAGAGATATATTTGTCTTTCTCACTAACACTTCAAATTCTAGACTCAATTTGATCTTCATTTCTTCGCTACTTATGATCCTTCTTGTAGGTGTTTTCTTACCTAGTTTTATTTTTTGTATGAAAAATTGTAAAAAATTAAGTGATGCTCGATTTAGGTGGTATTATTGATTAAAGTGTGGTAATTGAAGAATTTTTCTTATTTATTGTTGATTTTAGGTTTGGAGATATTATTTTTTTAGAATTTTATTAGATGTATTTTCGTAATTTTATCAGGAATTTATGCATTTATTTTGTTGGAAGAAATATTTTGTTTTCCTATGGCTTTACTTTGTTATATATTAGTAAATTTTTTCGTGCTTTGCGCAATGACAAAAAATTTAATTAAATATTTTTATTTTTATTTAAATATTAAAAATATTTTAAGAAACGTTTATAATTTTCAAATTTAAATAGACTGAATTTTAAATTTCAGTTAATATTAAATTGCAAATTAAATAATGTAACAAAAACAATATTATATGAATTTTTTGTTATTGATTATAGTCGCAATTTAAAATTACAAAATATATATAATATTAAATATATTATAGGAAGTGTTTGACTTTTAAAAGAAATAAGAAGAGATAATTTCACAAAAAACATTTACGATATAAATATGAAAAATAAATTTTATTTTGATTATATGAAAATAAATTTTATTTTGATCAAATTTTAGAGTTATAGTTGAAGATTGATATAAAAGAATGATGCAGTGCCTCACTTTGGTCAAAATTATCACTTGTCTTTATTGTTAATTTTTTTTAAATTTTTTTTCTTTATTTTGATTTATAATATTCACTTAAAGAATATAAAATATCTTATTTATCTTTCTCCTTGATATTATTACAATCTATGTAATATTTTTCATCTCTCCTAATCATACTATTATAATTTATTATTTTTTTTACATTTTAGTTTTTAAAATAATAATCTTATTTATCTCTCCTCTTTATCATCATAATTAATTATTCTTTTTCCTTAATTATTTCTTTCTTTTGATTCATAAAATTTAAAGAGAAAATAGATTTAAATATTATTATTATTCAAAAAGTTTTTTTTAAATTTTTTTTCTCTTGATCCGTAAAATATATAAATAAATAAAATTTCTCTTTGATGAAGACTCATAATTATTATTTTCTCTTTTTCTTGACTTTTAAATATTTTTTTAATTTATATTTTATGATTAACAATTCAAAAGAAGTTATAATAGTATCTAATTTAGTTTTTCTTTTAAATATAGTTATAGTACTATTCTTATATTATGATTACAATAAATATATTTATCTCTCATCTTATCATTATTACAATTTATTGTTTTTTCATCATTGCTATAATTTAATATTTTTTCTTAAATTAGATTTTTTAGCCTCTACATTTTTATAATTTTTAAAAATATAAAATTTTATTTATCTCTCCTCCTTATTGTCATAATTTATAATTATTGTTGAAGAAATTTTATTCTTCAAATTTTTTTTATTGATCTATAAAATCAGTAAAAAAAAATTCAATACCTTAATTGTCCCTCTCCTCACATTACTACAATTTATCACTTTTTCTTAGACCCTTTCTTTTACCTTCTATTTTTTAACAAAAAAATTATAGAAATAATATTATTATTTATTTTTCTTCCTTACTATCATGCTTAATTTTGTTGCTATTCTCTTTTACTCTTTTTAAACGTTGTAGAATTTAAATTATAATTTTAATTCTAATGTAGTAATCTCATATTTTGTTGTTATGATTTACTAAATTCATTTGTTTTACAAATTGAGGAATTATGATTATCTTAATAATTTGAAGACACGTGATAACTTAAAAAGATGTGATTATTTTTTTTTATTTCAAAATAATTAATATAATTTGTATGCATATGTTATAACAATAAACTTTTTTTTGATTTTTTTTTTAGAAAGGACTCAACTTTATTTCTATGAGCATGCTGATAAAGTTTGTTTAGGAAGTTTTTC
Organism: Solanum neorickii; assembly: GCA_027704865.1. Classification (NCBI taxonomy): domain Eukaryota; kingdom Viridiplantae; phylum Streptophyta; class Magnoliopsida; order Solanales; family Solanaceae; genus Solanum; species Solanum neorickii. The sequence continues at coordinate 46,769,421 of JAKWJC010000365.1, read as the reverse complement.
CCAAATTTGTTATATAATGCCTCAAATTTTTAGTTTCTTCAAATACTTTATATTTTTTATGTAATTGGGGTTGTATATCTCTCAATCTCTCTATATATATAAATAAAAAAAAATATTTATATCTCTTTTGTATTACCATAAATAATTATTTTTTATTCACAAAAGCTCCTTTTTTCTTAATTTTTTTCTTTCTTTTAATTTATAAAATTTGAAGAAAAACGCAAACGTTAAATATTTTTGTTAATATTCACAAACTCTCTTTTTAAAAAAATAAAAATAAATAAGTTCTCTTGATAAAAATAAGATATCTCTTGATTTTTAAATATTTTTCTCCTTTATATTTTATGTTTTAAAAACTCAAAAGAAGTTATCTATTTTCTTGATTTTTAAATATTTTTCTTATTTATATTTTATGTTTAAAACTCAATAGAAATTATAAAATAGTATCTAATTTAATAGGGATAATGTCCAAGTACCTCCTTAACCTATGCCCGAAATTCCAGAGACGCACTTATACTATACTAAGGTCATATTATCCTCTTGAACTTATTTTATAAGTAATTTTCTATCCCTTTTTGGACTACGTGACATTATTTTGTGGGGCCAACACTTATTGACTTTTTTATTCAACCTAGTGCCACGTAGGCCGAAAAGGGTAGAAAATTACTTATAAAATAAGTTCAGGGGGTAACAGAACCTTAGTATAGTATAAATGTGTCTCTAGAATTTTGGGCATAGGTTGAGGGATTCTTGTATATTTTCCCCAATTTAATATATAACATAATTAAAGTATTACCTTATTTATCTCTCTTTCTTATTTTTACTATAATTTATTGCTTTCATCTCTCCTCATCATGATTGTAATTTACTAATATTTTTTCTTAAATTAGTCTTTTTATCTTCTATTTTATAAATTTAAAGAGAAAATCTTGTTTATCTCTCCTCCTTATTATCATAATTTACTATTATTATTGAAATTTGTTTTCTTCTTTACAATTTTTTCTTTTGATCTATAAAATCAGTGAAATAATATTCAAATATCATGTTTGTCTCTCTCCCTAGTCCCCACGGCACTACAATTTGTCACTTTTTCTTAAATTTCTCTCTAATGTATTATATATATATATATATATATATATATATATATATATATTCTTCTATTTAAGATGTTATATAATAAAGAAGGAGAGAGAAGTAGTTACGGAAAAATAATTAAAAATAATGTTTTTATATTATTTTTGGGTAACATTTAACATTTGTTTTCTTTTCTTGTGTTTATTTTTATTGTATGTAGTTACTTAAAAAAAAATTCTTTCCTTTTTTTTTTCTTTACGTTCCTTTTACTATTTACTCAGTCCGCTACTATATCTCTTCTTCCTTTTATCTTGCAAGTTGCAATGTCCTGCCTCATCTCTTTATTTATTTTCTAATTATATCACACTAAATTTATTCTATACTATTAGAAAAAATTCACTAATATCTTTTTTTTTTTTAATCTTGCTATTTCTTGCCTCATCTATTTATTCACTTTTCATTTGTAAAAAAAGAAAAAGAATAAAATTAGAAAACTATACTTCAGACATTATTTTTACAATTTACAAACTGAATGTTAGAGGACATTTAGATGTTTCTCGATCTTTGGTATATTGAGTTTCTAAATAGAATTCTATTGTACAATTTTGATAGATCCGTTGATATAATTTCCGTTGGTATAAAATGATTAAACTTGCACAAGTATATTCTAATGAATTCATTTATATAACAAATCAAAATTTTGATTTATCTGAAGCAGTGAATCTTCTTGTGGAATGATTCTTTAATTTTGTTAATTTACTTTCATATCCTCTTGTCTGACTTCATTTGTACAAACAAATAATGTTTTATTTATTTGAGGCAATAAAACTTTTCAAAAATTCAATTACCTGAAGAAGTATATCTTCTATTGCAATAATTGTTCCATTTCGTCAACTTACTTTTCGATTATATGCTCTCATGCATAACTTCATTTGTATAGACAAATCAAAATTCTTGATTTACATGAGGTAGTAATTTTGTATTTTGTATTTTTTTTTGCAAAGAAATTAGAATTTTATTGGTTAAATTCAGATTATGTGCTATCCTATTTTATACTTTTTATTTGATTGTTATAAATTATTGACAACCATTATAATTCTTCATACTCTATTAGAACAATAAAAATATCATTTATGTAAAAACTTTTCATTATCCACTTTAATTGTAAGTTAATAAATGCATTAGATGTATTGAGTAGATTCTTATTTTTAAAAAAAATCAAAAAATTGATAGAAAAGATATATTGAAATGAAGGTGATATAGACATGCCACATCAGCTTTTCTATATTCAAACTTTATATATATATATATATATATTGATTGATTGATTTCAAAGATTTGTAATGGCTGTACATTTTAGATTAAAGAAACTTAAAAGGGAATATTATTAATAGTTAACTGTCGGTGCAACCTAAACCTATCATTAATATCAGGAAATCATTTAGATTCAACCTCAACAATTGAAGAGTTTCTAGCACAATATCACTAGTGTATTGTGATGATGTATGAACCTAGGATTTGTACTATGTCATTATGAATTATTCTAAAAATATTTATACGTAAATCTTCTTAAAATATAAAATTTAAAATCTTAAAATAATAATATAGCTGCAAAATAATTAAATTCATTTTTTTTCTCTTTTTCAATTTATAATTTTTTTCTTTTTAATTTCTCATATTTTTACACTAAAAATGAACGGAAAAAAATTAAATAAGAATAAGAAACTCAAATAATAATAAGCAAATAGATCTATAAGGGAGATGTTTAAAATTCAAACTAGTCATTGAATAAAAAATGTCAAAAAAGAAAAATTATGTGTGAGAAAGAGCAAATATATCCTGAACTTTACTAGAAGACTCGAATAAAAATCCGATCAAGTATAATTATGTTAAGTAAAGTTCAATGGCCTTATAGAATTCATGTCATGTGTACTATATAATAATTTAAGATTCACTTAAATTATATATTCATCTTAATAATAAATTTAAATTAATTATATACTCATCTTAATAATAATACAAACAACAAAATAGTCATTTATTTTTATTATTTTAAAACTATCAAATAAAGCAATAAAGTGTACTCAAGCTAATATTTTGTAACGACCTGTTTAGTCGTTTTGAGCAACAGATGTTATTTCTGGAAAGCTGGCTGAGACGACGGATCCCACGACGGACCGTCGAGGGGGTCTCGTTTCAAAAAACTTAGAAATTCTGAAAAATGGGTACTGAAATCGACTCTCTGAACTTCGTAACGGAATGGCAGGACGGACCGTCACAGGCGTAACGGACCGTCACAGACTCTTCAGAGAATTGAGTCTCTGAACTCTGTGACGGAGCAGCAGGACGGACCGTCGCAGGCGCGACGGCCCGTCACAGGCTGCGTAACCCCAGACTGGGTCGGATTTCTGTTAAGTAATTTAAGGGGCGTTTTGGACTATTCCGGCTTTAATTATAAAGTTAGTGGGTTAATGTTAATAAGTCTAATTACTTGGGGGTTAAAAGAGGTAACCTTGAGTAAATTAGTGGGTTATTATTCATCATCTTTCATACTTAATTATATGCTAATTAGGGTAAAAGAAAGAGGGTTCTGAATAAGAAAAAGAAAAGAACAGAAAGAGAGGGAGAAACGATCGAGAGAGAGAGGAAACGAAGAAGAAAGCAAAGATCTTGAGGAAATTGCTTGCTTGATCACGAATCTTCGGTGGAGGTAGGTTATGGTTTTTATATTATTCGTAGTAAACTCTTAATAGCGAATGATATGTATTGGGTGGTGTTGTAAACCCTTCTATATGCTTAATTATGTGTTTGCATGTTGTGATTATATAATTGTGATAAAATAAGCATGATAAAGCTATTAAATCCTAAATCTTGAAAAAGAAACCCTAATCTACTTTGTTAATGATGATGCCTTGGTATAAAAGAAGGCTTGATGAACGAAAGTAGTGAGATTAGGGGATCGGGTGCCATGTTCCGGTACCAGGATAGTATATGAGGTTCGGAGTGTCACGTTCCGACACCAGGATAAAATATGGATCGGGTGCCACGTTCCGGTACCAGGATAGTATATGAGGATCGGAGTGTCACGTTCCGACACCAGGATAGAATATGGATCGGGTGCCACGTTCCGGTACCAGGATAGTATATGAGGATCGGAGTGTCACGTTCCGACACCAGGATAGAATATGGATCGGGTGCCACGTTCCGGTACCAGGATAGTACATGGATCGGGTGCCACGTTCCGGTACCAGGATAGTATATGAGGATCGGAGTGTCACGTTCCGACACCAGGATAGAATATGGATCGGGTGCCACGTTCTGGTACCAGGATAGTATGATAAGGATCAGAGTGTCACGTTCCGACACCAGGATTAGTAAAGAGAATGAATCTTGAAATATGTTAATATACTCAATTTAATGAACCTAATTCCCAAATGAGTATGATGGGGAGGCGTGAGTCCTCATTGATGAGCTTGGTGTTGTGACCAAGGGTTATGGTAATTGTAAATGCCGCATGTTGAGTATTGTAGTTGATTTTATGATATTATCTGATATATACTATTTTCTATTTTGAGTTGGCCGATGATATCTACTCAGTACCTGTGTTTTGTACTGACCCCTACTTGTATATTTTCTTTTTGATTATTTGTGGAGTGCAGCAAACGTGCCATCGCCTTCAACTCAACCGCAACTCTAGCCAGTCTTTATTACACCGAATTTCAGGGTGAGCTAATGCTTCTAGCTTGGGCTGGATCTTCCTCTTCATGTCTTGATGCCTTGAACTTCCGGCATGGACTAGCTTTTATTTATTCTAAGCTTTCTAGATACTCTTAGCTTTAGAAATTAGAGGATAGATGTTCTTGTGATGATGACTTCCAGATTTTTGGGATAATAATAGTTGTTGAGTTTTTAGAAGTTATTGAATTGGTTTTTATTAATGAGTTAAGTCTTCCGCATTACTTTCTGTTGATATTATATTGAAATGTTAAGGTTTAGATTGGTTGCTTCGCTCACATAGGAGGGTAAGTGTGGGTGCCAGTCGCGGCCCGATTTGGGTCGTGACAAACTTGGTATCAGAGCATTAGGTTCGTTGGTCTCATCACACAAGAACGATTCTAGTAGAGTCTTAAGGAACGGCAGGGGGACGCCTTTACTTTTCTTTGAGAGGCTATAAGACTTTAGGAAAATTCCATTCTTTCTTTCTTTCCTTCGTGCTATTACTTGGATCCAATTGGTATCTAGGTGATACAAATTGGTATCTGACCATCTTCACTCTATTTCGCAGATGGTTAGAACTAGAGCAACGACCGCGCCAACATCAACATCAGCAAGACAAGATGCATCTGAGCCAGCCACTGAGACTGTAGCTCGAAGAGGAGTAGTGGCAAGAGGCCGCGGTAGAGGTCGCGGGAGGACGTCCTCTAGAGGAAGAGGACGAACGCCTGGCCCATCTGGTACTAGGGCGGTGACTCCTCCACCGACTGAGGAAATAGTAAGAGAAGGGGAGGATGGGGAGAATGAACAAGTGCAGAATGAGGAATTGCCACCCCAACCTACCCCAGAAATGATCAATCAGGTTCTTGCTTATCTTAGCGGGTTATCTGATCAAGGCCAGACACCTCCAGTGTTTTCTGCACCAGCACCTCAGGCTCCGGAGGTACAACATGCGGCTACTATGGCTCCCCGCATGGATGCCTCATTGGAAAAATGCACGTTTCCTCGTCTGACTACAGGGCCGATAATGACAAATGATCAGCATGAACTTTTCAGTAAGTTCTTGAAATTGAAACCTCCAGTCTTCAAGGGTGCTGAATCTGAGGATGCCTACGATTTTCTGGTTGACTGTCATGAGCTACTACACAAGATGGGTATAGTAGAACGGTTTGGTGTTGAGTTTGTGACTTATCAGTTTCAAGGAAACGCCAAAATATGATGGCGGTCACATGTTGACTGTCAACCAACAGAGGCACCACCTATGACTTGGGCATCATTCTCTAGCTTGTTTATGGAGAAGTATATCCCCAGGACTTTGAGGGATAGGAAAAGAGATGAGTTTTTGAGCCTAGGGCAAGGTAGGATGTCGGTTACTGCATATGAGGCTAAGTTTCGTGCATTATCCCGGTATGCCACCCAACTTTGTTTCAGTCCACAAGAGCAGATTCGCGGTTTTGTGAAGGGGTTGAGGTCAGAACTGCGGATTTCAGCCTTACAGGTAGCGGCTACGGCAAAATCCTTTCAAGAAGTGGTAGACTTGGTGATAGAGGTGGAAGGAGTGAAGCCAGATGACTTCACCATGGCATCGACATCAAAGAGGTTTCGAAAGGGAGGTGAGTTTAATGGCTCTTACTCTAGAGGACAAGGTTCAGGAGGTTACTCAGTCCGACCAATTCAGTCTTCACTACAGACTGTAGTTGGGGGTCCACCTCAGACCGGTCAACACTTCTCTGAGAGACCTATGCTTGAATCCAGAGAGTGTTATGGATGTGGGGAGACTGGACACATTAAGAGGTATTGTCCAAAACAGAGTTACAGACCTCCAAATGTTAGAGGTAGAGGTGGTTATGGAAGAGGCCGTCAATCTGGAGGACGCGGTGGTCGAGGTAATGGTGGTCACCAAAACGGCCGGGGTGATGGTCAAACTGGAGCCACTACATCACAACATGGTAGGGGCAACAGACATACAGGTGAGAGGGCCCATTGTTATGCTTTCCCTGGGAGATCTGAAGCGGAGACATCTGATGCTGTCATCACAGGTAATCTTTCGGTTTGTGATTGCATGGCTTCTATATTATTTGATCCTGGATCCACGTTTTCTTATGTATCTTCTTCATTTGCTACTGGTCTTAATTTACCCTGTGAATTACTTGACATGCCTATTCGTGTTTCTACTCCGGTGGGTGAGTCTGTAATAGTTGAAAGGATATATAGGTCTTGTTTGGTGAATTTTATGGGGAACAATACTTATGTAGACTTGGTTATCTTAGAAATGGTCGACTTTGATGTAATTCTGGGTATGACTTGGCTTTCCCCAAATTTTGCAATCTTGGATTGTAATGCTAAAAGTGTGACGTTAGCCAAGCCTGGGACAGATCCGTTAGTGTGGGAGGGTGACTACACTTCCAATCCGGTTTGTATCATCTCCTTTCTTCGTGCTAAGAAAATGGTTAGTAAGGGTTGTTTAGCGTTCTTGGCACATCTCAGGGATGATACTACCCAAGTACCTCCAATTGAGTCGGTCTCGATAGTTCGTGAGTTTTTAGATGTGTTTCCTGCAGACCTTCCGGGTATGCCACCGGATAGAGATATTGACTTCTGCATTGATCTTGAACCGGGTACTCGCCCCATTTCTATACCCCCTTATAGAATGGCCCCCGCGGAGTTACGAGAGTTAAAGGCCCAACTTCAAGAGTTGTTGAGCAAAGGCTTCATTAGACCAAGTGCATCCCCTTGGGGTGCTCCGGTGTTATTTGTGAAGAAGAAGGATGAGAGTTTTCGGATGTGCATAGACTACCGGCAGTTGAACAAGGTAACTATTAAGAAAAAGTATCCTATTCCTCGCATTGATGACTTGTTCGATCAGTTACAAGGTGCTTGTGTCTTCTCTAAGATTGACTTAAGATCCGGTTATCATCAATTGAAGATACAGGCAAAGGATGTGCCAAAGACTGCTTTTCGAACTAGGTATGAGCATTACGAATTTGTGGTAATGTCTTTTGGTCTTACGAATGCCCCTGCTGCTTTCATGAGCTTGATGAACGGGATTTTTAAGCCATATCTGGATCTCTTTGTGATCGTATTTATTGATGATATATTGGTATACTCAAAGAGCAAGAAGGAACATGAAGAGCACTTGAGAATTGTATTGGAAATGTTGAGGGAGAAAAAGCTTTATGCCAAATTCTCCAAGTGTGAGTTTTGGCTAGATGCAGTGTCCTTCTTGGGGCATGTGGTTTCTAAGGATGGGGTGATGGTGGATCCTTCTAAGATTGAGACAGTGAAGAATTGGGTAAGACCTACTAATGTGTCAGAAATAAGGAGCTTTGTTGGTCTAGCTAGCTATTACCGTCGATTTGTCAAGGGATTCTCTTCCATTGCTTCCCAATTGACGAACTTGACTAAACAGAATGTTCCATTTGTATGGTCGGACGAGTGTGAAGAAAGCTTTCAGAAGCTCAAGACTTTGTTGACTACCGCACCAATCCTCACCTTGCCAGTAGAAGGTAAGAATTTCATTGTCTATTGTGATGCATCCTACTCGGGTTTGGGTGCAGTACTAATGCAAGAGAAGAATGTAATTGCTTATGCTTCGAGGCAATTAAAGGTGCACGAACGTAATTATCCGACCCATGATTTGGAGTTGGCTGCGGTAGTGTTTGCATTAAAGCAATGGAGACACTATTTATATGGAGTTAAGTGTGAAGTATACACGGATCATCGTAGCCTACAGTATGTCTTTACTCAGAGGGATTTGAATTTGAGACAAAGGAGATGGATGGAACTACTGAAGGATTATGATGTTACCATCTTGTATCACCCAGGAAAGGCTAATGTTGTGGCAGACGCCTTAAGTAGAAAAGCAGGGAGCATGGGTAGTTTAGCCCACTTACAAGTTTCTAGACGCCCATTGGCTAGAGAGGTCCAGACTCTGGCTAACGACTTTATGAGGTTAGAAGTAAATGAGAAGGAAGGATTGTTGGCTTGTGTGGAGGCAAGATCTTCTTTTCTTGACAAGATTAAGGAAAAGCAGTTTAATGATGAGAAATTGATCCGGATCCGAGATAAAGTGTTGCGAGGAGAGGCTAAAGAAGCAATAATGGATGAGGAAGGTGTTTTGAGAATTAAGGGAAGGGTATGTGTGCCCCGTGTTGATGATTTGATCCACACTATTCTTACAGAGGCTCATAGTTCAAGGTATTCTATACATCCTGGTGCAACCAAGATGTATCGTGACCTAAAGCAACACTTTTGGTGGAGTAGAATGAAGCGTGATATTGTTGATTTTATTGCCAAATGTCCAAACTGTCAGCAAGTAAAGTATGAACACCAGAGGCCCGGAGGAACACTTCAGAGAATGCCCATTCCTGAATGGAAGTGGGAAAGGATTGCAATGGATTTCGTGGTTGATCTTCCAAAGACAATGGGTAAGTATGACTCTGTTTGGGTGATTGTTGATAGGTTAACTAAGTCTGCTCATTTCATTCCGGTCAAGGTGACTTACAATGCAGAGAAGTTAGCCAAAATCTATATCTCAGAAATTGTTCGGTTGCGTGGGGTTCCACTCTCCATCATATCAGATAGAGGTACGCAGTTTACTTCTAAGTTTTGGAAAACATTGCATGCGAAATTGGGTACTAGGTTGGACCTTAGTACTGCGTTCCATCCTCAGATCGATGGTCAGTCTGAGCGAACGATTCAAGTGTTGGAGGATATGCTTCGTGCATGTGTGATAGAATTTGGTGGTCATTGGGATAGCTTCTTACCCTTAGCAGAGTTCTCCTACAACAATAGCTATCACTTAAGCATTGATATGGCCCCATTTGAGGCACTATATGGGAGAAGATGTAGGTCTCCCATTGGGTGGTTTGATGCATTTGAGGTTAGACCTTGGGGTATTGACCTTCTGAGAGAATCGTTAGATAAAGTGAAATCTATTCAAGAAAAGCTGTTAGCGGCGCAAAGTAGGCAAAAGGAATATACAGATCGAAAGGTTAGAGACTTGGAGTTCATGGAGGGAGAACAAGTCTTGCTGAAGGTTTCACCCATGAAAGGGGTGATGCGTTTTGGTAAAAGGGGTAAATTAAGCCCAAGGTATATTGGTCCCTTTGAAGTACTTAAGCGAGTAGGGGAGGTGGCTTATGAGTTAGACTTGCCTCCAGGGCTGTCCAGAGTGCATCCGGTGTTTCATGTGTCTATGTTGAAAAGATACCATGGGGATGAAAACTACATTATCCGTTGGGATTCAGTTTTGCTTGATGAGAATTTGTCCTATGAGGAGGAACCTGTTGCTATTCTAGATAGAGAAGTTCGCAAGTTGAGGTCAAGGGAGATTGCATCCATCAAAGTTCAATGAAAGAATCGACCCGTTGAAGAAGCCACTTGGGAGAAAGAGGCTGATATGCAAGAAAGATACCCACATCTGTTTACAGATTCAGGTACTTCTTTTCACCCTTGTTTTACTTCTTATGATCGTTCGAGGACGAACGATGGGTAAATTGGTATCTATTGTAACGACCTGTTTAGTCGTTTTGAGCAACAGATGTTAATACTGGAAAACTGGCTGAGACGACGGATCCCACAACGGACCGTCATGGGCACGACGGACCGTCGAGGGGGTCTCGTTTCAAATCACTTAGAAATTCTGAAAAATGGGTACTGAAATCGACTCTCTGAACTTCGTAACGGAATGGCAGGACGGACCGTCACAGGCGTAACGGACCGTCACAGACTCTTCAGAGAATTGAGTCTTTGAACTCTGTGACGGAGCAGCTGGACGGACCGTCGCATGCGCGACGGCCCGTCACAGGCTGCGTAACCCCAGACTAGGTCGGATTTCTGTTAAGTAATTTAAGGGGCGTTTTGGACTATTCCGGCTTTAATTATAAAGTTAGTGGGTTAATGTTAATAAGTCTAATTACTTGGGGGTTAAAAGAGGTAACCTTGAGTAAATTAGTGGGTTATTATTCATCATCTTTCATACTTAATTATATGCTAATTAGGGTAAAAGAAAGAGGGTTTTGAATAAGAAAAAGAAAAGAACAGAAAGAGAGGGAGAAACGATCGAGAGAGAGAGGAAACGAAGAAGAAAGCAAAGATCTTGAGGAAATTGCTTGCTTGATCACGAATCTTCGGTGGATGTAGGTTATGGTTTTTATACGATTCATAGTAAACTCTTAATAGCGAATGATATGTATTGGGTGGTGTTGTAAACCCTTCTATATGCTTAATTATGTGTTTGCATGTTGTGATTATATAATTGTGATAAAATAAGCATGATGAAGCTATTGAATCCTAAATCTTGAAAAAGAAACCCTAATCTACTTTGTTAATGATGATGCCTTGGTATAAAAGAAGGCTTGATGAACGAAAGTAGTGAGATTAGGGGATCGGGTGCCACGTTCCGGTACCAGGATAGTATATGAGGATCGGAGTGTCACGTTCCGACACCAGGATAAAATATGGATCGGGTGCCACGTTCCGGTACCAGGATAGTATATGAGGATCGGAGTGTCACGTTCCGACACCAGGATAGAATATGGATCGGGTGCCACGTTCCGGTACCAGGATAGTATATGAGGATCGGAGTGTCACGTTCCGACACCAAGATAGAATATGGATCGGGTGCCACGTTCCGGTACCAGGATAGTATATGGATCGGGTGCCACGTTCCGGTACCAGGATAGTATATGAGGATCGGAGTGTCATGTTCCGACACCAGGATAGAATATGGATCGGGTGCTACATTCCGGTACCAGGATAATATATGGATCGGGTGCCACGTTCCGGTACCAGGATAGTATATGAGGATCGGAGTGTCATGTTCCGACACCAGGATAGAATATGGATCGGGTGCCACGTTCCGGTACCAGGATAGTATGATAAGGATCGGAGTGTCACGTTTCGACACCAGGATTAGTAAAGAGAATGAATCTTGAAATATGTTAATATACTCAATTTAATGAACCTAATTCTCAAATGAGATGGGGAGGCGTGAGTCCTCATTGATGAGCTTGGTGTTGTGACCAAGGGTTATGGTAATTGTAAATGCCGCATGTTGAGTATTGTAGTTGATTTTATGATATTATCTGATATATACTGTTTTCTATTTTGAGTTGGCCGATAATATCTACTCAGTACCTGTGTTTTGTACTGACCCCTACTTGTATGTTTTCTTTTTGATTATTTGTGGAGTGCAGCAAACGTGCCGTCGTCTTCAACTCAACCGCAACTCTAGCAGTCTTCATTACACCGGATTTCAGGGTGAGCTAATGCTTCTAGCTTGGGCTGGATCTTCCTCTTCATGTCTTGATGCCTTGAACTTCCGGCATGGACTAGCTTTTATTTATTCTAAGCTTTCTAGATACTCTTAGCTTTAGAAATTAGAGGATAAATGTTCTTGTGATGATGACTTCCAGATTTTGGGGATAATAATAGTTGTTGAGTTTTTAGAAGTTATTGAATTGGTTTTTATTAATGAGTTAAGTCTTCCGCATTACTTTCTGTTGATATTATATTGAAATGTTAAGGTTTAAATTGGTTGGTTCGCTCACATAGGAGGGTAAGTGTGGGTGCTAGTCGCGGCCCGATTTGGGTAATGACATATTTTCAAAAAAAAGAAATTAAGATTGGCGGGTATGCGGATCGAGAGTTGCCGATAAGACTCAATTTGATAATGCAAATACTTTCAATCAAGTATATTAAATTTTCCTTTTCAATCTTAATTTATTTATTTTTTTTGAAAATATTAGCTTGGATTACACTTAATTGTTTTATTCAATAGTTTTAAAAAATAAAAATAGTTGATAACTTTGTTGTTTTTATTAATAAGATGAGTATATAATTTAAATGAATCTCAATAATAAATAATCATATAATACGCATGGTATGAATCTATAAAGCATTGAACATTACTTGACCTAATTATACTTGACCAAATCTTTATCCAGAAGATTCATATATATCCTTTAGTTATTTTTTTAAAAATAAAAAATAAAATAATAATTTAAAATTAATATTTTCACTTCCATTAAATAATAAAAGTACATGTGAACCATTTTCATAAGTGTTAGGAGTATATGTAAGTTACTTTTATAACGGTAAAGTTGAGGAATATCAAGCCCTTTTCCCCTTATTTTTATAGTGAAATTATGAGATATATGTTGTGTTTATATGCTAATTTGTTCCATGTCTATTGCTGGTAGGTGTGATATGAAATTCTTATTTTAAGTGATATAGATTGCAATTAAATAGTAAGAACGAATATAACAGGATTCAGATTAAGTTGATCCAAGTTCATTACTGTTTAATTAATAACTTTAATTTGGTTTTAATTTTAAAGTAGACGGTGTCAAGCTATTAATGATTTTCTTTTTTCTCCTTTATGGTGTGAAATGGTCACCCCAAGTGAGGCCATATATATTTTGGGATATGATGAAAATGGTAGGCTAACAAATTCTTCAATGAAGCTTTAAACTTTACCAAAGTAAAGCCACATTAGTGCCTCATTTTCTTAGCATACTTGCATTTTTTTTTAATTAGAAAGAAAGGAAAAGAGAAAGGAAAAGATTTTGAAAAATACTTCAATTTTGATCGAAATTACTGATATCAAACTTTGTGGAGATTTTTTTACCTCTGGACTATGTAATAGTGTGTTTTTACCCATTAACTATTTACTAGTGTATTTTAAAGGTATATATGTGCACGAGCGGACAAATTATTATTTATAATTATACAATATTTTTTATGTTCACGTGAATACATATATTATATATTTTTTTAAAATACAATATTAAATAGTGCAGGCGGTAAAAGGTACTTTCCAAAATTTGTATCGTAACAATAATTTCGATCAAAATTCTGATATATTTCACACTACTTCCCTAAAAAGAAATATCCTTTTAACACATTTTACATATTCTTTAAAACAAGAAGCAAAAAATCATTTGTATTAGCTTTAACATTGTATTCTAAAATGAAAATGAACGATTTTTGGTTTAACTTTATACTTTATCCATCTTAATTTATGTTTCTCCTTTCGAATTTTGAGATTTAAACAAGTATATTTTTTACCGTAATTTTTTTATATATCTTTTAAATATTTTAAACTATTAATTATTGTGACTTATAATTTTTTTTACATACTTTTTAAGTATATATGAATTTAATTCTAAAAAAGATGAATTTTTCATGCCCGAAATTCATGGTCAAACATAAATAGTTCAAAAATTATTAATATATTATGTATATGGAATAATAAAAAAATATGTATATAATTTGTTGATTAAGCTCGACTTGATTATTTCCTTTGAATTTTCGAACAAATCAAAATAAAAAATATAAGAATTATCAATTTTTCAAAAATGTAAAATCAAACTAAATTAAAAAAAATGCAGCGTCAATCTTCCTATCCTCTAATTCTTAAATTATTATGTTCAGATGGAGTAGGTGAACAATCAATTAAGCAAGCTTTAAGTATAATCTAAATAAATCTGCCCATGTGCGACAGAACAAATCTGTCATCCGTTTAAATCTGGTTTCAAATTATGTTAATTATAAGCGGATTAATTCATATTTACCTCAAAATCAATAGATCTTTTTAATCAATCCTTTTATTTTAAGAATAAGAATGGGTAATAATATTTACGTATGTGGACAACTAAACCTATATTTAATATTTACTCAAACATTAGTAACTATTACTATTATCGTCCTGTTGATATTTGTCAGAAAATATAATTAACTTTCGTTAAAAAAAATAAAATGATATCGTTTCTTTTTTAATCTGTTTAAAAAAAAATTGACCCTTATTCATATAAATGGACATTTTGATATATTTAATATAACTTTAGTTTAGAATGTTAAAATTAAATTATTATTTTTCTCTGTCAAATTTGATCATTCTATACGAAAATATGTTTTCTATAATAATTTAATAGTTTAAACTTACTAATGAGATGATTATACCATCATAGTATCAAAGCAAATTTTGAGATTCAATCTCACCGCTATTCATATCAAAAAGAATTTTCACGTCCGATTCCTAATGTGAGAGAAAAAAAAATGAAAGGAGGGGGCCTTATTGACTTTTTCGTACAGCAAGCTGTAATGACGCGGCCCCAATGTTGGGTTTATAATGGAGTGTGCTATCACTCTGAGTTTGAAGATCAAAGAGAAAATGACTAGTCTCCACTTCCTCACTGCTGTTGCTTTCACTTTCTTCCTTACAGCTCATATTGCTGCAGCTGGTTCATCTGTAACTTCCTACCTCTTCATTTCATCTAACTAATTTAATGCTTTTCAATCTCAATTCACTACTCATCTTTCTATTCCACCTGATCCAACTTTTAGATCGATCGAGTTTCATTTTATTTTATTTGATCCTAATTATTACTCTTGTTGTAGCTTATTTGCTTTTCACTATTGATTGCATTGATTTTTTGATACTATTGATTCATCATCCATGTTCCATTCCTCGATCTATTACATTTTTAGATCATAACTATTTAGTAGAGATCTGAATCTGTACTGTTAATGCAAATATGCAGTATTGGGATTTGAGACACAGTGATTAACAATGTTTTGGTGCTTGCAGGAAGAGTGTGTGTATACTCTGTATGTTCGAACTGGTTCAATCATAAAGGGTGGAACTGACTCCAAAATCAGCGTTACACTAGGCGATGCTTCTGGAAAATCAGTATGGATTCCAGATCTTGAAAAGTGGGGTCTAATGGGTCCAAATTACGATTACTACGAAAGAGGTAATGTGGATATCTTCACTGGTAGAGGCAAATGTATTGGCACACCAATTTGCAGACTTAATGTTACTTCTGATGGATCTGGAGATCACCATGGATGGTTCTTGGATTATGTTGAGACAACTTTCACTGGTCCTCATATGCAGTGTAGTCAGAGCATATTCTATGTGGATCAATGGTTGGCTTCTGATGCACCTCCTTATGAGTTATCTGTTTCTCTTGATGGCTGTAAAAAGAAGATTGGGCATCACGGTAGGCGTTTTGTTGTGGGTAAACCTATTAGGTCTGCTTCAGAATAGTTTGGATTGTTGTGAATTTCATTATGGAAAGGTCAAATGAGAGCTACATGTGTGTTTTTGAGTGATAATACTGTGTTTTCTTTCCAGCTTTGTTGAAATAAATTTTGTTCTGGTGCGTTTTTGTTCTCTTTAGTGCTGCGATAAGGTGTATAGTAGCGCAATAATTTGTTTATGTGAATTGGTATACTATTAGTATCACATAGATTTCTCTTAGTTTCTTGATTAACCAAATGCTTTATTATGTTTATAGGCATGTTGTAATTAACCAGATTGATGGAGTATGTTTCTTCATGTCCTCTATCTATCGTTAGTGTTCATAATTTACTTCTAGTTTTACTCATAAAAGAATATGGACCAAGATTACAATAGGAAATGTACATGTATAATGTTTGTTTGAAGTGTTAATGAATTCAATTTACCATCCTTTATCCATAACTTCGCCATGGTTTCAAAATTGCATTATATTCTCCAACGAATGGGTAACCAAGGAATGGACATGTATGGTTGAATCGATATCAAATATAAGATTGTTGTTGCAAGAATTAGAATCAATCTGTCTATATAACATATGTGGAAATGTAGTAGGCATTCTAGAAGCAACGGACTATCAAGATTTACTCTCGGTTACTCCTATCTCCAGAAACAATAAAATGAGAAAAATGTTTTCTCTCATGAGAAGTACATGGAATAAAGGGAACAATGGTTTCAGTTACAGTGTTGGTATGGTCATGAAAAGATATTTTTGCCTCTATAGTCTTTATAAAAGAAAAACAACTTATGCAGAAATAAAAGCATTCTGTTGCTTTCTTGCCTGACTCCCTGAATCATGCATTGATTATTGAGAGTATACGTGTAGCCGATAAACAAAAAAGCATTGCTGTTTTGTCTACCAGAATTGTAACATGTATGTTACTAGTCACATGTTCGTGTTTTAACAGAACAAATTATACAATGAAGAGAAAAATTGTCATTTCTGACAGGTTAGTTTTGATTAAAGTTTCATTCTTTATCAATTTCATATGCATGGGCTTTATCCAAGAAAATCTATAAGGAAAAGAAAGCCAAAACCGTAAACCTAAAAGCTGAGATAAAAGGAGTTACAGCAGTGCTGAATTCGAGAATTGCTTCTCTTTGATTTAGTTACTTGTATGATATGTTTTTGCTGTGCAGATTAATGCAGTGATTGATAGAAGTAGGCTAAAGTCATAAGCGACCCATTAACTTGTCTGCATCTTTCGATTTGACACTTCATCTAAGATTTATTCCCATAGCACACTTGCCTTACTCTCAAGATGTACCTATTAGTTACTTTTTTGACAACTAACTGAAAATATAATGTGTACACTCGCCAATGAGCAATAACGTAGCAAAGTGACGAATTAACAGAGGACATGTAGCATTTGGGCCCAAAATAATGGTTAGAAATCAATTGAGGAAAAAAAAACATTTATAAGCATCGTTGGGGGTGGCCTAGACCCTTGCCAACGAAAACAAAGGGTTTCACTTTCTTTAATGATGTAACTTTATGTAGTTGCTGGTTGTGGCAAAAAAGGAGATGTAGCGTAGAAGAGCTATTTGGAATGTAATGCAAGATATCCGTGATTCAATGGGAATTCTCATTACAAGTCCTTTCATTTCCCTTCTAGTGAGAAATGCAGCGACGACTACTTGGCAAGCTATTAGCAGGTTACCTATCTTACCTGTTCCACTCTCTTAGTCTTAGTCTAACATGGTCTCTCTTTTAATTTGTTAAAAGCTGTCTCAATCATTTTCTTAACATGGCATCTTTGGCAACTGTTTCACATAACTGCTATAAGACTCCCAACAATGTCTCCTAAACTCATCCACGCCTGTAGCTAGTGTATATCTCTCTGACGTTGGTGATAACTGATTATTAATTCACATCCACTTTATGGTAGTTCTGTATTGCATTACTTTCTTTATAGTCTGTAATCCTAGTGTTCTGTACTTGGCTGTGTGGAACTTTGGTTGCTTTCTTCCAATTTTTCTTTGTTTTTGAGCAACTTTGAATGGAGCTTTCCTCGATATCCTACACATGCATTTATATATTTTGTACTGTTGAACTCAAACTAACTCCGGCTTAAATAACACCGACTGCAGCTCACACTTCAGTGAGATTGGATTCTACTGCACAAGCTGGAATGCCCGTCTCTAGTTATATTTATTTGTATCTGTATATGAATATGAAACACAATTATTTAAGACATTCATATGAACGAGAGTTAATTTCTATATCATTGAAATACAAATTTAGCAGGTTATATTTTTTGTACAATAAAATTGCAATTAATGAAACTGATGCCTTCTTTCGTAAGTGAAATCGTGCATTTATTTACATGTTTGTTGCCTCTTCTGAAAAGATGAAATCTAGCAGTTAGTGAAAATCAATTACTACTGCTATTTTTGGCACCCTATTGATGAAGGGTATGAAGTCTGTTCCCAGTCACTTGCTGGTTTAAATGACAAATTTATTGCCATAAATCATTTCGTATTCATTTTGTCAAAGTGTTATTTGAATGCTAATCAGATATTTCTACTGTAATTTGAGGATTGATATGAAACGCTCGACTATTTTTTCTTTACATGCCTCATCTACTGGTTCAAACTTCAAACCAGCAAATAAAAGATGGCCTTGAATACCTTGTTCTGTTAATAATAATCTCATCATACAACAGTTGAGACGTAATGTACTAGAAACCTCTGTATTTTCAACAATTCAACTATGGAAAGAGAAAATATTAGATCAATTTTTCTAGTACGTGGGATAGGGAACACAAATACACTGAGAATTAAACATACACTTATCGTGTGATATAGATTCCTATCGATACCATTAGAAGGTAGCAAACATCCAATGGAAAAGCAACTCGATTGAGGCCAAAAAAAAAAACAGTATCTTCAACTTATGCTTAGAAACAAGGACCTAATAGTCTTAGTTACTACTACTAAATGATGGACTCATCTGAGGCAGCGTTTCTTGGAGTAGCCAGAACTAACCAACTAGCAGCTCCCTGGGGCAAGGATGTGGCAGATGAAGAACAGCATTTGCTTGCTTGTTGATGACCGTACTCCTTCCTGCTGATGCTAACCTGGCTAGCCCTGTCATCCCCTGAAGCTTGCCGTGCTTTACTCATCTTGACTCCCTTCACCGGAGAGGAGAATGTCTTGAGTTACATACACACATAGAATTAAAGTGGCATTCAATTACCAAGAACATAAATAGTTAATTAGATCGAGTGCAGACTGAGAGATAGAGATGGGATACATGATACTCACATGAGGTGTGACAGTAGTTGTCGTGGTTATAGTTTGTCTTGATGTTGGGGCTTGGTGAAATCCTTCACCAACGTTATGAGGGACATCATTTAAGTTGATGAGAGTAGTTGTTTTGT
Source organism: Solanum neorickii (assembly GCA_027704865.1). NCBI lineage: Eukaryota > Viridiplantae > Streptophyta > Magnoliopsida > Solanales > Solanaceae > Solanum > Solanum neorickii. The sequence continues at coordinate 46,750,164 of JAKWJC010000365.1, read as the reverse complement.
TTCCAGTTGAGTAGTTCATCATGTTATCCCCAGCTTCATAGCAAGTTTCACTAGATATGGTGGAGACAGTAACAGTGACTGCTCGTCTTTCAGGGACAGGCTTGACAGGGGAAGCTAGGTTGTTGTTATGAAAATTATTAGAGAAAGGCAGCAATGAAGGAGGAGCTATAGCAGTAGAAGAAGAGACTGAGGGTGGTGTTTGGACCATATGAAGATCTTCAACCTGGACCACAACCTGAGGGGACAAGTTACAACCGCTACTCTTGCGGACCATGTTTGGCCAAAGGAAACTACCCTGGGGTTTGCACAGTCTGAAGCCACTCTTGAGCCTTTGTATCTTGGCAGCTTTTCCCTCAGCTGCTGGGGGAGCATTTTTTGCTTTTCTGGGGTTAATTGCTGTTAGCTCCTTGCTCTGATCATTTGATCTCTCCATTGCTACATCTACTGCTTGCACTCCATGTTTCTCACTTCCTTGTTCCACTTCCTTTCTCTTCACTTCAGCAAATTGTTCAGCCGACAACATTAATGTCGTGATCACCTTATCTTTTTCTTCCAGCTTAGAGACCAGGTTCATAAACTTTTCCTGTATTCATCACCCAATTAACATTTAACAGTCCACAGAAACTATTAGTACTAAAAATATCACCACTCCTACTGTACCATGAATCTCTACTTCCTCATTAATCAAAACATAATTAAGCCCCATTTCTCCCTTTCCCCTTCACCCTAACCAGAGATAAAAACTCAGAGAACCATAGAGGGGAAGTAGTGCATTTTTGATGGATTAGAGACATCAGAAATGATTGAGTTCAGTTGGGTGTCTCAAATGTGAGTTACAGCATAATATGAAACTATGGAAGTGACAGTTGCATCTAATTCCACATGCAAGGCAGTAACATACATATAATGTTGATCAGTTAGAATACCTCCATTTTTGCCATGAAATCTGAATTGGCTATCATTAATTGTTTCTTGCACTTTTCCTGCCACAGAAACAGAAGATGAAGTATAATTACCAAACGGGTTAAGTAGTGTTAATCTGGAAACCACTCATATGACAAACTTTGGCTTTTGGAAATAAATACCATTGATGGAATAGCTTTCCTTGACGTCTCAATAGCTTTGGTTTCTTGTTGCTTCTTCTTCAATTCAAGCTCCTCAATCTTTCTGCTCAAATAAAAACACAGCCATAGATGTTTATATATCACCAATGTAAAAGCTTAAAATTACAGTGTAGAATCACCAGTACATTCACCTTTTCAGCTTTCCAACTTCTATTTCCAACTGTTTCTTGGAAATGGCCATGTCCTCCCAGTCTCTGTTTTACGACCAACAGACAGATATAGCAAAATCATCAGAGCTCGACAAGAACAACCATAAAACAAACTTTTTTTCTTTCTGGGACATGGACATGCACTTTGAAAACTAGTATATTAATAGCATTTTCAGCTAACCTTTTGAGTACAAAAATCTCATTTTTCAGGTGCCTAAATTCCTGGGCACAGACAGGGTGTTGAGTGGGGGAGTCTCCGAGCTCCCAACCAGGTGGGGGAATCCAATAAGGATCATTAACACCGGCCTCCTTCCTGATGTTAACTAGGTCAGCACTCTCCAACCAATACTCCATTGCACCCTCAGCATTGTGGCGGCGGCGAAAACGTTCCGTTCCTCCAGGTGCAATCTTACCGGCCATGTGCTTGAGCAGATGATCCAACAGGCCGGTATCTCCGATGCTCTTCCGTGCCTCTGCTCTCAACTCTGGCCGGAGAATTGGGTTAGTAGCTATTGCACCCTTTGCCTTCATCACCTCCATTAAGTTCTTCTCCGCCGACTTGTACCTTGAGTGAAGACATTAGAAATTAAAGAGAGGATTGTTTTTATCGTGAAACTACAAAACATAGAGGAATAATGCAATGGATCAGTAGCTTTACTTACCTCTCTGTAGACCAACGGTCTTTGGGGTCTTTGTATACTGTCAACTGCCTGCATTTGTTTTTCTTGGCAACTTTATTTTTCTGCCTTTGAATCTCAATCCTTGTTTTCTTTGCCTGTTTCTCTGTAGTTGCTCTTAAGCTATATCTTTTTCTCTTCAGGTTCCTGTTAGTCTTCTCTGTTACAGCTTCGTCCTCCTCATAATTCTCCTCTGTTTCTTCATCATCTTCCTGCTTTAATGATTCAGCTCCGACTTCATCCTCTTCCTCTTCCTCCTCCTCCTCCTCCTCCTCGTCTTCTTCTTCAGATTTTGCAGGTACTTCCACCTTTGGAATATCATCTCCTTGAACGAAACTGGAAGAAGACTTGGTGTTGTTGCTTTCTTCATGTCTCCCTAGAAACTTGACTTGGCGACGTATCCCCCATGTAACCATTCCATTGACCTTGAGCTGAGAGAAGCAGGTTCCACTCTTAGGGAGAACACCCAAACTAGTCGAGTTCATCAACCAGAAGCTATGAAGATGCTTCTTCTCCGCAAACTCAAGAGAAGGAACTTGACGGAGAAGCACTTTATTAGCGAGAGCTGTTCCCATGACAAACTTCTCGTCAAAAGCTGGATACATCTCCCGGGTGCTATTGCTGAAATATGTGTGTAGTGACTCCAAGCTCGGGAACCTGACTGCCACATTCAATGCAGTTGTCTCGCTCACCTGATCATGAAAAGAAAAAAAAAATCAAAAAATTGAATTCATTGACGTGACGTATATAACATGATCATGGATTAATTCTCTTCACCATAGCTACTCGGATGGACTTGAGTTGAACTGGGGTTCTTGGAGGCAAAAAGATATGATCAATCTCGTAAATAGAACCTATCTCAATGTTCATCTTCGCACCCAGACTTTCATGGTCGTCTGTTGGAAAGTGGAAAAAAGTATAATTATGTGAATACATTTTCCGAGAAACCCAAGATTTAAAATGGAGTATAAAAGGTTGATTCAGATGCGGCTAACAATATAGCAGTAGTACTCCACTACTAGTGCTGCAGAAAGAGAAGAGAAGAGAGAGAGAGAGTGTGTGTGTGTACCGTGGCGTTTTAGGGTGGAGTGATTTTCTGATGTGGGCAGAAGTGGTTGGTTTTCATGTCTGCCCAAAGCTGGTACTGTAGTGTCTGCACCAACGACACTGCTTTGCTTTTGCCCTTTCTGGTAATCCATTTCCTGTACCATATGATAAAGCTGTAATATAGTAATATGAACACCACCACCCTTATTATCCTTCATTCTCTACAATATATAACACACGTACTCTCAATTTACCTCTCTCTATATGTAATAAATAGTTTAAAATAAAAATGTTTTTAACGTACCATAAATAGTTTAAATACATTAATTAACATGCATAATTAACTAATTAATTTTTTTTTTTGCGTTCCACTCATGCGGTTATTTAAAATCACAATCATCATCATAAAAAAAAATAAAAAATTTGTCTTTTTGCCGTCACGGTATAATATGTGTTATATTACATGCACGCACTTGCATTGAAAGCTAGTACTACACTTTTTTTTTAATTTGGCGCGTGGAGTTTTTATAGCGCGTGTAACAGAAAAAGGAAATATTCAGATACTGATTGCATTGTCTGCTACAGAAACTAACCATTTCGTCTCTGATCCCAAGTGCGCAACTTTTCAGAGAGAGAAACTGTATAAGTAGAGAGAGAAAGCTTACGGTATTAGCTTGAATGATTTTTCTGGATCTTTTTCTGTAGTAAGTTTCCATTGTCAAATATCTGTAAAAGCATCAAAATATATGAGCAATTAATATCGCTAATGATTTGCATTAAAAGTTAGGAGTTTTTGGGGTTCAAAATTCAAAAAGTTGTCATTAGGGTTTTCCAGAAAATGAAGAATTCCATGTATAGTAATGCATTAAACATAGCGGCTGAAAAGCAAAAAGATCAGAAAAACTCAAACAGATATATACCCAGACATGAACTGCGCTATCCGCAGTCTTCCAGTACACTCACCATGTTTTCTCTCCAATACGCCAATTTAATTTATGTATATTCATCCAACACAAATTAAACGAACTGATAAAAAGTGAAAAAAAAAACCCAGTGCTTTTTGACTAAACTGATCGATCAGAAAAAAGCTGTAAACTTACGGAAAAATCGCAGATTACTGATTCATGAATTCATACTCATATCAAAACAAGACGAAAAACAAGAAGTAGTAATCTTTTTGTTTTTGTTTTGAAGATTATTATAGCTTACAAAGATATTACTCCATAAACACATGAAAACAGTTGCGATTTCAATAGTAACTTGATCGATCCAGTTTCTATAACTTAAACTTCATATGCTTTTTTTTTCTATTATTTAGCCTAGATCAACTCCATTTTTCATTTTTTTTCCCTGAGAAAACAACAAGCTAGCTAAGATGGTTGAATTTCTTGGGAAAAAAATCCAAGCATGAAAATAAAGAAACCCTAACTATCATCCCTGCACGTCTATACATACACCGCATACAACAGACATCACATGCATGTGAAACAGAAAAAACGATAAAAAAAGAAGAAGAAGATGTAAACAATGAGATAAAATGAGAAGCTTGTTTTTTCATACCTGTGAATCTGAAAAGCAACAGGAACCCTAGTTATGGAGGAAATGCGTACTGTATGAGTTTTTGATGGATATATATTGTTGAAAACTGCGATGATGAATGTGCAAGTGAAGATCTTTATGATTATTCCAAGTATATTTTCGACGCTAGCTAGCTAGCTTGTGGAAGAAGAATGTATAGTAGCAAGTTGAAAATGGGCAAAACTGGAGTTGAATGAAATGGACTTATTTGGAGCATTGCTGAAATTGAGCTTGCAGAGAGAGAGAGAGAGGGGGGCAGAAGATAAAGTAACTGATAATTGCAACGGCGATCACCGGTGCGTGTTGCTGCTCACGTGCCCTTTTGCACAATGCAAATTTTGGTCCCCCACTCTGTTTAAATGACCTTTTTACCCCTACACGTTAATGGGTTGCTCCTTTTCTGTTTCTTCCAGATGTTTCTATTCAGTATTCGCTAATCGAAACCCAAAATTTAACTTTGATAATGTCATTGCTTATGAAAAATTAATGAACTTTATTATCTTAATGTATGTATATTTCATTGTTCAATTGGCCACAAATTTAAGAAGAAAAATGATCGGTTTTTAATCATGTGATCTATAAACAAATAAACAAGTTTAAAACATTTATCTGATTATAAATTATTTTATTAAGTATGAAATTTTTTTAAATTAAATTATTTTTAAATATAAAAATGTAATTTTTTCTGGAATATATTGCGGTTTTTGATGTATGTACATCGATGATAGTATTATTGATAGACTATATCTCCTGAGATTTTGGATTAATTGAGGAGTCATAAGTTGGAGAAGATCCCGAGTCCCCGTCCCATCGTTACTCAACTACAATAATGTGTAATGAACGGATTTATAAGGATGCGATTTGTTAATCTTGTTTCAATAGTGCTTTACTTATTTAATGACATCTTAAATTTATTCGTTCATAAGAATCAATATATATATATAAATGAGGATCATAGAGGAGCTGATGTGGCACCTCTCTATGACCTCCATTTCAATTTCTTTTTTTTGCTTTTTTTTTTATTTATTTTCATTTATTTTCATTAAATAATTTGTTTATTAATTAAAAAATTCATTCATATTTATTATTCTAATTATACCTAATAAGTTACAACAAAATCTCCATCTATTTACATTCCCTACTTAAATAATATGTCTTTTCAACTTATTTTTAATTATTCTTATGGTTTACACAAACTATAAATAACAACTATCTATGTTCAATGATCATTCTCATTTTCTCATTCTTTTTTTTTTTATATTTTTTTTTTTTTTCTTCATCTTTTTCATCAATCATGTACTTGATAAGTTCACCATATGATCTTCATATTGATAAAGATCATAGATATATTCTTCAAGATTCATCAAATTGATGTTTGCATTAGTTGGTACAAGTTTATGAAAATGAAGAAGGAATCATAATTATTTCAAGATTTCATCAAGAAGATGATCATATTAGTAAAAAAGTTTGAATGATTTCCAAATATTTTGAAGATTAATTCATTCATGTATTGTTTTGATTATATTTTTTAGTTAGATATATAATTTCATGTTATTCAACAAAAATTAAATTATGAAACTCTACTAATTAACACATTAGAAAGCTCAATTAACATTATTTTCTTCATTTTACTCTGCTCTTTTTCTTCTTATTATTATTATTATTATTATTGTTATTATTATTATTATTATTATTATTATTATTATGTGAATGAATGAAGACGAAAAGTTATATAGTTTTATTTTTATGTAATTTTTTTGTCAAGCTCTAATTAATATTTTAATTTTTGTCACAATTGAAAAATATAATATTGCACATGATACATTTCTTATAGCTATTGCATATTGATGTCCCTAAAAAATATATGATGTAGTTTATCATATTAAAAATTAGTCATAGACTAAACAAAAAATAAATTAATAATTTTTTAGTACTTTTAAAAAATTTAATGAATAAAGAAATTATTTAATGAAAAGAATGAAGAAATTTTTTTCCCTTAGTCACATAATTATATTAAAACTAAAAAGTGTAATTTATTTAACTTCTCTTAATTATTGAAAATGAGAAACATAAAAAAAAGTGATGTGACATTTATCTTCTCTTTATTGACTTTTTTTCTTATTTAAATTAATTAATTTTTGTAAAAGTAATTTACTTAATTAATTAAAAATAATTTTTATTAATAGAGAAACATTTACAATAAAAACTTTTCACATACTATTTTATTAGGAGTAAATAATAATCATCCATAACTCATATCTAATTTCCAATCCTAATAGATTGATTTTCCACTTTCTTTTCCTTTTTTTTTTGACCTTCTTATGATTATAATTTTAGAATAACAATTTTAAAAAAATATTTTAAGTTATTTTTTTTTTATTATTTACTTACAACCAATATATCTATTTACATATAAAGTTAGAATGTAGAAATAAATGAGATGATGTGGTACATTTCTATCACCTCCGATCACATTTATCTTTTCTCTAAATTATTTAGCATGTTTTTTATTTTTCTTCACCAGTGTGATATTGTAAAATATATTTTCAAAATTTCCACTTCAAATAATTACTTAATAGTATTATTTTGCATAATTAACATTTTTTTATATATGTAACTTTTATTTTTAATTGTTAATTGTTAATTAATAATATTCATGACTTCAAAACATTTCATGTGGATAACCCCCTAAAGTAATTAATGTGCAAGTTATATAGTTTTTCTTATCTTACTTAGTTGCTACAAATAACAATTTTAAAGAGATTTTCTATAGAGTTTTTGTATTTTATTAGTATTTTTTTTTTTTATATATTTATAAATTTATAAGTGTTTATTGGTTTGGTATATTACAACAGTTGCTTTTTTTTCCGTTCTGTAATAATAATTATTTTGTTGCTATTTTTTTTAAAATATTGAATGTTTGCTTTTCATATTAGATTCATGTTAAATTAAAAAAATTAAGTAGAGTATATTGTTAGTTGAATAATGAAAATATGATACTCCTATTGAATTGCTTATGTAGTGTTGACATGATTTCTCAATATACCGAAGATGATTTTCACCAAAATAAAAGTCAACCTTTTATTATTTTACAAGCAATAGATTCTAAAAAATGTAATTATTTTAGATAAAATAATATGATAAGCATGACTTGAAATTAGTTGTATATTTCCACTCTAGGAATCATATATGATATGTTTTCTAATTTATTAAATTATCGGTTATCCATTTATTTAGAGTAACTTTTTCATTAATATTTTTTATATGAACATTGTATAATTTAACTCCCTCCTAAAATATAATTTAGAATTTACTATAGCCGCATAAACAAAAAGAAAATTTTCATGAAATTATTTTTTTTCTTTACATGTTTCTAAAGATAACATACAAAATTGATTATACGAAATCAACTATATTTAAAATACTAAAAGCATCCATAGTGAACAACAAGTTGAAAAATATTATTTATTAGGTTTAATGATAATAATATTTGACTCGATATATTTAAACAAAAAAAATTTATTCATAAATCTAATAATGTCCGTGCAAAGCGCGGATATGTTAACTAGTTATACATAATAGCAAATATTTAGATCAAATTAAATATTTTAACTATTGTTTCATTTAATTCCATTTCACAACTAGTGTTTTCGCTTTTCTTGCAATTCGGCTAGGACCTAAATATGTGTATACATATACCATTGACAAGCATAATACAAAGAACCTATACATATGAAATAACAACTAATATTTTTTTTTATAATATACTCCTTCCGTTTACTTTTATTTGTCATGTTGTGCTTTTCGAAAGTCAATTTGACTAATTTTTAAGGTTAAATTTAATTACATTAATTCAATCTTTTAAACAAAAAATTTAGATATTCAAAGACTATATGAAAAGTACTATAAATTATTATTTTTTTGCATATCAATATGATGAAACATCTTAAAATGTTAGTCAAAGTTCATATAGTTTAACTCTTAAAATAGAAACCATGACAAATAATAGTGAACGGCGAGGAGTATATATATATATATATATATAAATATAAATATACAAACACAATTTTTATAAACACAGACAAATTTGTGCTGCGATTCATACAAACCAAGGCTCCATAACAAACAAACTATAACAATGGAGCATAAATAACAAAACTATACTAATTTGACTTATTATCTTTGCCATTCCAAAAATTTTCTCAAAAATGATTAGCTCTCAGGTTGGGCCTTCGTCTGCAATATATTGGGCTCTAACAAGGCTTGATTGCACCAATATCGACCGTTAATGGCTTCTAGTTAAAGTGTAGTCACAAGTTGCATGTATTTTAAAAATAGTCATAATTTAAAGGAAAAAAGTTTAAATATGTTATCGAACTTTCAAAAAAGTTATCTGTCATTCGTTAAAAGTTTAGTTCATCTATGCCATTATCGTTAAAGAAAAGACTCATTCATACCATTATTTTTTAACAATGATTTTACAAAACCATTTTTGACACGTGGCCAATTGTAATTTGGCCACGTGATCAATTTTTTTAATTAAAAAAATTATAATTCTGAAAAAATATTTGAATTAATTTTTTTGATCCTTTTTATTAAATAAATTGATGACGTGGCCGAATTATAATTGGTCACATCATCAATTTTTAAATTAAAAAATCAATTTTTTGAATAAAAATTGAATTATTTTTTTTATTTTTAATTAAAAAATTGATGATGTAGCCGAATTATAATTGACCACGTGTAAAAATGGTTTTGCAAAATCATTATTAAAAAATAATGGCATGAATGAACCTTTTTTTTAACGATAATAGCATAAATAAACCAAACTTTTAAATGATGATATAAATAAGTCTTTTCTAAAAGTTAAATCACATATTTGAGTACATCATAATACTTGCCTAATTGCAGTTCCAAGTTTAAGCTTTAAATTAATATCCTAATTATAGAGACGTAATTTTGTGATAAACCATGAAAAGCAACACAAAAATAACATTTTAAATTCTTACAGTGTTTTGATTTGCTACTCAATTAGTTCAAGAGAAAGATCATTTAGTACCTACATGCGAATTGCAGTATGATGAATTAGAAAGATTGATAATTAAATAAAGCAAGTGGAATTGTATTAATAATGGCCAAATTGAGGGCGTGTTTGCACATCTTTACAACATGTAACGCCACTTATATCACAAATTTCCAAAGGTCAAAGCATTTTTAGAAGCTTTCAACCCTGCTAATTCAGAGACCTCTTATATATATACACATATACGTACAGTATAATTGATATTAATGGTGAAACTAGAATTTTTAATATAGGGTTTAAAATCTAAAGAATTAAACATACGAACTAATTAAAGAAGGTTCAACATCTACTATATATACATAAAAAATAATTTTAACCATGTATAATAGTAAGATTTTCTGTCGAAGGGGGTTCAGATCCTAACAGAAGGTTGGCTCCGCCCTTGGTTGATATCCTAAGGCGTTGTATTAATAAATCATAGATCTCTCATACATGTTTTATAAATAAATTGTGGTGATTATAAACTTTTAAATACATATAATTTTACAAAGTTCACTCATTCAGTAAATCAAAAATACTAGTAACTAGGTATTTTTTTTTTAAATGTATTCCCGCGCAAACTATCTCTTCACTATGAGTGTGTGTCTGTTTTTAATAATTATTATTTGAAATAATAAATCTTTGTTTATAAAATATAAACTTATTAGTAAGTCATATACTATTTTAAAAGGTTAAAATCACAACTTTGAATTATAAAATCCGGGAAATGTCACTCCTCCTTAAACGTGCTATTTAATTTGTAAAATTTGCAACTAGCATTATTATAATAGTATGAATTTAGTGAACTTAATTAGCTATACTAGTACATTATATCATTGGGATTTCTAAGTCCCATCAAGTTTCTGCTTAATTTGGCCATATCATGGATTTCAAGTTACAAAAATATTTCCTTTTTCCCCTTCTTTTTCTTTTGGCTATCACCCTTTTAACTCACTGCAGCCCACCAGTTTATGATGATCAATCAGGTAATTAATACTGAAAATTTCTAATTTCTTCTCCTAAAAAAAATCCTATAATGTTAATTCAGTGTAAATCAAGTTTTCTTCTTCTTTCAGGATTCGTGAGTATCGATTGTGGATTACCAGAAAACTCAACTTATAGTGGCAGTATATTTCCAGTAACTTACACGAGCGATGAAATGTTCATAAACACAGGTGTAAATGCACGTCTATTGCCTAAATTCATTTCCAATTATACAGAAATTTACTTAGAAACTGTTAGAAGCTTTCCACAAGGGAAAAGGAACTGTTACAATCTAAGATCATCTAAAGACAAAGATAGCAAATTTCTAATACGTGCTTTTTTCATGTACGGTAACTATGATAATAAAAGTCATGTACCAAAGTTTGATTTGCATATTGGTACTGAGCTTTGGGACACAATTCAACTGGATAATTCCTCTCATGTAGTCACAAAAGAGATTATACATGTTTTTTCTACGAATTATACGAACGTATGCCTCGTAAATACGGGCAACGGAACACCTTTTATTTCAGCATTGGAGCTGCGACGATTCAGAAATTCAATGTATCCTTCTGAATATGAAATATCTTTGGAGCTTAAAATGCGTTACAATTTTGTTTATGGTACTATGCCATTGAGGTAAATATAAAATTATTGCTTCTTCATTTCTTTCATTTTATTTTAGGATTTAGAAGCCTGACCTAATAATGGATTGAATTTATTTCCAACTTTGCCCGTAATATTTGAGGAAAGGCTCAAAATAGTCTTTCGATCTTTGGGTTAAGGCTCAAAGTGATCCTTGATTTTTCACACAGAGCACTTATAGTACCTCATGTTTTTGTAATATTGATGCATTTTTTATTCTCCTCTAAAATTTTGTTTATTTTTTAACGTTAATTTTACTCAAAATTTTATATAAGAAATGTCCGATCGTCTTTTTATATATTTAGTAGAAATAATAACTCTATCTGAGAGGGAGTCATAAGAAAAACACCTTATTTCGTTCACTAGAAATATTACTGCAGCTGAACTAAGAATATCTTAACATATGACTTTGCAGGAAAAGAAAAAATTGTACTATTGCACGTAAAATTATCGTGATAAATCTCTCGACTTTGCTTGCAATACAATTTCTACTAAACAAATCAAAATATTTTTCTTCTATAAAATAACGATTGAACATTTCATACGTAAATTATAGATAAATCAATGTAAAAGAATAAATAAAATTTTAAAAAAGGACTAAAGGTGCACAAATATTGCAAAGAACTATTAGTATGCAATGTGAGAACTCAAAGATAAAATCACTTTGAGCCTTTTAACTCAAAGAAAAGAGAATATTTTGATCCTTTTAATCAAATTACGAATCCAAAGTTGTATTCTAATCTGTAGTGTTTGTTGCAAACTTGCAGGTATAGCTTTGATGCTTACGATCGAATTTGGGAAGCTCTTCAACTTCCAGAATGGGATAGTGTTTCCACAAGACGAGAAGTCGACAGAGATATCGAGAATGATTTTTACCCACCAACTCTTGCTATGGGGACGGCAGTAACGCCACTCAATTCTACTACCTGGACTCTCTCTTGGGGTCCTGCAGATCCCAATATTGACTACCATACCTACTTGTATTTTGCTGAACTAGTGAGCCTTTTGCCTAATCAGACCAGAAAATTTGATGTCATCATTAATAGTGAAACGGCCTCCTGGGAGGAATTTGAGCCAGAGTATTTGACTACTTTTGTGATGAGCGATAAGCGAAAGGCTAGCAATTTTAACTATACTTTGCGTCAAACCAACAATTCAACATTGCCGCCGCTTATTAACGCGCTTGAGGTTTATGCTGCTAAACGGTTCTTCAAGGTTCATACTGATGAAAATGATGGTGCGTATACTGTTCTATCGCCCTAGTCGCTATTACCCTTTTTTTGCTTGAAAAATTTGGGGAAATGATATTCATGATCTAATTTAAACATCTAATCAGAAAAAAGTAGTATCGTATTCGTCTGCATATTGCACTGTGTGGAAGGTTGATCTTAACCTACATTTGCTGTTTTTGTGGCGATAAAATGGCTGACTTATTGTGGTGTAATTTTCAGTATTTGAAGAAAAAAGAAGTACATTGAAGCATGTCTGATCTGTTTTAATTATGATAATCTATGTATCGTAAGCTAAAATCTCGATTGAGGCATGTGTAGTTTGTCATTACAGTAAGACCTTCACCTTCGCCCTTTTCGGTTTATAGTGTTAAGTGTATAAATTTTAGTCCATTGTCTGCTGGTACCTAGTTAATTGGAGTATTTTCTTAGAAGCACTATCTTGTAGGGAGAAATGTTATTCCCTGTGGGTACATAATTTGATATGCCAAAGAGTTTATTAACAAAGAATTTGATTCTACTGTGTTCAATTTCAAAGAGTTATGTTCGCTTCGGCGCTACTACAGTGCTTCGCTAACTCGAAGTGCCTCGCTATGAGAATCTAGCATTCTAAGTTATAATTATGCTCTCTTTTATTAATGTCCCTACTCTACTTTCTTGGAGTGTAGTTGATGCAATCATGGACATTAAGAGAACTTATGATGTAAAGAAAAACTGGCAAGGAGATCCATGCTTGCCAAAAGATTACACATGGGAAGGTCTTCGCTGCAATTACAGTTCCAGCAATTCCACAAGAATTATAGGCTTGTATGTTTCGAATACTTGTATATCATTTGAGTTGTCCAATATATTGTGCATTGACAGAATAATATGCTTGAGGAATAAGGTCTCTTCAAGGTTCTTTCAAAGTAATTTACCTCTAAGTTCTTCTAAGTTCACCATGCGAAATGTTTCAACCTCTTTCCAGGGACTTGTCCTCCAGTGGATTAAGTGGGGACATTCCATCTTCTCTATCAAATCTAACTGCTTTACAGTACTTGTAAGCTTCTTTAAACCTGAAAAACTAAAACCTATGAAAATTGGCCAAAAAGAGAATGAACTGATTTTGAAAATCTCAGGGATCTGTCGGACAATGATTTAACAGGCCCAATACCAAGTTCTCTTGCTGGATTTGCGTACTTGAGATTCTTGTACGTTCTATTTGTAACTCCTTCTTCCTCTTGGTTATGATTATTCGTCCAATTAGAATGATCAAATGAGTAAAGTATGTTTTCTATTATTATGGCAGAAACTTAACTGGAAACAAGTTCTGGGGTTCAATTCCTCTTGGACTTGCTGAAAAGGCGAATAATGAAACCTTGTTGCTCAGGTATGTGATAAGTTTCCATATCAAGCATATCAATAGCTAGCACTAGTTTAAACGTGGAGAATTATAATCTTCCCTATGTCTGTATTGTCATTTGTGAAAAGCTCTATTTTCAGTAGATAATGTGTAGTACACATCGTCAAGTAATGTGTAGAACTCACTTAAACATATTATCTACCGGAAACTACAGTAAGTTTAATGTGAATTTCTTATAAATGCATGTAGCAATACTCATCTTTATATTCTGCAAGCCATGGTTACCCATTCACAACCATGAAGACTACAATTTATGCAGCCTGTGTGCCTTACAAGGATGTATATAGGGGCACTTAAACCTTACCTGAAATATATTTTATTGGTCCCTTCCAGAACATCCGATAAAATTGAATGAAAGGGAGAATATTAGCATGGCTCCTGCTCAATAATGACACACACAAATCAAGAAATGGTCTAAAATTACCAAAAAAAAAAAAGGAAATATATGACAAGATTAATAGTTAGTTATGCCAGTCAATCTTGAACTAGAGAGCTTTTGATTTGGTAACAGTAAATCTTAACTTCCTCCTTGCAATTTTCAAGGTCTTTTACTTAATTTGCCTTATGAGGCTTTGCAAGCATTGCCTGGTAGACTGGAGATGCAATCAGGAGACCAACAAGGTGAATTCTTCCATTTTGAGATCCTTAGATTGAGAAGATAAGATTGAACATGTAGCACCCAAATGTGTGGCTTAGTAGTCAATGAAGTGGTGGAGAATTGTAAGGCCTATGGTTCAAATTTCAGCGGAGACAGAAACATAAGACAATTTCTTTCTATCTAGCATTGGTTGATGGAGTTACCTGATACCTATTTCCCATGAGAGGTGACAAGTATCCCGTAGAATTAGTTGAGGTGTACATAAGTTGGACCAGTCACCACGATTATAAAAAAAAGACCAGACTGAACCTGTGAATCATATGGTTCTACTTATCTTTTGTCCCATTCTTTCTATCAAAGAAGAATTCACGCCCAAGGCTAGTCCTACCAATTTTTTATGCTTGTGCCACACATACAACTAAGTCAATAACAAAATATTTTAAACTATAAAGAGAAAATCTAGCCAGGTACTCAGCAGTAGGTGTTCTTATATGACATCTGTTTCAAGCAGCATTTATGCACAGCGTTTTATTTTGAAGTGTGCTTCTGGTGCTTCTGACTGCATTACATTCAGGCAGAGGGAGATATTTATCCTCGTAGGGGCTAATGAACTTCCGCTTGGATTGGTTTCTTGCTCAAGTGCCAAGTCTAACAATGTTGTTCTAGTTCAGAAATAGTTTGCTGTTTGTACATCTATTTTTATTGGTTCAATTAACTGAATATCTCATTAATGTAAATGGAGAGATTGTTATGTAACTTCTGATTTTAAGCCTATGCTGGAGTAACACACCTACTTTCAACAGCATGGATGGATTCGTACCCCTCATTAAGAATCAGTGTCAATCAGCTCAATGTACAAAAAAGAAGCTTTCTATTCCAGTAGTTGCATCAGTAGCTGTACTGTTGATGCTCTTGATTGTGGCAATCACCATCTATTACTTCACCAAACGCAAAGGTATGCGGTGTGAAAGTCTCTTTTAGTCTGATCATACTCAAGATGAAGAATTTCGCACTAAATTAGGACAATGCTACTGTGATCAGGGGATAAAAGGGTTGATTCTTTTGACTCAAGAAGCCAACGTTTTTCATACACTAAAATAGTGAGTATGACTAACAACTTTGAGAAGATTTTAGGCAGAGGTGGATTTGGATTAGTATACCATGGTTACTTGGACAACAAAGAAGTTGCTGTGAAGATGCTTGCTGAGACAGGATACAAGGAATTTCAAATTGAGGTTTCAAACTTGGCCCTATTGAATTCATGAACTCTTTTAGGACCTCTCACTATATATAACAACAATTTGTAGGATCTGTATAGACTTACCGAAAGCTTAGAACTAATTCCACATATATGTCTATGATTTTGTAGGCTGAGCTATTGGGAAGAGTTCATCACAGAAACTTGATTTCACTTGTTGGGTATTGTTATGAAGGTGCTTATATGGCGCTTGTGTACGAGTACATGGCAAATGGGACTGTAAAGGAGCATCTCAATGGTGAGAATTTGGCAATTTTCATGCTTTAGTCTTCTTTATCTGTTTAAACTCATCTCACTAACTAATTAGTAAGGTTTGTTTTTTTCTCTTTCCATTAAGACATCAACATGAAAAATATTTGGTCATGGACAATCTTCAAACAGATGAATATGTGGTTATTCAAAGATATTTCATTTTCTTTTGATTAGTTAGTTTCCATCTGTTTCATAACCAACGTGACTTCAAATCTTGAAAGAGAAATACTACTATTTTTATCTTTATGTTCTGTTAATTGGAGATGTTCTACCATAAATTGTTGTCTAAATAATTCATCAGCTTGTTTTGATGTTCAACATATAAAACGCAATTTCTAGTGCTCAGGGGAATGTATTAAAACAATTTAATTTGCTGATGTATAGGTCCAAAATCATTGACTTGGATAGAGAGACTTCAGGTGGCCCTGAATGGAGCAGAAGGTAAGCAAACATCTTTGGTTGTGGTGGTCTTATGTTTGAGTTTCTGAACTTCTTGCATGTCTCACATGCTTAGAAAGGGAATCCTTATTCTTACTAAAGCCAATTCCTTGAGACAGACCCTAGTAGCAATTTTTGCCTACTTCGCTACGTTGTGGTTCTAAAATAGAAGATTTAACTTGGTATATTCCATCAAGATGAAGTCATGTCCAGTTCCTTACCTTGGAGTAGCTAGCATATATTTAGATAAGATTGAATGTTATGCTCTAAAAGACGGGTTGCCTAATGCCTTGTAGTTCTGTCTATTCTCTTCTACCTGCGTCGTGGTGTCTTCTTCCTAATTTATTCTATAATGATAAGATTTTGTCCAAGGATTTGTGGAGGACATAATTTTGAACATAAAACCATATATGTATGCAAAATTGTATCACTCTTTGTTTCTATTCATTTTTCCTATCTTGGTCTTCACTTTATCTTTTTACTAAAATTAACGAGTTGAATTGATGTGTATGTAAAACTTCTTAGGTTTGGATTATCTGCATAATGGTTGCACACCACCTATTGTCCACAGAGATGTTAAGAGTACCAACATCTTATTAGATGATAACTTCCATGCAAAACTTGCCGATTTTGGAATTTCTAGAGCTTTTTCTGTAGATGAGAGTTCTTTCGTGTCAACTGCAGTTGTTGGCACTATCGGTTATCTCGATCCGGAGTAAGTACTTTCTATAATCATCATTCATCTTGTACATTTCATTATTTGGTATGATCATGGTAAGTAATTTTGTGTGAATCATATTGGTTGATGGTACAAGAATTCTCTTTGACCTGTTCTAGTTATCATGAACCAAATCCTCACAGAAGACGCCATTTTTTTTGTTGCAGGTATGCTCATTTACAGAAATTGCATGAAAAGAGTGATGTTTATAGCTTTGGAGTCGTGCTTTTGGAACTCATCACAGGGCAGCCTCCTGTAATAACAAGCAAGAACTGTCACATAACTCAATGGGTTGGTAATTCTCTTACTACTGGTGATGTTGCCGATGTTATTGACCCGAGTCTAGATGGAACCTATGATAGTGAATTGGTGGAAAAATATGTAAGATTAGCGATCAGTTGTTGCTCACCCTCTTCTGCTAATAGGCCAACCATGCATTATGTGTCTAGCAGACTGGAGGAATATTTAGAAGCTGCAACAGAGGCTACTAAAGGCATAATGGTTTATATTGAAGATTCAACAACAATCCCATACGATAGCAAGTTCTCAAACAAATTTTAATTTTAATTATTTACAGGAGTCCGCAAGCAATATATATAAGGACTTGCTTTTTTTGATGCATTATTGTTAATTGTTTTCTATTTAGTTATCCATCTCTTTTGGGCTGTAATTTGTACTAGTGGGCTGCTGTCCATGCTTTTTTACTTTTTGTACACTCTTGAAAATTTTGAATGTTTTTACCACCGGACTCGTAAAGGTGAAAAACCACGACTTATATCTCTACGGATTTTACCAAATGAAATGAATATACAGAAAGTGAATACTCGATTAAGTATGACCGAAATCTATTAAATCACACATTTATAATTTCATAGAAATACATGCATACATTATATGCTTAGCACGAGACCATGTTTAGTCCGGCCGCAGGTAGTGAATGAACAATAGGAAATGCGGATTACATAATTACTAGTAGTATCTTTCAAGCCAAATACATACGTAACTAATACGGGGATCGATACATAAAACTTAAACTCTATAATTGACTAGGGATCGATAGGTAGCACCAGGCTTCCAACCAGTAGGAATGACATTGTTGGCTATTAATATGTGGTCAGAATATTGTGAAGTCAATCGAATAGAAAATGGAGGGTGTAACTGAGATCCAGCATCCAGCTTCCAAACAGCACCCCAAGATTGCTGCATTTGCCTCCATTTATAATTATTTTTGTTTCCTCTACTAATAATGCTGCTGCTTCTTTTTTCCTTCAATTCAACTTTAGCAAGATCACCATCTCCTTGTTCAAATTCTATCACAACCGCAAAGTACTCCGAGTTTGAACCTTGATCAACATGGAACGCTATGTTTTTCCTTGAATAATCACAAGCTACCCTGAAAATTATAAAAAACAACAAATGTGACTAAACAATAGTAAAAATGTGAGTAATTTGCATTTCATGCATGCATGCCTAGCATAACGTATTTGCAAGACACCAGCATCTCTGAGTTTTTGTTCTTCTCCAGGTATAGCCATTGAACCAAATGCAGTTCCACTTAAGTCAAAATGTGCTGATTGAGCCACACAAGGTCCTCCTGGGCAAAAATCTGTTATCACCACTCTTACTCCCTTGCCTGAACACGATCGATGCATCTTCTTTGTACATTTCACCTGTAACACATAATTAATTAAACACTAATGTGTACTTTAGGATTAATTTATTATTAGGGGATCAAAACCTGGTAACAAGCTCCACATTCTTTTCCAGATTTATAGAGGGATGGACCGATTCCAGTAACAAACGAAGAGAATGGTGCTTCTGATACTGCACTCCCATATCCACAAGATCCTCCTGCACCCATAAATATTATATAGTTGTAACCTAAATTTTTGTTACAATACTATATATATATATAGTATAACTCGTTGTAACAGGTAAACTGTCTTATTTTTCAAGAATATATAGTTGCCATCCTTTTCTCCCACAAAATTATGTTAGAAAAAGTCCATTAATAAGTGCAATGAGGAATTACAATGTTGAGAGATATACATTTTTTTTCCTTCTTTGAAAAGAATGATTTAGATTAACAACTGGACATAAAGTTTAAGAAAATAAACACAGTTAGATTTTTTAATGTTATTGTCCTAAATAAAGTCATCTCAAATGTATTAAAGTATTCTTTCATTTTATAGTTTTAAACATGTCAACTAAAAAGTTGAAAAAAAAAAACTAATTCTTTTTGGAAATAGTACTTTAAGAAATTAAAAATGTGTTTCTATCTCAAATGGCTTTACCATTTTAAAATAGATTACATATATGGTCACGACTTTAACATGGTATCATAGAAGATAAATGTTCAGAGTTTAAATTTCACCATTACTCAAAAAAAGAAAAAAATATCGTATACGTGAGGAGACGTAAAAGAGAGAGAGGAAGTTACCGTCACTACCAGCACCGTGGGGGCTGCCATACCAAGTAGCTCCGGCCGTCCCCCAGTGAGTAGCATGAGTGGACAAATTGAAGTGTTTAGGTTTGTAACCAAAGCTTGGACAAATGAAACAAACTAAAACAATTATTAGATGAGTAAAAATAACTAAATGTGATATGTCCAATAAGCCCATCTTTTTTTTTTTTTGGACTAATTAAATTCTTTAATTTGTAGTAATAATATTACTAACTAGAATATATATTTGCTAATGCAAAATGGAGAGCTCAATATAAAGTATATATAGAGGAAAAAATATAGTAGATGAATTATTGGCTTTTCCATCACATTAATCCTCCACGTGCACTTTCATTTTTTTTATTCACTTAATGGTGTCAAGGTCGTTTCAACTTTGCTTTTCAAATTTCAATGTCAATATTTATAAAATCTAATTTTGATTGGGGTTTTAACTTTTATATACAAAAAAATAATGTGGAAAAAAACAATCAAGATTAAATTATTTAAAAGATATAGTAACAAGTTACAAGTAATTATACGTGATGTATAAAAATAATTATCAACAAACAACCCATTATAATTTATATTTCATCTGTTTCAAAAAGAATAATCTAATTTCTTTTTTAATTTGTTTAAAAAAGAACGATTCTTTCCTTTTTTGATAATATTTTAATTTCAGGTTGTCAATGTTTAAAGTCACAAGATTGAAGGGCAATTTAGTACATTTGACAACTTTAATTTAGGTACACAGGATTTAAAAATCTTTTTTATTTTTTAAAACTTTGAGTCAAGTCAAACTAGATCACTCTTTTTTAAACGGAAGGAATAATATATAATAGTGTAAAATTTTGTTAGTATAGGTAAGTTAATTCAAATTCAATTATGCATGCGATTGGAACCCTAATCACTTTTACGATGAGGGATAATATGAGTGACCAATTTGTTTTTTGAGAAGATTATTTTTTCTTGTCACGGTTTGTCTTTTTAAATAATTGCCACAAAGTTGACGGATATCATATGATTTAATTATTAGTATCTAATAATTAAGAAATTAAAAGTATTTTAGAAAGCCGCTACTAATATATGATTTAATAATAAGTAAAATATTTAAGAAAACGACATGAATTCTTACGTCCTTCATTACTTTTTTATGTTTTGCCGACGACGAAATTGGAATTACCAGAAAAAAAAAAGATTAAAGAACGCACTATAGTTGGAATTAAAATGATTATTTTTTTTGAAATTATCCCTCCCCATTTGAAATAACCAAATGATCAAGGTAACATATGTACTTTTTATTTCCTTAATTATAAGGGAGTAATTTATTTTATAGCATAGTATGTCAAAAGCGAATTCAAACATAGGTAATTCATTCAGAATTTTAAGGGTTAGGTTTAGGATAATTTGAGTTGAGGTTCAAGATAATTCGAGTTGGGTTTAATCTCAACTCATTCAAGCTTAACTCAATTAAAGAGAATTTTCAATTGAGGCTAATTCATCTCTAATTTCAACCCGTTTTAAAACTTTTATTAAGATATGTTCCTATATTGAAGGTATGAATTATTATCTATTTAACATCTTTTATGATTTACCTATCCATTTATTACTTTTTTAACAAAACATTTTGAGCGACAATTTAAATTGTGATTATAAAAGTTAAATATCAATATGTTAAATTATTGAGATTAATCAGGTCAAATTGGGCGGGTCAAGACACAATCCGTTTTTTAGGCCATTTGAATCCAACCCATTTGAGCCCAAAATTGGACGGATCAAGACCCAATCCAATTTCTATTCAACCCATTTTAATATTTTTAATTTCAACCCAACCCGCCCATTTGACACCCCTAGTAGAAGATGTCCATTAAGAACTAATTTTTATAGAGCCGGCCAAGTTATATATATTACTATATATAATATCATCATTTTAATTAAATACTACCCAGGTCATTGAAATAGTTATGTTTATAAAAGATTTTCTAAATATACAACTTACTTTATGTCTAGATTTTCTTTACCATTTGAAAAGTTACAAAAAAATTACTCTCTTATTCTTGGATACATTATTCTTACGCAATCCACTAAGACTTGTGTCTTGTATCAACAAAGATAATGTACCGGGATGTCATGTATAGGAAAGTTGATTGATGTATCGGGACATGATGTATCAGATGTTAAGTGATGTACACGTAATCGGAACGTGATGCGTCGAGACGTTGACTGATATGATCTATCCAAAATTGAAACGGAATGTATTAGAATGTTGAGTGATATATCTAAATCCTTAAATTTTAAGAAAGTTTTGTAATTTAAAAAATGAATAGACTAAAATGTAATTAGTTCTTAACATTATGAAATTTATGTAAAATATACTATATTTATTAGTGAACATTTTTTAAATGTATAATGAAATTTTAAAAATAAGACACATATGAATTACTATAACAAGTAAAAGTAATCTAATGATGCAAAGAAAATTACACTCCCTATATATATATAAGTTAATTTTGTTTTATATATTATTATGCATGTCATTTATAGATTTACAACTAGGGACGTGAAATTTGTAATTTTTTTTAAAAAAACATTACTATTGGCGCCGAGCAAAGGTGACATAATATGAGAAAAAAATTATTTACTCTATCTTATCAATGTGTATAAATATTATTAAAAATGTGATACAGTATATTGAGATTGCTCTTCTATTAATAAGAAGTCTCAAATTTGAATATTAAATACGAAAATTCTTTGAATAGAAGTATTTTTTCTTGAACGAGGCGGTACGCGACATGAATTTGAAATGATCATGGTTAATACGGATGTCAAAAATATATGAATAAATTAGTCAATATATTGGCTCAAAGTAATTGAAAATATATGAATAAATAAGTCAATATATTGGCTCAAAGTAATTGAATTATAACAATTTGCATGGCTTTGTATTTTGTAAATGCATGAGGTTAGAGCAATTTATAGAGAAAAGACAAACTTGTCGGCAGAAATGGACATCCATGCAAAACATTTTGTTTGTTATTTTTCTGTCTTTTTCTTCATATAGTAAAATCCCTACTAACCTGCCGTTGATGGTGGTTATTGGTCGTTGAAACTTCTCCAATTTATGTTTGTCCATTTCTTAATCTTATATTATACACCCTGATTAAGCTAAATCCCCTCCCAGTATTATTAAACATGTTTATAAAGGTCATTTTTTAACTAAAATCTAATTTTATGTTATAATATATATATACTACATATTCTTTATAATCGGTATGTCTCGCTACAATAATAATAAAGGGAAAAGGCTCAAATATGCTATCGAACTTTCAAAAAAGGCTCATTTATGCCATCCGTTAAAAGTTTGGCTCATCCATGCCACTACCGTTTAAAAAAAGGCTCATTCATGCCATTTTTTTTAACGGTGGTTTTACAAAACCACTTTTTACACGTGTCAGATTAAAATTCGTCCACGTCATTTTTATTTTTAATAAAAAATCAAAAATCTGAAAAATTATTAAATAAAAAACCCTATATGTACACCCAAATTATTATATTTTAAATTATTTTTATTATATTTGGCATAAATGAAAATTTTAAAGTTCGATGACATATTTAGCTGCTAATTATTTTTAAAAAAAGTTATTTAATGTAGGTGATTTTTTTACCAAAATAATCAAAATCAACATTTTTACAAAAAAAAGTTTTTTCTTTTAAATAAAAAAATCTGCTTCTAGAAAATTTTTCTTTATAAAAATATCGTCGCCAATTATTTTTTTTAAAAAGTCATATTAAATATTGGTGATTTTTTTTTATTTTGATCAAAATAAAAATCGCATTAATTTTAAGTGTTTTTTTTATTTAAAATCACTGCAATTGCAGCATATGTATATTAAGAATTTTTTTTCTTGGCTGTTACTTTCTTGATTTTTTAAAATTAAAGATCGCAACTTGGTGGAATTTTTTTTTATAAAAAATCAGTGACAATTTTTGTAAAAAATCGTTGAATTATTTTTAAAAAAAACTTCATCAACATTTAATATGATTTACTTAAAAAAATTGGCAGCGATAATTTAATTAAAATTTGTTAACTAAAGTAGCTGCCAAGATTTAAAAAGAAAAAAGAAAAGAAATTCACATAAATCGCTTTCTTGGCAGTGATTTTTTTAATTTGGGTGGGTTTTTTATTTAATAATTTTTCAAATTTTTGATTTTTTATTATAAATAAAAAATGACGTGGACGAATTTTAATCTGACACGTGTAAAAAGTGGTTTTGTAAAACCACCGTTAAAAAAAATGGCATGAATGGGCCTTTTTTTAAACGGTAGTGGCATGGATGAGCCAAACTTTTAACGGATGGCATAAATGAGCCTTTTTTGAAAGTTCGATGGCATATTTGAGCCTTTTCCCAATAATAAATAATGAAGCAAACAATCATATCGTTATAGAGAGATTTGATTATATTAGCATTTATAATCTCGTGAAGTAATAATTACATAGTTATGCGACTACGTGGAAATGTTATTTATGAATAGAGATCAGACACACAATTGCTTTAGCAGAGACTGAAATTGTGACTTGTGTTCATGCTCTCAAAAAGAAAACAACCACCTACACGAGGTGTAATTTGTCTACTTATTGAATTAGTCAATCTATTTCGAAGTCTTATAAATTAACTTGATCTACAAACGACAATAATATATTCAGTCTAGTCCGAAGGAGAGTAGTGTGTAGATCCTAATTACTTCAAATTTATAAGATAGTAAGATTGTTTTCAAAAGATCATGATTAGTATTTAACTCGTTCTAATAAATAACAACAATATACTCAATATAGTAAAAGAAATTAAGACAGGTAATGATAATTCAATGAATACAATGTATAGTAGGAGAGTCATATACTAATAAATAATTAATATTAATAAAAAGAAATTAAATAACGCTCGACTATCTAGTAACTTCCTATTCGAACATATTCTCAACTTTTATATCTTTCTAGTTAGGATCATGTCCTTAGTAAACTAATTATAACTTGTAAGTGTGTCATGTCATATTCTCGATAAGTTGTACGTCATCAAAATCTTGATTTTTACAATGGACTATTTAGTCCTTTAATATCAAGAAGTGAGGTATTTAATTAAACCTAAATGATATAGTGTACATTTTGACAAATTAAACTTGCCTAATTTTCCGGTAATAGTGTTGGGAATACTTTAAAGTTGATTATAACGTTCATTGCGTTCTTAACTAACATTTAATCATTTATTTGTTTGGTATCACAAGAGGGATTTGTGGACGTTATTTCAACGTTAATTAATGTATTGATGTAAAATTTGGCATTTTAGAAAATCTTATCAGCTTTAATTCATTAAAATAAAATCCGAGTGAGAATGATGTCTCACCCACCAAATCGTTGCTCTTCTAGTTTTCACACACAATTCTTTGTTGTTTAGTCATTCGATGTTTTGAACTTACATTAAAGTCTCAATTAAATTTGAAATGCACTGAATGATTCATTTGGAAATGACGTTTTTAACATAATTCTTTTCATACCTAAGGTTAAAATCTAAAACATCTAATTAAGAATGAAACAGTCTTACCGCTACCCTAAGAATGAAACAGTCTTACCGCTACCCCAACACCACAATCCATATTTCTTGCGCTGTTCTTCTTGAGTAGCTTTGATTTAATACATAAATGTCCAATGGGTGTTTTCTTTTTGGGATATATATTTGTCTTGTAAATGAGTATTTCTCTTTTTTTTTTTTTTGTAATTTAGTGATATTTTAAATCATGATTGAAAGATTTTCTTTTTTTTTGTGTAAATTAATTTTTTGTGAAATTTTTTAAAAATCCGCATTTAAAACATTTGTAAGTTATTACAAATATCACATGATAGTATAGGGTTTAATTTGTATGTAAGGTCTGTTATCTCCTGTATTAAGATTAGTAAAAAAATACAGAAACAGAAATAAGATGAAATAGAAAGAAAATTTTTTATCCGAGTCCACAAAAATCACTGTATTTTCTTAAGAAATTTAATCCCCTTACTGTACACGAGGTTGCAGATTGATTTCTCTCAAGACAAAACAGATTAACCTGTTAAAGAAGTAGCGGTACCTCAAACTTCAATAACTTCAGCGAACACAAGAACAATAATAAGAGCACACACAGACTCAGTCGATCGATAATTTTATTTTTGAGAGAAAATATATACAAAGTGGAAAAATTTTCAGGGTCTTGAAAAACGAAAATAATCTCATATTTATAGCAATTTGCAGCAAAGTAACGCGTCTGTTCGACAATGGTGTAAACGCTTCTGTTCAAACATGTCGTTTCAGACCGTTGTGTCTTTTTGAGAAAAATAACTTATCCCTTCAAGAAAGATATTACTGTTATACACGAATTAAAATTTAATTAATGAGATTGGTGAAATAAATTTTATCCAAAAATATTATCAATCAAATCATTTCGAATTCGAAGTCGAGCGACGATGACGGCGCGAGGGGCATCTTCTTCTAAACCCTTTAGAAGTCAATGAAATGTTTCTTAATATAATGACAACAATTTTCTTTCTTCTACCAATATAGGAGAAATAACTTTCATTACACTTGAAAATTACTTTTTATTTTTCCTCCAAAATTTGATTCACTTTTTCATTTTATCATTCACATTTTGCTAAAACCTAACAAGGACGAGCAAGAGCAAACGTAACATTAAATTCAAAATATAACGTTATTTGAAAGGCTATAACTTACTAAAGAATATGTTTGCACTATTTTTAAAATATTAAAAATATAAATACCGGTGTAATAAAAGATCATATTCACATAATTAAAAACAACCGATTTTATATTATATATACCCTTACAATTGGGGTGCCAGAGAAAATAAACGAGTTCACCTTTTAATTTTGTACTTTATCTATTTCAAAACATTAATTAATACCCATTTGTACTTTATCTTTTTCAAAAAATTAATTAATACCATATGAGAAGGTTGTTAACAAAGGAAAGGCTCATGCATCTGAATAGGAGCCTATAAAATCGAATGGAACATTAAATCAAGTTGTAAATGGAATTAAATTTTTTAAAAAAGTTGACTAATAATTTAGTTTGGTATTGGGAAAAAAATTCAATTATACTTGGATTAATTTTATTTTATATATAAAAATATTTATTTTGATATGATTTTTAAATATTTCTCATATTTTTTTATAGTTTTTTGTATTAATATATTATTTCAAATCTGAAACAAATTATAGTCCATAGGTGTCAGTGTATGCGTCTAAAGTTTTGTCCCTGAAAAACAGCAAACAGGAAAGGAAAAATAGCAAGCAAACAATAATGTTTGTATTTGAACTAATACGAAGGTTACAATCTTTATGAAATCTTTAATAAAAGATGTAATCCTCTGATTTTTTCCTTCACAGATGTTCTTGATTTGACGGAATACTTGCAGCTCAACACTTGGAGCGAAGACTTCTTTGTATGCGGAAGACTTGCAGATCACTAGTGAAGAGCAAATATGTATTTCTGTATGTATGTATTTTTTTGTGTTTTTTGGTCAGAAGAAGACTTCTTTAGATAGGCTTGAGTTAAGGCTTTAGGAGTATTTCGGTCCGAGCAATTTTGACCCCTGGGCCTGAAGAACATGGGTTGAGCTCATCTTGTCAACTTAATGGACTGGTCCAAGTGATTTGCACTTGATTTAAGTCATACAATTTTGACTTAGATATTAATCTGACTTTATCAACCAGAAATTTGACTTGGTCAACATATGGTGATCTAAGATTTAATCCAAATTTAATATGGATTTCTCAATAAAATTTCACTGTCTACAAATGCCCCCTGCTTCGAGGCTTGTTGTGGTGATTTGTCGAACTTGTAAAGACAAGCCTTGAAGTATTTGTGAAGCAAATGTTTTGTTTATCATAGTTGATCTTTCACGAGACATTTGAAGCTTCATGAGAAATGACCATGTCGATATGTTGAGGTCAACATTTACTAGAGTCTTTATGACAATATTCTCTATTTTGTAAGAGGTCATTTGACTTTCGGTTGTTTATCAACTCATTTTTTACTTGAAGTGTTTCAAGCTCATAAAGACTTATCACATGACATTTCTTCATAATGTGGTAATTTCATTTGGATCATCAACTATGAAATGATCACCAATTAAATGAGCAAGGATTGTGTCCACAAGCTTGACTTGGTGATAGAGACCTTGTGATTTCGACGCAAATTTTAGGCTTTCACTTGAATAGAACGTAAGAAATTTAAATTCTCATGACGGGAGTCTATTCTCATTCGGACATATTTTTCATGTATCTCCCGAGAAAACTTTACCATAATTTGGTTTCTATGGAATTTCCATAATTTGATTCCCATGGAAAATTTTCATAACTTATTCTTATGAAGACTTACCATAATTGGTTTCTATGGAATCTCCATAATTTGACTCTCATGGAAAAATTGCATAATTTAATTCTTATGAAAATTTATCATAATTTTCATAATTTGTAGGAAATAAACTTTTCATCTTCATAATTTTTCGTAATTTGTAGGAACACAATTTTTGTACTTTGATTTCTATAAATACACATGCTCTTATAAGGATCGATTGTCAATTTGAGGCATGCAGAACTCAATTTTTTCGTCACAGTTTTTCAGCACAGAACGCCTGTGGTATAAAGGTCATATCTTGTTGTAGAAACATTTAAATCATGATACGTTTGATGTTCCAGAAAGTAGATCCAGAGGGCTACAACATATCCGAAATTCAAAATCAAAACCTTTCTGAATTGACAAAAATTAATTTTTGAAGTTTGCTATCAAATCTATCTTCCTTTTTTAATGGTTCTATGTAGTCCCACCAAAACGTCTCTATCTTGGTGTAGAAGATTTCAAATGACAAGCAACTTATTTCTATCGAAACTAGACAATAAAGTCTACAACATATCCAAAAATCAAGATAAAACTCTTCATGGATTGATGAAAATTAATTATCGACGCTGCAATTCAATTCTGTCGTTATTGTTTTACAGATTTGTGGAGTCTCACCAAAACGTTTGTATCTTGGCATAGGAGATCTAGAACGGAGAGATACTTGATTCTATAGAAAATTGACTCTTAAGTATTCATGCGTTTACTTCTGTGCATCTTTATCGAAGAGCCGCATAATGGTTTCCGTATTGATTGAGAATTTCTTTTTATCATCTACATGGAGAGACAACATAAAACTCTTAAGCCAATTGAACCATATTCATCATGACAAGTGCGAGAGAATATGCCACAATTTTCATAATGTCAATTTGAATCTTCGTGCAATTGGCACCGTGAGACACATCATTCATCATGACGAGCGTGTGAGCATATACCATAATTTTCACCATGCCGATTTGAAGCTTCGTGCAATTGGCATCACACATCATTCATCATGACGAGTACGAGAACATATGTCATAATTTTCACCACGCCGATTCAAAACTTCGTGCAATTGGCACCATGAGACACATCATTCATCATGACGAGCGCGAGTGCATATGCCATAATTTTCACCATGCTGATTTAAAGTTTCATGCAATTGGCACCGTGAGATACATCACTTTTTTTTTAGATTTACGATGGATTAAAAAACAGTCTCAATATCATATCCAAAAAAAATGAAGTGTAGTCCATAATTGGCGAGGAACCACTTGATGCATCTTCGTTTGTAATTTCAACTTTGATGACGAATCACATTTTGTGCCTCTTCTTTTACAATTGCGGCTTTAACGACGAACCACTCTTAGTACATCTTATTCTACAATTGTAGTTTTGATGACGAATCGTATGTGGATCATCTTCTTTTAGAGCTATGTCTTTGATGACGAACCACACATGACGGCTTTGATATCTCTTCTTTTGTAGTTTCAGAATTGATGTCGAACCATCCTTGGTGCCTCTTCTTTGGAAGATCATGTGGAGAATTACTTCAAGTCGTACGCGGTGTATGATACTTTAAAATCATTAAAAATGACTAAAGAATCACATGAAAAGGCCTCTCTGATACGCAACACCATCTCGATGGTGCAAAGTTGACACATGAAAAGTTAGATGGATCCACGAAGAAACTTCAAGCAACTCTAGCAGATGTGGAGGCAAATAATGTGATGTCTAAAGATAAAGTTGAGAGATTAGCCAAACTAGAAAAGCCGCCCGAGAAATCATAAGCCTCAAACTTTTTTTCGTAGTTGGATTTTTTTTATTTGCTTACAATTTTGTGATTCACTCATTATGGTGTAGTGGTTCTTTTTTTTTTTTTTTAAGCAATAAAATAGTAACTTATATCCAATAAGAAACTCCTCGTCTTGAACTTTGAATTTTGATTGTTTCTTTTTACGGGTCCACTTTAATTATTGGAAAAAAAAGACTCCATAAGCTAGCGTTCATATAAGGATTGCAACAAAACGTTACTTTTTTCAGCTTTGCGTACATGTGGAAGAAAATTCATAGCATGGAGTAAGAGCATCGGAATGATGAGCTTATTTTTTGGTTGAAAATATAACTTGGAGATCTTAGATCTATGTAAAAATCATGTTCATGAGATTTACGATTTATTACAGATCTGTTCTCGAAGTTGGGTAAAAATCTGCGTGCTTGAATCTTCATATTTCTTCAGCTTTGCGCATATGTGGAAGAAAATTCATAACCTGGAGTAGGAGCGGCGAAGTAATGAGCTTCCTTTTTTGTTGGAAAAATAACTTTAACATCTTCAAATTTGTATAAAAATCGCATCTATAGAATTTACGAATTAATGCAGATTTATTTTCAAAGTTGGCTCAAAATATAGGCGCTTGAATCTTCAGCTTTGCGCACATGTGAAAGAAAATACACAACGTGGAGTAGGAGTGCAGTAATAATAAGCTTGATTTTTTGTTGGAAAGCTAACTTCAAGATCTTCAGTCTGTAAAATAATCACATCCATAGAATTTACGGATTAATGCAAATTTGTCTTCAAAATTAGCTCAAAATCTGGGTGCTTAACTCTTCATTTGAACGAATCAACATGATGTTCACATGGAGACATTATATTTTATTTCTTTTTATGACTGAAGTAGAGTAGAAATACTCTAAGCTTCCTACGTACCTCAGTGAAGAGGATCATGTCATAACGTAGTTCAGAAAGCGAGCTTTAATTTTTTTTTTGTGTCCTAACTTTTGCCTAGGCCGCCTCTTTCAAGATTTTCAACCTAGCGAACATTTTTTTTGGGGAGCCGTACACAGTTTATACTCTTGAGGGCCAAGAGTATGACACCGCTTTAAGGATAGTACTTCTTCAAGAATTTTCCATTGATGGGACCAATCCGCAAGCCGTCTGCATCCACAAGTTTGTAAGCTCCGCTTGAATAGACTTCTTGGATGACGTATGGTCCATTCCATTTTGAGGTGAACTTGCTTTTCGATTTATAAGATATGATAATTGGCCTTCTAACTTCAAGAACTTGATCACCAACTTGGAAGGAACTTAGGTGAACCTTTTTATTGAAAGCACGAGAAAGACGAGCTTGATAGCATTCAAGACTTTGTTGAGCTTCCAACCTTTTCTCATCAAGAGCTTCCAACTCTTCAAGATGCAGGCGAGCATTATCTTCTTCAGTAAGTTTCTTTTGGATGGAAAGCCTCAATCAAGGTATTTGTCGTTCAAGTGAAAGGACTGCTTCAGTTCCAAAAAAAAAAAAGAATAAGGAGTTGCTTGAGTCGGCGTGTGATGAGTCGTCCGGTATGCCTAAAGAGCTTCTTCCATTCTATCATGTCAATCTCTTTTAGATTTGGAGACGACCTTCTTTAAAAAGTTGCACAAGGTCTTGTTAAATGTTTCACCTAGACCATTTGGAGTAGCATAATACATTGAAGAATTACGTTGCTTGAAGCCAAAAAGGTTGTTAATCTTATCCATCAATTTATTGGAAAATGACTTTCCATTATCTGTTAGTATATAACTAGGAATGACAAAACGATAGATGATATTCACCTTCATAAAGTTTGCGACATTTTCCTTCTTTACTTCTTTAAGGGCTACCGCCTCAGCCTATTTTGAGAAGTAATCTATCGTAGCAAGGATGTACAAGTGGCCGCCAAAAGATTTCGGCAGTGGTCCAACTACGTCTAGCCCCCAATCGTCAAATGACCAAAATGCCACAGTCGGATGTAATACATCAAGAGGTTGGTGCATAAAGTTTGCATGAAATTGGCATGCTTGACATCTTCGAGCATAATCCAAGCAATCTTTTACCATTGTTGGCCAATAAACCCCATTCTTTTTATATGATAATGCAACTTTGGCCCAGATTGATGCGATCCACAAACTCCAGAATGTGCTTCTTGCGTAGCTTGATTTGCTTCTTCTTCATCCAAACAACATAAGAGAACCCCTCGAATGATCGTCGATATAGAGTATCTTTATAGTAAAGAAATTGAGGAGCACGACGACGCACTTCAGTATTTCTCTTTGGATCTTCTAAAAGTATATTGTAACACAAGTAATCAATCAAAGCATGTCTCCAGTTGACTATCTCCACTTGTGAAACATCTATAAGTTATTCAAGCTTGCTTTCTTAATTCGCATCTGGTGGTACTATCCATTTTTGGCATATAGTAATTTGAGTTTGGTTAGGCAGACCCAATGTTGAAGCCAAAGCGGCTAAAGCATCAACTTTCTTATTCTCCTTTCTTGGAACATGTTGAAGAGTTACATCTCCAATCCATCTAATCAATTTTTGTGCATAGTCATGATAGAGGTGCAATTGTGGCTTTTTAACTTCATAGATCTTGTCAAGCTCGAAAGTTATTTTTCTACGCATGAAGTGCTAGTCACCATCGCGTGCATTACCATAGCAGGTGATGGAGAATGGTGTTGATTTTCCCAAACATGTGATGCAAACATGTTATATGGGGTAGATTCAGTGCTCAAGATTGTTAGGATCGAATCCACACAAACACACTTGACGAATGAAGAACACAAGAACTTTCAAGAGAAAGAGATGAGAGATCTAGAGAGAGAAAGAGAGAAACCAATATTTCGTGGT
Source organism: Solanum neorickii (assembly GCA_027704865.1). Classification (NCBI taxonomy): domain Eukaryota; kingdom Viridiplantae; phylum Streptophyta; class Magnoliopsida; order Solanales; family Solanaceae; genus Solanum; species Solanum neorickii. The sequence goes on along the minus strand of JAKWJC010000365.1, from coordinate 46,717,497 downwards.
AACACCCCGTGAGTAAACTTACACCGCTGTGGGGTATATATATTAATTATTCAGAGTATTTTTGGTTACAGAGAATAAATGGAGAATAAATAGTACATCAAATATTAATCAGGCTCCAAAACCTAACAAAGATATCATCGTCGACTAAAGCAGAAGGCTTTTCGTATGTAGATAGGATCAATTGGGCAAGAACTCTCTCGGCCATTTCGGCAATGTCTTCTTTTGGGGCTTTCACAGGAGACTTCACACATTCTGGGGACAAACAAAAAAAAGTAGATTCGGACGGCACTCGTTAGGAGTTTTGTCCCAATAGCTTGGCTAGGTTCCTTGTGATAGGTCTCATGTTTCTTGCAGTAACATCAAGGATGTTTTCCACATCGATGTAAAATTTAGATCCATAAGTTTTTGCGGAAGCAGATGCGAATCTAGACGCTGATGCAAATTTAGATACAGATGCAGATCTAGATTTCGATGCAGACACAGATTTAGATGCAAATACAGATACGGATGTTGATCCAGATTTGGATGCAGATGCAAATTTCGAGTTGATCTTCTCAGAAGCCATCTCAATGTTCTTGACTTGTGTTTTGGAAGAGAAAAGATGAGAGGTAAAGATTGTCCCATTAGGCGTGCCAATTTGTATGCGTCTAAAGTTTCGTCCCTGAAAAACGGCAAATAGGAAAGAAAAAATAGCAAGCAAACAATGATATTCGTATTTGAATTAATGTGAAGGTTACAATCTTTATGAAATCTTTAATAAAAGATGTAATCCTCTGATTTTTTCCTTCACAAATGTTCTTGATTTGACGGAATACTTGCGGCTCAACACTTGGAGCGAAGACTTCTTTGTATGTGGAAGACTTGCAGATCACTAAGAATAACAATAATCTTGAATATATATTATTTTAATTTTACACTGATTTAGATAATTAAAATACATAATCTATTTTAATTTTTTTTTATCATGTAATTAATAATTACTAGACTTTTATTAATATGATTAAGTTCTTTTAAATTATTATCATTTTCATGACCTGTTAACTTGTGATATTTGTTTTATGCGATTTCATCATCATTTTTTGTTGAATATTTTAGTACCATCAATAATCTCATATTTTGTGTTATTTTCTAAAAGAAACACCTTAAGATAATTTTATTTTGATAAAAATAAAAAAATATTTAAAGTACAAGTTATTTATATATTTGTATGAATACTTTATAAAAAATATGAGATTTAAAAATCTGAGTTTTATAAATTTAATTTGATCTATAAATTTAAAAATTTAACATAAATAATTTAGTTAGATATTTAAAAAATTCCAACCAATCTATACATTACAACTCCTAAATATTCGTGTGGATTCAGATGAATGAGACATGCAAAGCTTACGATAAACAGCCCATCATTAAGACTAGACACCATTAAGAAAGAACTCATTAAGAGATTAGACACCATTAAGAGTAGCATAAGAGTTAATATTGAGAGATTAGACATCACTATCACGGCAACAAAAATGATCTTTAACAACAATTAATTAATGATAATAATTTAATTATCATTAAATATATATTTTTAAGGGTAATTAACACTCTTTATATATGTTTCTAAAGCCTTTAACGACATTAAATCTAATGATACTTAACTAATGTTCATAAAATTTTTAATACTCTTTATTAATGTATTATCCTAAAAATTATTTTTATTATAATGTACATAGATGTCCATTATCTGGGTCTGAAGAATTGATAAAGAATATTTCTATATTTTATTTCATCGATTATTTTTGCTTTAATTACTTGGGTTGCTATTTATATTATTTCACTCTCGTTATATTTTCATTTTGAAGAGATCAATTTGGAATAATTACATTAATGCTTGTGATGTCATTCTAACTAATTTGACTGATTGACCTAGTAAGAATTATATAGACTAAACAATATAACGAGTTATTGACAAATTAAACATATCATATACTAATTAATCCGTAAGTTTATTTTCAAGTTTGATTATCATGTGTTGATCATATTATATGCTATGATTATTATTAAATCTAATTAAAAGACTCTATATTGTTAATCTTGCATGTACTTTGAAATTTAATTTTTTTTCCTGATTTTCACTCGGAGCCCACGTTGGAGTTTCAATTAAATTTGAATTGCGTACTATAGAGCTCATTCGAATGTGATGCTCCCAACATAATTTTTTCAATATTCAGGGCTCGAATCTCTGGTTAAGGGTGAAGCACTCCTACACCATAACCTATGTTGGTTTGAGGTTTATTACTAAAGAACAAGTTTATCTTTGAAAAAAAATGCAGGTTAATCAAATTTTTGCACTTTAATTAAATCAGGTATTATTATGAGTGTGCATACAAAAAAGGATGAACAGTCATAAAATTAAATATAAAATTAAGTTTAACAAGTAGATATTGTTTTCTAGTTTATGCCCTAATTTATTGATCTTTGAATTAGAGGTAAAAACTATAAATTCAAGAATGTAAAATTCAACTAGAAAGGTCTAAAGACAGAATAGTAAATAATTAGGGGTGCGCAAACTAACAAATCTCACCAAAAGAATATTAAATCAAATCAAGATGATATTACATGCATGTATACAATTTTGAAAAAAAAATTATATGAAAAGAAATGATTGCAATGTAAGATAATTAGCTATATTTTTGTTATGCAATTTAATTATTTTTTTGTTGAATATTTTTTAATAATGTCATCATTTTTCACATTTTGCGTTTCTTTTTTATTAAAAAAAAACACCTTAGATAATTTTATTTTATTAACAATAAAAAGAAGATTAATCAGCAAACAACTCATACTTATCAAACCAATTCTATAGCTCTATTTTCCCTTCAAATTATTGCTGTGTAATTAGACTCTAAATATTCTTCTTGCAAAAACTTAAAAATTAATCTTGCCTACGTTTTTCTTTTTCTTGAAATCTATTAATATTTTGGAAGAAAGAAAAAGAAACAGAGGGGTTCTATGATTTATCAGACGTGACATTTTATTTTAATTATTTGCTATAATATAGTTGCCATCAAGATATTATTAGTATCGAACGATGTGACTCTTATTATTATTTCTGAATCTGTTGAGAATTAGATTATAGGTCCTTAGTAATTATTTAATATACTTTTTCCAATATTTCACTATCGTTTGATAGTACATATATATTAGAACAATGTTAAATAGAGTAGTGTAAATATTAATAATATTTGTATTAGTTATTTTTTTTATTAATTATACAAAAATTATTTTTTACGTATTGTTTAATTTAGTGTGTTTAAAAAGTTTGTACGTATACATAATTTTTTTTAAAAATATTTATTTATAAAGATATCCTTCACGAATGTGATGGAAAAGATATAGAAAAGTCACTTGAAGGGCAATGAATTTTTAACAATGCTAATGCCTAATGCATGCATTCGATCTCCTCCCCTTGCATTACTAATATTATGGATTTGTATTTCTATATATTAGTATTACACTCCTCAATATACAATAGAGTTTATAACCAATAGGCTAAAAAATATACAAAACAAGATATTATTAATATACAAAAATAATGCATGCATTATTTCTTCGAGTCTACTCTACCATAAGGCTGGCAAACAGATCGGTTTTTGGCCGGTCCGGTCCGGTTCCAATCCGGTTCCCGTACCGGTCCGTCCGGTACCGATTGAACCGGTAAGGAACCGGTCTTTTAGTATACAGGACCGGGTACCGAATCGGTTCCTGGTTTTTTATCCGGTAAAACCGGTTCGGTAAGAACCGGTTTCGGTCCGGTCCGATCCGGTAAGAACCGATTTAGCCGGTTTTTTTATTTTTTATTTTTATATTTTTAATGTTACCGTTTTATATGACCGTTGGACCCTTCTAGCCGTTGGGCTGGGGCCCAAAACGGTCAAATATGACCCTCCACCCCCTTCTAACCCATTTACACTATAAATATACCATTTTTTTCCATTTTAAATCACAAATTCAATACTTATACAATCTTATACAATCTCTCAAAGTCTCAAACTCTCAATTATAAATCTCTCATAAATTATTAATTATTATATTGTGATATTGAGTTGAAGTTTGAATTTCGAAAGCTACTATCGGCATCTATCAAATCCGGCTTTGTTATACGTCTACTTTTACGTAGACGTTTGGTACATTCGTTCCAACTATTAACTTTAATTGTTATTTGTTTATTAATTTAGTTGTTTTATCTCTTTTATTATATTATTTTGCTTGTTTTTCTCTTAATATTTAATTGTTTTAAATTTTAACATGAATTCGGAAAGAAATAGTGGTAAAAGACCAATGTCGGAATTAAAAATAAAAAGGGAGGAGTAAGTAGTTCTTGTTCTAAAAATTTGCCACCTAGATATTTAGTTAATACTAATGATTATACTTGTATTAATGAAACTTTTTTTACGTCACCAAGACCTATTGATTTAATTCTGAAGATGAAGTAGATCATGAGTCTTTAAATAAACATTATACTAATTTTGAAGAAGAATTAGAAGAAGAAGTAGAAATACATGAGGAAGATGAAGAGACCCCTACCCCGACTAGTCCGGTTACCGAAGTTCCCTCTTTACCTACTTTTTAAATGTCGCCGTCGTATGTGTTAAAAGATCGTTAGTATGGAAATTTTTGATACAAAATGAGGAGAAAACTACTGTTACGTGCACTAAATGTAAATTGGTAATGAAACATGTAACTACGGGTACACAAGGGGAAACGGGACGACTAAGAACACATTTACGAAAGTGTAATAAAGAATTTGCTCGCCTAGATGACATAGAAAGAGCTAATAGAAATGGAACACCCATACCCGAAAGTTCTATGGGTGTTGGAGGTTCTAATATGGTTCAAGGTGTATTAAATATGTCTAACCTGGCTAGTCGAAGCACACACCGCACATATAGTAAAGAAAAAGATCGTAAAGAATTAGCTAAAATGGTTGTTGTTTGTGGTTTACCTTTTTCATTTCCTTCTCATCCTGATTTTGTTCATTATATTCAAGAATTATATAATCCTGATTATGAAGGTATTCCAAGAAATACAATTAAAAGTGATCTTTTTAAATATCAAAAAGAATATTCTCATTTTCTTTGTTGTTTATTTGCTTATTATGATGGTAGGTTATCTATTACTTCTGATATGGGACGTAGTCCTAATGGTAACGATTATTTTACACTTACTGTCCATTGGATTGACCATGAATGGAACATGCAAAAACGAATATTAGCATATAAATATGTTGAAGAAAATAAAACCGGTTCTTATATAGCATCAAAAGTAGGCTCTACTTTACAATATTATGGAATCTGTGATAAAATAATGAGTGTCACTTTAAATAATGCTTCTAATAATTTAAGTGCCGTTGATTATTTAAAAATTAGACTTTGTCCAATTGATAATGGTTGTTTTCATATTAAGTGTGCCGCACATGTTTATAATTTAATAGTAAAAGATGGTATTTCTCAATTTGGAGTTTCTTGTGAAAAAATTAGACTTGCTTGTAATTGGATTTTTAAAGCTAAAGTAAAAGCTAGAATTACTGAATTTAAAAATCGTTGTAATGAATGTGGACTTGCATATAGAAAAATTCCAAAAGAAATATGCACTAGATGGAATTCTTTATTTGAAATGCTTCAAGTTGCTTATGTTTATCAAGAACCGCTACAATTAGTTTTTTAATGCTCATAATGCGGATCCGAATTTAAGAATTGGCTTTGAAGATTGGCAAAATACAAAAGAACTGATTGATTTTTTAAAAGTTTTTTATAAAGCAACAAATGAATGTTCTGGTCAATACTATCCTACTATTTCTTCTGTTTTAGTAAATATTGTGCTATTTCAATTGAATTTGCTAAATATAAAGGAAAAGAACATTTTAAAGATTCAGTTGCTTTTATGATTGAAAAATTCAAAAAATATTTGTTCCCTATTCCTCAAATCTATTTGACTGTTACTACTTTCAACCCAAATTATAAATTAAGAGGTGTTGAAAGAATGGTTGAAAAGATTTATAAAAATTTAGAAATTAAAGATGATGAAACTCCTAGTGTTGAACAATGTAAAAGTAGCATTTATACAAAAGTTAAAGATTTATATAATGCATATAAAGTTATGGAAAAAAATATTCCAATAGTTGAACCTTCATCTTCTAAGCCTAAAAGTGATGATACGGATGATATGATGGATGAATATCTTGAGCTTGAAAATGATGAAACTAATAATGATTTTGATTTATATTTCAACCAGGCACGGGAAAAGATTAGGCGTGACGAAGGAGAACTTCAACCTCGAATATTAAATTAGTGGAAGAATCGTGAAAAACAATTTACGACCCTTTCTAGGATTGTTCGAGATGTGCTAGCGATTCAAGCATCATCGGTCGCTTCGGAGCAAGCCTTTAGTGCAGCGACATTTATGATTGGAGATCATCAATATTCATTAGCAAAGGACAGTTTGGAAATATCGGTGTTGTTTCGAGATTGGGTCAATGCCGAAAGAAGAAACACCGGACTACCACTATTAAGTAGCCATATAGAAGACCAAATAGATGAAATATTTGGTGAGAATAGTGATGATGGCATGGAAGCAATGGAAGAAGAACGACAAATGCCAATTCCGAAAAATCTTTCTTTTCAAATGATACAAAATTTACAAAAAGAATTTTTTTTAAAAATGGAATTTTTAGTATAATAATTACTAATTTACTATTCAATTCCTCCTAAATTATGTACTCTTATTCTCTTTCTAATATTTGTATTGTATAATTTATTTATTTGAATAAATATACGTCTAACGACCCTTTTAGTCGTTTTGAGAGCTAAAGCCTTGTGTTTCATAAAATAATTTTTCGGTAGATTATAATTGGATATTTTGAACTATTCGTAATTACAATTATGAATTTAGTGGGGTAGTTTTTATAATTAAGTTAAATGATGATTAAAGAAAATAACTTTATAATTAATAAGGGGTCACTTTTATCACTTTTATAATTAGTCATATAATAATTAGGGTAAAACTAATCAGTAGAAGAAAAGAAAAGAAGAAAGAAAAGAATAACAGAAAGCAGCGTGAAGGGAAGATGAAGGTGGAGCGACTCAGGTAAACCATCCGCCACGCTTTTGTATTTGAAATATGGGTGTAAATTATCGGATTATCATTACTATTATAATGTTGGGTGAAAGAATGAAATTGTGGGTACTGCGGATACGTGTTTACTGCCGTTGCGATGCTTTACCTTACAAGTCTGGTGGCACTGCATACTAAATTTGGTAGTGTGTAATTATTATGGTCGCTGGAGGGATGGGTTTTACCAATTTAATAATGTGAATTGGAAAGAAGTTGAAAATTGAAAGTGGCTAATGATTGCCATGATAATGACAATTATTGAGTAATCATGACTTACATATGTGATTATTTAAGAATGGACTAAGTACAATGCAGGCAAAAAGTTTTACATCCTAGCGTACAGATAGATTGATGCCCGTGAATATCAGTCCTTGATGTTGATGATATATTTTTTACATATGATCCACTACAATTTAAGTTTAACTTATTGACATACGTAATTAAATTTTAGGTGTATAGAATTGTTTAAATTCTATTAAACATATGCTAATAAGAAGAATTAAGACTTACCCTTAAGTTTGAACTTTAGCAAATTGATTATAGAATTAAATGAGTTTTTGGGTCTAGGCTAGACATAGAATAATATTAGTGTTCATAAAATCGTTAACTTACAAATTATGCACATATATTTGATAGATTGGAAAGGTTCGGAACATTGAGGAAAGGAAAAGTATTGGAGAAGTAACTTGCTTGATTTCGGTTCTTCGGTGGAGGTAGGTTATGGATTTTATGCTATTCGTAGTAAACTCTTAATAGCGAATGATATGTATTGGGTAGTGTTGTAAACCCTTCTATATGCTTAATTGTATGCTTGCATGAATGTGATTATATGATTGTGATGAATAAGCATGATGAGTCTATTGAATCTCTAATCCTAAATTTACCTTGTTAATGATGATGCCTTGGTATAAGAGAAGGCTTGATGAACTAAAGTAATGAGATTGATGATGCCTTGGTATAAGAGAAGGCTTGATGAACTAAAGTAATGAGATTGATGATGCCTTGGTATAAAAGAAGGCTTGATGAATTAATAGAATGAGACTAGTGGAGCGGGTGTCACGAACTGACACGTAGAATTAGGGGATCGGGTGTCACGAACCGACACGTAGAATTAGGGGATTGGGTGTCACGAACCGACACATAGAATTAGGGGATCGGAGTGTCACGTACCGACACAAGAGGAATAAAGAAAATGAATCTCAAAGATGTTATATACTCAATTTAATGAACCTAATTCCCAAATGAGTATGATGGGGAGGCGTGAGTCCTCATTGATGTGCTTGGTGTTGTGACCAAGGGTTATGGTAATTGTAAATGCCGCATGTTGAGTATTGTAGTTGATTTTATGATATTATCTGATATATACTGTTTTCTATTTTGAGTTGGCCGATGATATCTACTCAGTACTTGTGTTTGTACTGACCCCTACTTGTATGTTTCTTTCCTTGTTATTGTGGAGTGCAGCAAACGTACCGTCATCTTCAACTCAACCGCAACTCTAGCCAGTCTTCGTCACACCAGATTTCAGGGTGAGCTAATGCTTCTAGCTTGGACTGGATCTTCCTCTTCATGTCTTGATGCCTTGAACTTCCGGCATGGACTAGTTTTTTTTACTTATTTTAGCTTCTTAGATACTCTTAGATTAGTAATTTGAGGATAGATGTTCTTGTGATGGTGACTTCCAGATTTTGGGGATAATGATAAGTTTTGAGATTTAGAAGTTGATTATTGATTTTGTTAATGAGTTTTAAGTTTTCCGCATTGTTTTCTATTTATTATGTTTGAAACGTTGGGGTTTAGATTGGTTGGTTCGCTCACATAGGAGGATAAATGTGGGTGCCACTCACGACGCTTTTTGGGTCGTGACAATACGGCTATTCGCCTTGATTTTTTCTTTTATAATAGTCTCTTCTATTTAATTCATGTCATTTTATAAATTTAATTTTTAATTATTTAATAAAAGTTTATATTAAAACTTTAAATTCAATATAAACTTTAAAGTTTAAATTTAATTTCAAACTTTAAATTCAATATAAAGTTTAAAAAACTTTAAATTCAATAAAAAACTTTAAATTCAATTTGAAACTTTAAATTCAATATAAACTTTAAAGTATAAATTTAATTTCAAACTTATATAAACTTTAAAGTTTTCAATTGAAGTTTTAATATAAATATATAATATTATATAATAATTAAAATAATTAAAATTTAAAAAAAAAACAAAAAACGGAAGAACCGGTAAGACCCGGTTCCAAACCGGTCCAACCCGATTCCAAACCGGTTACTAATGGACCGGGCGGAACAGGTAGACTTTTTCGGTAAAATCGGTCCGGCTAAATTCGATACCGATAAGAAAATCCGATAAGAAAAAATCGATACCGGTCCGATTACCGATAAAACCAATCCTGTTGACCCGATCCTGTCCGTTTGTATTAAGATTTGTACAAATTATAATCCTTGCAAATCCTTGACATTAGTAATTATAATATGTCAGTTGCTCCTCAAAACTTTTTTTCTCATCCTAAAATAATGATTAATATTTTATAGTGGGTATTGAAAGTGATTATTTTCTTTAAAAAATAGGAAAATTACGTAAATATGTTATACTAAAAATATTTATCCTTTATAGCAGTAAAAAAAAATTCACCTTTAACACTTATAATACAATTTTAATACATATTACAGCGAACCATTTATAAAACACATATGATATAATTTTTATTGATGGATACACCCACCCTATACTGCTGGGGTGCATTGCACCCGGTAACTTCTGAAAAAATCATATGTATATATGTATATCTATTTTAAAAAACTGGTAGAAACTAAGTTACAGTTAACAGTGCCCCCATAAAAAATATAAAAGTACTCTTGTGCAATTGATAGAGATACCACCCTTTAGACTATGGTTTGAATCCAACTTAAGACTATTTTTATTTTATGTTTATATTGATGCACCCAAACCCTTTAAATCTTGGATTCGCCTCTGGATGGATAATACCTTTATTACACATTTTGATTGCATAATATATTTTAAAACAATTATGATACATTTATATTGCATGCATAATTCACTTTTAATATATAGTGCAAATTTATCATAGTATCATTGTGTATTACGGTAAATCATAATAATTAAATAAGTATCGTTAATACCAATAATTATTTGTGTAATTTTTCCTTAAAGAAATCCTTCTCAAAATATTCAAACTTACTATGGTACGTATAAATTAGGGGAACTTTCGCAAATAACCACTATAATAAACTTAGTTCTGCGCCATAATTATAGTTTGCATATTTACGGGTTGTAGCTATAGTTTAAGTTGTTTCATTTGTATAATTCAAAAATTTATATATTTCGCAAGTTCGTATAATTCGCTGGTAATTTGTATGATTCAGTTATTTTGTACAAAATCAAAATAACAAATTTATACAACTACAAACATCAAAAGTGTAAACAGTCGTATAAACTATATTATACAAATTTCGAATTATACAAAAGCTATACAAATTATATTATACAAATTTTGAATTATGCTAACGTGCGAATTATACAACATTAAAAAGTTGAGTTGCGTAATTATAGCTAAAAGTAGATCGTGAATTATAATTAAGACAAACTCTAGTTATGTTAACTAATTAACTATTATATTTTGCTTCCACGCGTAATTTTTCAATAAACTATTAAGTATAAAAACAGGTAAGGGTCCTTCCCTTATAAAGAGATATGGGCTATGACAATTACAGGAGTAATTTCCCTAGATAGTCACTCGTGTTTGGGAAATTACCTAGGAATATCAATTATGTTTGTTTTAGGACTATAATATCATCTAACTTTACCTATTTTCCTTAAACTATACTTGACATAAAAAATACATTATCTCTCTCCTATTAAGATGTCATGTCACATTATTTATTTTTTATTATTAAAAAAGTTATGCTTTAAATCTATTTAAACGTTAGGTTGCAATATGTTTTTAAAAAAAATATTGTTTTCTATTTATGTTTTTTTTTAAAAAAAAAATGTTTGGTTCTTTAGATATATAAAGATAAATTTTAAAAATGAATGGAAAAAAAGAGTACCTCATTTCTACAACTACTACTAATTGACTGTTTTAACTATTTTTTAAAAATAAGTTTTCTATTTTTTTTATGATAATTATTATTTTTTACTATAAGTTTTTTAATTAATGTTTAAAATAATAATTATAGTTTTTTATGGTGCATTTTCTCTTCTCCTATTTAGATAGATATTTCTACATTCCATTTTTTTTTGGAGCATTTTCTAAATCACTGAAAGTGTGATATATATAAATAGACATTACATTTTTTTTCTTATAAAATAATTCAATTTTCATTTTTCATTTTTTAACCTTAAAAATTGGAATTTGAAGCATTTAAAGATCTTTCATTTTTTTTTTTAGTAATAGCCATTACTGTTTTTATAAAAAAAAAAATAGTTCAATTTCATTTTCCTTTAAAATTGAAATCAGAGGCATTTAAAAATTATCCATTTTTAGTCGTTACAGTTTTTTTTAACAAAAGAACTTTTATTTTCTATTTAAAATAGCTATATTAAAACTCCTATTTTTTTTAATTGTATTTTTAGAGCATATTTAAAATGCTTTTTGAAAAATTAAAATTCTTGAATATTTGTGGTGCTGACATTTATACTTTTTACTTCTCCTATTATGTATAAATAGATTTTTTTAAAAAAAAATAGACAAAACCATATATTATACCCAGTAGAAAAAATTATATTAAGAACTGTAATATGAGCTCCTCCGATTCTTTAAGAAAATATGTAGTTCCTCCGGTTCTTTAAAAGAATTAGAAAAATATTGATAATAAATTAAAAAATGTGACATGGCACCCTAGTTGGAGAGAAATAATGTATTTTTTTGTGTCAAATATATTTTGAAGAAAATATGCAAAGTTGTATATATTGTAATCCTGAAACAAATATAAGTGATATTTCTAGGTAATTTTCCATACATAGGTGACTGACTATCTAGGAAATTACTCCAATTAACATGGACTTTTGTCGGGTTGGCCCAAAATTTACACATCCATATAATTCCTCTTCCACCATTTGTAAGGCGTTTTTGCCACCCACAAGAAACATCACCACCACCCCGTCTTCACCATCCCAATGTTGGAGGAGATTGATTGAACTGAACGAAGGTGTGAGATTGTTTGTAAGAAAAAAGAGTATACACTTTTCATATATCAGATATATTAATACTCACTTTATATACATATGTTATAAGTTGCATATACAGGACGTATACAAATTGTGCCAACACTGAATGTGTATAACAATGTATATATGTTATATATTTGGTGTAGATACATATTTCACACAATATGTATCCATAGTATATTCACGTTATATGTACTTTTGCCGGTACACATCAATAGCCATTAGCCACTATAATCCTTCATGCCCATTTTACTGTCCAATAAATGCAAATCAACATATGTTATACTTCCTCTGGTCATATATGACACATTCATTGATCCCAAAAATAAATACTTAAAGGACTTTTCATTATTATTAGTATTTGATTATTTTCAAAAACTAGTCGTATAGAAAAATATAAATTAGTAAAAAACCTTGTTCCATTAACTTATAAATTAGTAAAAAAAACTTATTTACTCGTTAAAACTTACTTTAAAATAAAGCTACAATATTATTTTAATAGCAAAAGATTTACATGGTTATACCTAATTTTCTATTTCATGCATAATTAAAAATTATATTTGACTAACTTTTTATCTAGTCTTTTTTTCACCTACATTATTTGTATTTCTCTCTCTCACTTGACTTCATCAATCTAGCACAATTTTGTTTCTTCACGTTCAAATTAGAGATTTTTCTAAATTCACATTTATATGATTATTCATATCATATAAAGATTTTAATTAACGGTACGTATATTTTACATATTTCTTCCTCCAATGATAAAACTGTTTCTAATGGAAAGTCATCCAAACACAAAGTATTAAAGAGGTATGTGATTTAACGTATACATTGGATACATTGTAAATCTAAAAGGTATGATGATCATATATGATATATCGAAAATGTATCCTGATAAATCATGTATTGGACTGATATCAATATGTGATGTATCATGAACGTATCATGATACAATAAATAAAAATACCACTATGAAAAGTATTGAAAATGTATCATGATACATCATCTATTAGAAAGGTCTCGTAATCTAAAATATCGATAAGGTACCAATGATAAATTATCTATCAAAAAGTTATTATGATGTAGTAGATCGAAAAGATATTCTATCAGAAAGGTCTCATGGTGTGAAGTATTGAAAGGTACCATGATAAATCATCTATCGAAAAGGCATTATAATGTAGAATATCAAAAAAAAAATTGTGATATACATCATATATCCAAAAGAATCGTGATACCAATTACCATCAAATTACATATTCTATGTAATTGTTCTCGGCGCTTAAGATCCCAAAATGTCGTATCAGAACTTGAATTATTGATATAGTTGATACACCCCAACAATATAGACTGACTTTAATACTTCGATCCACAATCCAATAAGCAAACAAACCAAAAAACGAGGCCAATTGGGTAAATAAAAATCTTCAAATTTTGTTTTCAATTTATTTTGGGATAGATTGGTACTAATATCTCAGCTACAATTTTATAGCTAGCAATAACGAAAATTTTGTAAAATAATGTAATTGATCAGATTGTTTCGTTAATTACTTGAGTCAGTTAAAGAGTTGCTCATTTAATGACGCCAGAACACTCATAAATATAGCAATATAATTTTATATAGCAAAAGTCTCGCTGAGCAACATGATATACACTACATATAGCCTTATATGAAATTTTCTATATAATAATAATAATAATAATGATATATTTTTTGATTGCTCAGGATCATTTAGATATCAGTTAAAAACAAGTTTCGAATTGATTTAAATTGAACCAAAAATCAACCCCTCGGAGAAGATATGGACAGTAGCTCATGATATATAAAAATTGAGATAGTTTAAAAGAGATTTGAGTTGGTCGGGATTGAAAAAAAATAAATATATATATATATATAGATAAATATCATATAAACAACATATATAAATACATATACATCTTTAATATATAGTGTTATACATCATATAAACATGATTATATATTATTCTATGCACTATCAATACTTTTCATATGCATATGATTATTCTGAATTGAATTTTTTTGTCATCTGTATAGTTATATAAGACGTCCATTTTTTTCTTGGAAAACTTACATAAATATATTATAATAATAAAATATTTACTATTTATAGCAATAATATTTCTTTTTCACTTAATCACTTTTATTTTATTTATAATACAAGTTTAATTAATATTATAAATAACAATTTTTTATTCATATATAATACAAATTTTAATGATAAATAATTTATTTATCACATATTTCAATTCACTTATAATACAATTTGTCAAATTTTTATCAAACAAACATAATATATTTTAAAAACAATTATAATTCATATATATTACATACATAATTCACTTTTAATACATATGACAGATTTAACATACAATTGCTATAAATGGTAATAAATAAAAAGTATTACTAAAATCAGTAATTATTTATTAAACTGTATCAATTTATGTAATTTTTTCCTTTTTTTCCCCTATTTTTTGCATTTGGGCCAAGCTTGTTTATTTGTTTTAGATTTTGATTTTTTCCAACAAAATGGGCAAAGTCCAATTTTTTAAATTATTATATTAAATAAGTAGTTTGGATTGATAAATGTTCAAGCTTAGATAGTTCTTTTTTGTAATTTCATCATATTTAGTAGTTATTGTCAATTAACCACTTTTTCATGCAAAAAATTTTTTATATACACATCTTTTTTCCCATAATTTTCATTATTTCCTACTAATTTTAAAAATTTTCAAAATTCCATATAACTCTCTAACCTCCCAAAGATACATAAATCATATCTCCGAAAATCAATATTTATTCCTTTCTTATTTCACTCCACAAATCTCTCTCTATTTTAAGTTACACAATCTTAAAAGTTATTTTATCATTCAAGTTTATATGATATTTTGCTAATTGATATATACTATTGAATTACCGAAATAAAAATGAAAATTTAGTATTTAAGGAAATTTAGTTTAATCTCAAAAAGATGAATTATCACTATTTTATTAAAGATATAACATCAAAATATATATGTTACCAAAAAAAAATATACTAACTCACTAATACATCTTTGATTAGAAACATATTTACGTGGAACAAATAATTATGTGATGGATAAGCTTTTACAATGTAAATTAGAAGAAAGTAATAGTAGTGGTTTTTATTTAGTAATAATTAGTATAATATTTGTAAACTTTTCATAGTTAGTTAATTATATTGTCATTGAAAATTTTTCTTCAAATATATAATATTTTTAATGTTTCTATTATTGAAAAACATCCAAAAAAGGAAGAAAAAAGTTGGATTTGCCATAGCATGAGAATCACTATCAAAGATACAGATTTTTAATGTATCTCGTTTATTTTGAGTCTTAAATTAGTTTTTGTTAGTGTTATTATTGATCTGACACATCACTGCTACAATTACATTTGTTTTATGCAACAATTGTATATGTATTATACTTTTTAGTTTTTCATATTCTTTTTTAAAAAATCTTCTTTTCTCATCATATTACAAGTTTAAAATCAGAATGAAAGATTCATCTCAATCTGTAAGAATTACCTGTTTGAATGTTATGTATATAGTTGTTTGTACAATGAATTATTATATACAAAACTGATCAAGGTATTTTGTATTGTTATATTCATATTTTAATTTTTTTGTATATTCAACTAGTTATATATACGTATATAAGTAATTACTTTGAAAAAATGATACAATTATTCAAACAATTTATATTCATTTTATTTACTTTCGTATATAAATTTGTTTGTGCATATACAATTTTTTGTATATTTCTATATTCATTATATTTACATTCCTATATAAACTTTGTTTATACATATACAATTTTTTTTATATTCAACTAGTTATATATGTATCTAAGTAATTACTTTAAAAAATCTAGTACAATTATTTGTATAATAATTTATTTTAAATTGTAATTTTTTTGTATTTTAAATTATTATATACAAAAGTGCTTGAGGGATTTGTGTGTATATGTATATAATAATTACTTTACAATTTGGTGCAAATTAAACAATTTATATTCAATTTATTTACATTCATATATAAACTTTATATACATTAAAAATTTTAGCTTCCAAGAAATAAGTTTGTATGAATTTTTAGTCGCAATAAAATTCATTTCTGAGAAAATATTTGATTTTGAATGTTTAGCTTAATTAGATTTTGTTTTTTCCCAACAAAACGGGCAAAGTCCAATCTTTTAATTATTATATTTAACAAGAAGTTTGGATTGATAAATGTTCAAGCTTCGATAGTTCTTTTTTGTAATTTCGTCATATTTAGTATGTTATTGTCAATTAACCACTTTTTAATGCAAAAATAATTTTATATACATATCTTTTCTTTTCATAATTTTTATTATTCCCTTCTAGTTTTAAAATTTTTCAAAATCTCATATTTTATAACTCTCTAACCCCCAAAGATACATAAATCATATCTCCCAAAATCAAT
This sequence comes from Solanum neorickii, assembly GCA_027704865.1. NCBI lineage: Eukaryota > Viridiplantae > Streptophyta > Magnoliopsida > Solanales > Solanaceae > Solanum > Solanum neorickii. The sequence goes on along the minus strand of JAKWJC010000365.1, from coordinate 46,700,657 downwards.
GTTTATTCCTTCTTTATTTCACTCGACAAATCTCTCTATTTTAAGTTACAAAATCTTTAAAATTATTTTCTCATTCAAATTTTTTTATGGGCAACTTTCATATATAGCAAATACAAAATTCATATTTGTATGCTATAGCAAAGTTTACATAATTGCGTTCCATAGCAAATATAAAAACTGTATAATTCGCTATACATATACAGTTGAAACGAATCGTATAAAACGAGAAAGAGAAAGACACTTAGGCAGAGAATTGTATAAAACGAATTATATGATTATAAGTGTATAGAACGATTATATACAATTTGAATTTGTATAAAATGAGAAAGATAAAGATAAAACAGACTTGGACAGGGAATACACAATTGAATCGAATTGTATAAAACGAGAAAGAGAGAAATTAGATACAATTTGAGTTTGTATAAAACGAGAAAGAGATAAATTAGATACAGTTTGAATTGTATAAAACGAGAAAAAGAGAAAGGCAAAATAAACTAGGCAGGAGAGTATTTTTATTGTATAATTATAAGTGTATAGGACAAAAATATATGTACTTGCATGTGTATATACAATTTTCTCATGCTTTATACAAACAGAAACACAATTTATACATTTCGCTTCTGTTTGTATAAGTGAGAAAGACGAGGGTTGCGAGCGAGATCTTGAAGAGGGGAGAAAGGGGAACAAAAATATATCTATTTATACAATTTTCTCTGCTTTATACAAATAGAAACAGTTTTTATACACTTGTGTTTGTATAAAAAGTGAGGAAGCGAGCGATAGATTGGAGCGAGAATAGGAGAGTGGCGAGCGAGATTTTTGAGAGAGAGGCGACTGGCAAATTTTGACAAACGTTTGTTATGGAGCACAATTAAATCAAACCCTAGCTACTCCATTTATTTTAGGTTATTAGTTTGCTATTATATACAATTATCCCTTTAAAATATAATATTTTGCTATTTGATATAAATTATTGCTTTACCGAATTAAAAATAAAAATTTAGTATTTGATAAAATTTAATTTAACCTCAAAAAGAATCGTCGAGTGGGTTGTTGTTCGAACCTCCTTCCTCTTCAACAACAGTCCGACCAGCAAGAGAAGGGGTAGAAGAGGGCTCTCTTACCTTACTCTTGTCTCGTTTCTTGGATGGTTCTTTCCGAACCTCTGGTTCCTTGTCTTGAACGTTCTCCTCATTCCGCTGCGACCTGGACGTCATGCTGGAACAAACATTTATGTGATGGATAAACTTTTACAATGTAAATTAGAAGAAAGTAATAGTAGTAGTTTTTATTTAGTAATAATTAGTATAATATTTGTAAATTTTTCATAGTTAGTTAATTATATTGTCGTTGAAAATTTTTCTTGAAAATATATATTTATTTTAATGTTTCTACTATTGAAAAACTTCGAAAAAAGGAAGAAAAAAGTTGGATCTGCCATAGCATGACCATCGCTATCAAAGATACATATTTTTAATGTATCTCGCTTATTTTGAGTCTTAAATTAATTTTTGTTAGTGTTATCATTGATCTGATAAATCACTGATCAATAACTTTTGTTTTATGCAATATATGATGTATATTTAAGGTATTGATACATAACTCTAATACCGTTGAATCTTTGATTAGTGTTTATTACGTTCAATATAAATATATTTGATACTTAAACTTTGTGTTATTTATCACATACACAAAAAAAAGGCTATTTTAAAACAATTACATATATATTGTATTTTTTTTTAATTTTAAAATATAGTATTTCTCAAACAAAATAAGATACATAAATATAATGTATCATACACTATTTTTTTTTAGCTATGATACATAAATTCAAATTTATACTAAATGTATCTAATACATAACAATTACCAAACAATGATGTAATTATCAATCAATTAATATAATGTATTCTTTTTAAAATTTTAAAATGTAGTGTTTCTCAAACAAAATAAGAGACATAAATAATAATGTATCATACACTATTTTTTTTAGTTATGATGCGTAAATTCAAATTTATACTAAACGTGTCTTATACATAACAATTACCAAACGATAATGTATCGATCTCAAACTTAAAATCTTATGGGCAACACTTATTTAATGTATCTAGTAGAAGTACACCATTTATCAATTTAAAAATCAAAAGGATCTTCATGATCTCAAGCAAAATAAGATTCATAAATAATAATGTATTATGCACTAATTTTTTAGTTATGATACGTAAATTTGAATTTTTACTAAATGTATCTGATACATAACAATTACCAAATAATAATGTATCGATCTCAAACCTAAAATGTTATCGGCAACACTTTCTTATTTAGTGTATCTAGTAGAAATACAACGCTTATCAATTTAAATTGAAAGGATCTTCATGATGTATCTTCTTAAAAATTTTGATATTTTAGTCAAAATTGAAAGAATCTTCAATGAACTAGGCGAATAATTTTGAAATCCAGAATTTTCAACAATTTTGAATCAAAACGGAAAAGATCTTCAATGAACTGGAGAAGAATTTTGAATCTCAAAATTTTCGACAATCTTAAATCAAAATTGAAAAGATATTCGATGAACTTGAAAATTCACAAAAGAAATCGTTTATCCAACAACAATTTCATACAATCCTTCATAACTCACTTACTTTCCAAAATTTCGACAAACTTTTTCTATGAAATAGAAAAAACGATGAACAAAAAGAAGAAATTTATTTTTTGATTTTTTTGGTTTGTTACACTATAAGATTTTGAATTCTTGACACTAATTTTGAATGGAATAACGTAATTTATGGCATCTTAATTTATGTTTCAGCTTTCACCCCTTAATTAGTGCAACAATGAATGATATAAGATTTTAAATTGATTTTACAACTTTTTTTTTTCTTAATAAGTGCAACAAATTGATACATAATGTATCAACAATAATATATCGAAATTCTTAATTATATATCTAAAATATCAAAAAATATGAGATTTATGTAATTATAAATAATAGGAATAAAAGGTAATTAATGTTTTACAATATGTAAGTTATCCGTTTCTCTTTTAATACAATAATAATATTTTATTTGTAATGAATGATTTTTTAGGTTGATTATCCGGTCACAGTATATTCATGATATGTTTTGAATTGATATTACAATTAAATAATTCTATTAAATCTAAGAAGTAATTTGTTGGCTAGTGTACTTTTTACATAAAGGGCTCGTTGATACGTTGGATAAATATAAATTGTCTTGATATAAAAAAATTAATTCTGTCTTATTTTTGCTTGGTCAATCTACTTTAGTAATTAGTATCAAAATAAGATATTTTTGCAATAATGCTGGAAATATAATTAATAATCTTCAAAAACATAGTCTGTCATAGAGATTACAGAATCAGAATATCTTTTGTTTATTAATTCACACAATAAATAATTTTATTTAATTTGGATCAATCAATTAATTCTTGAATAATCAACACACACATGTGTGTGGATCATATTTGATGTTGATCTCTAGCAGTCAACTTGGACTGTGCTTAAAACTCTTCAACCTTCTTCCTCTTTTCTCCTCCTAGGTTTTACATTGTTATGGAATATTTTACTATTTATGTGAATCATAAATATCTTTCCTATTATTGTAAATCATAAGTAAAAATAAATAATACATGAGTGTCCCCTGCCCCTCTTTTAACTCCCTTTAGTTCTTTGTATGTTCACTTGATATAAAGTAAAAGAAAAAGTATGGCAGGGGGATTAGTGGTAGCAGCAAATGATGGAGAAGAGTACCATGGAAAGCTGACATGTTTTGTAATATTAGCTTCTATGATGGCTGCTATGGGTGGTCTAATCTTTGGATATGATATTGGAATTTCAGGTTTGATTTTTCATAATTTATATACAATCTCAATTGTCCAAAGGGAACACAAAAGAATGTTTACTTATTTCTACTGTGAATCAATTGATGTATTCTATTTCACTAACACCAAGTTTTGAATGATGTGAAGGTGGAGTGACATCTATGGAGCCATTTCTGAAAAAGTTCTTTCACGATGTGTACATTAAGATGAAAGAAGACAAAGAACTTAGTAACTACTGCAAATTTGATAGTGAATTGTTGACATCATTCACATCATCTCTTTATGTGGCTGGTCTTTTTGCTACTTTTGTTGCCTCATCAGTCACCAGAGCGTATGGTCGCAAGGCGTCGATCCTTCTTGGAGGAGCTAACTTCCTTGCTGGTGCAGCCCTTGGTGGAGCTGCTTCTAATATCTATATGCTTATAATTGGTAGAGTTTTACTAGGTGTTGGTGTTGGTTTTGCCAATCAGGTAAAAAAAAATAATACTCATTTCCTTGTTTGGAAACTCGTCGTTTTTACTCTTAACGAGATGCTCTCATTATCATAGAACAGTACGTTTGATATGTGCCTAAAGTCTTTCATTTTTAAACTCCGTACTAGTCTAACGCTATCACTTAAAGCTAAAAACCTAAGTTTGTTGTGACAACTTTGCAGGCTGTACCGTTGTATTTGTCAGAAATGGCACCATCCAAGTACAGAGGAGGATTCAATAACAGCTTTCAACTAAGTGTAGGAATTGGAGTTTTAATAGCAAATCTCATAAATTATGGCACTGAAAAGGTCAAAGGTGGTTGGGGATGGAGAGTATCTCTTGCTATGGCTGCAGTCCCGGCATCCATTTTAACATTAGGCGCGTTGTTCCTCCCAGATACCCCCAACAGCTTGATTCAACGAACAAATGATCACGAAAAGGTTAAAAGATTGCTGCAAAGAGTCAGAGGCACTGATGATGTACAAGCAGAACTTGATGATATTATGGTAGCTAGTGAAATTTCAAAAACTATCAAACACCCTTTCAAGAACATTTTACAAAGAAAATACAGGCCCCAACTTGTCATGTCCGTGGCGATACCATTCTTCCAACAAGTCACAGGAATTAATGTCATTGCATTCTATGCTCCTATCCTGTTTCGAACGATTGGACTAGGTGTAAGTGCATCTCTTTTATCTTCTGTCATAACAGGAGCTGTAGGAATTGTAACAACAGGTTTGTCAATACTGATTGTTGATAAAGTTGGCCGAAGAGGGCTGCTGATATTCGGAGGCATACAAATGTTTGTTACACAAATGATAGTAGGAGGGTTAATGGGGGCTAAGTTAGGGGATCATGGTGGATTGAGTAAAGGTTGGGCCTTTGTGATTTTGGTGTTGATATGCATCTATGTAGCTGGTTTTGGTTTGTCATGGGGGCCATTAGGATGGTTAATTCCAAGTGAAATATTTCCATTGGAGATAAGGTCAGCTGGACAAAGTATTTCAGTATCAGTGAACTTTCTCTTCACTTTCTTGGTTGGTCAAACATTTTTAGCCATGTTGTGCCACTTCAAGTTTGGGATTTTCTTCTTTTTTGGAGTTTGGGTGGCAATAATGACTGCATTTGTCTACTTCTTTTTGCCAGAGACCAAGAATTTGCCTATTGAGAAAATGGATAGGGTGTGGAGGGAACACTGGTTTTGGAACAGATTTGTAAAATGAAGGTATCATCAAAGAAGAGCAAGGTTAAACAATTCAAAACAAGTCTACTTTCTCTATTTGTAAATTTATGGTTATGGTTACTTAGAAATGAGGTGTTTACTAACTAATTCCCATTAAGGACTACGCAATATTGATCTGTCATTCCACAATAAAAAAAAAGTATGTCTCATTGACATAATTTGACAAACTAGTACATAATATGTTTACTGCTCAATTTTATCTTTCCTTTCTTATTTCTGATCTTACATCTATTCCCTCTAAGTCTCAAACAAATGAAAGAAGAAAGCTAACTAAATAAAGGCATAATAGATAAGCAAGCTCTTTGACTTGACTCAATTATGTCCTCGAATTTTGGATTTGTACAAATAGAAATTTAAACTTGTATAAAATTGAACATTAGACACATGCCTCCTACATGACATAATTTAATACATAGAACGCCACATAGGACAACATATATCTGGTTGTTCGACTTTATACAAGTTTATTTCGTATTTGTGTACACCCAAAATTGAAAGTTGACGCCAAGTTCACCAATATATCTTATCTAAAATACCTAACGCAAAAAACATTGAACCCATTTTCCTTACATTTTTTCTCACCATCAATATCAAGGAGTCAGAATGCCTTTTTGCACCTCAAACTGATCACAACTACTTTCCTTCTTGTTGCATGCCAGTCATTAATCCGGCAATATCACAGATCTAAGTTAAAGCAAAACAGAAGCATATTTTTTTTTTCTCTTTTTAACTTCTTCTTGTATATGTATTAAATAAAATTGTCGATTTGAGTTTTTGGGTTTCCGAGAAATTCCCCATTTTCATATTCATTTGACTCCAGTCAGGCGTTCTCGGGTCAGGCATTCTCGAGTCAGATTTTCTCAAGGAAGGCATTGTTGGGTCAGTTGTCGGGCCATTCATTGTCGGGTCAGGGTTCTCGGGTAGGCATTCTCGAGTCATGCATTCTTGGGTCAAGTATTCTTCCTTCAGGCATATTCAGGTCAAGAATTCTCGGGCCAAGCGTTCTCCGATTAAGCATTCTCGGTTAGGCGTTCTCCGGTCAAGCATTCTAGGGTAAGGCATTCTCCAGTCAGACATTCTCGGGTAAGGCATTCTCGGTTCAGGGGTTCTCAGGTCAGATTTTCTCGGGTTAGGTATTGTTGGGTCAGGCATTCTTGGGTCAGACGTTCTTCTTGGGTCAGGCATTCTCCAGTCAGGCATTCTCGGGTCAGGCGTTCTAGAGTCAGATATTCTCAGGTCAGGAATTCTCGGTTTAGGCATTCTCGAGTCAAATATTCACGGGTCAGGCATTCTCGAGTCAGGACTCTTGGGTAAGACATTCTCAAGTTAGGCGTTCTCGGGTCAGGAATTCTCGGGTTAGGCATTCTCAGGTGAGGCGTTATCGGGTTAGGCATTCACGGGTCAACATTCTAAGGTCAGCCAGTTTTGGGTTAGGCATTCACGGGACAGGCGTTCTCGGTTCAGGTGTTCTTAGGTCATTCATTCTTTGGTCAGACATTCATGGGTCAGGCGTTCTCGAGTCAGATTTTCCTGGGGCAGGCATTATCGATTTAAGCATTCTCGGGTCAGGCATTTTTAGGTTAGACATGCTTGGGTCAGACACTCTCGGGTTAGACATTCTAGGGTCTGGCACTCTCGGGTCAGGCGTTTCGAATCATGCGTGCTCGGGTCAGACATTCCTAGTCAGGAATTCTCAGTTCAAGCATTCTCGGGTTAGGCATTCTCGAGTCAGACATTCTCGGGTTAGGCATTCTCGGGCCAGACATTCTCAGGTTCGTCATTCTCGGGTCATGCATTCTCGGGTTAGGCATTCTCGAGTCAGGCGTTCTCGGTTATGCGTTCTTGATTCAGGCATTCTACAATAGACATTCTTGAGTCAGGGGTTTAGGGGTGAGACGTTCTCGGGTCAGGCATTCTCGGGCCAGACATTCTCGGATCAGGCATTCTCAGGTCAGGCATTATCGGATCAGGCGTTCTCTGGTCAGAAATTCTACTGTCAAGCATTTTCGGGTTAGGCATTCTTGGGTCAGGATTCTCGGGCAAGACATTTTCGGTTAGTCGTTCTCTGGTCGAGATTGAAGTTTCTAAATTAATTTCGGTATACCAATGTCGAGATTAAAGTTTCTAAATTCATTTCGTTATACTAATAAAAGTCCAGAAATGATTGTCGCAAAATCAAAAGATCATTTCTACAACTTATCTCATTAGTAACCGGAGAAACATTTCTATAAATATCTTTCTTGGTAACATTATGATAAAGTTGAGAATGCTGAACATAAGCTACCTTTTGCCCTTAGATTTTCATCCATGAAGAAGCACAAGGATTCTCATATTACATCTGGATCGTTTTGAGTACATGTCACAATCCAAGTTAAGGATTACATGTGCATTACTTATATGTGACGAAACTCGTATCTACACACATAAAAAAATTTATACTATCATTGTATACAATTGAAATTGTTAAAAAGATTGAGATAAGAAACTACTAATAATAAGTAGTTTTCATAGCTTAATTTACCAATGTGTTCATTGATCTAACCTTAAAGTTATGTGTCCAATTTGGTATCTTTCTCTCATGACATATAGACAAGTGTTAGCAATCGATTTCCATCTATGTCGACCATGTTATGACCCCTTCCATCTATTAAAATCTAAAAGACTTAAGTCGTATGGAGCCCCTTAAAGTTGTCCGCATATTTTATTTGAACACCTCAACTTATTTTTGTGCCTATTGACGTCCGATATCATTTCATACGAGACATCATGGTGGATTCATAATGCAGAAAATTCATACTACGGATAATCCTGCCGATATATTGACAATAGTGGTGACTGTGGTCAAGTTTCAACATTGTTTGAACTTGATCAACATTGTTAAACATTGAACATTGAGGTTGAAGACACAATCAAAATTGTTGTTGAGAGAAAGTTGAAAATGGAGAATCTTGCCAAGATGGAGATTTGTTAAATTTGACAAGATTCAAAAAATGGATTAATGAGAAGATATGGTAGTTACGAGGATAATTTTTCTTTGGTAGAAAAGTTAACATAACACCTTTTATAGGTGAAATTTAAGTGAACATTAAATTGGTTTCACAAGGTGTTATTCTTACAATAACATTGTTATTCTTACAATAACTTGTATTTATAAAGTTAATAAACAGAAACAGAAACAGAAATAAGATGAAGCAGAAAATAATATAGAATACAAGAATTAATCCGAGTCCACAGAAATTACTGTGTGTCCTTAAGAAATTTAATCCCCTCACTGTACCCAAGGTTATGGATTAATTTCTCCCAAGATAAAACGGATTAAACCTGTTAAAGAAATAGCGGTACCTCAAACTTCTTTAACTTCAACGAACTTAAGAACAGCAACAAGTCACACAGACTCAGTCGATCGACACTTTGATTTTATTTGAGAGAAAAATAACTGCAGAGAAAGAAAAATTTTTCAGTGATTAAAAAATCAAAAATTGACTTCCTTTTATAGCCATTTTCAGCAAGGAACATGTCTGTTCAGTGAAATCTGTTCAGACCCATTTTATCCAGAAAGTTGTGTCTTTTGGAAAAAATAACAACTTTTTTGAAAAATTGTGTCTGTTAGGAAAATAACTACTTTTTGGAAAGTAACGACTATTCGGAAAAGTAACGACTTTTCGGAATGTTACTGTTACCCGCAAATTTATAAGAGATAATATTAACAGGATTTATTTGATTTAACAAAAAATGATTAAATAAATTTTGTCCAAAAAATTTATCAATCAATCACATCATTTGCCAAATCCAAATCCAAATCCAAAGAAATGACTTTTCATTTGCACTTTGCAAATGACTTTTTATTTTCTCTCCAAAGTAGTTCCCTCACTTTTGATATTCTCTCTTTTCTTTTCCCATTCACACTTGCTAAAATCCAACAATCCCCCACATGAATGGGGAAGGCTATTGTTAAAACATATGCATGAAAAAACCTGTGTGTCTTGTAGGTAAAGGTTAATCGCATCTGGATAAGTAGGTTTCCCTTTAAACTTTCCGTAGTGAACATATATCAGATATACTCGGTCAATCGGTAGATTTGATATCTTTGAACCGTCGAACTTTGGTGTATACCTAGACAACATATGTCACACAATCAACCCTTGAACTGTTCTTAGTTCTCATTGTTTTGTTCGTTTCAGCCATGAACACATCTTGGATAGTAAGTGCTTAAAGAACTGGCCTTACCGGATTCTCCTTGAATCGGCTTACACTTCACACTTACATAGGTGATTTCTAAATGTGTTATCCCATAGATACACCATTTGATATTCCCTGTATCAAACTTAGAAACCATTAAAAAGTCCTTATGTCTTTATCATGGTTACTAAACATTGTCTCATCATGAGAATGGACCATAAAATAATAATAATATTTTTTTTCCTTGACAATGTTGAACCGTCATCAATGACTTTGTTTTATCTCCTTGAACCTAGATCTTGGGATCTTCAATCTTCTAGGTAGAGTTACCGCCACGATGACTTGTTCTCGGCCATAGTCCCATTCCCGTCGATGATTTCTCAACTCCCTCTCTATTTAGGCCTTTTGTAAGTGGATCCGACACATTATCTTTTGACTTCACATAGTCAATTGTGATAATTCCACTAGAGAGTAGTTGTCTCACAGAGTTATGTCTTCGTCTTATGTGACGAGACTTGCCGTTATACATAATGCTTCCAGCCCTTCCTATTGCAGCTTGACTATCACAATGTATGCATATAGGGGCCATTGGTTTGGGCCAAAATGGAATATCTTCTAAAAAATTCCGGAGCCATTCAGCTTCTTCACCTGCCTTGTCTAATGCAATGAATTCAGACTCCATTGTAGAGCGAGCTATACATGTTTGTTTGGATGATTTCCAAGATATTGCTCCTCCACCAATAGTAAAAACGTATCCACTTGTGGATTTTGTTTCAGTTGAGCCAGTAATCCAATTTGCATCACTATATCCTTCAAGAACGGCTGGATATCTGTTGTAATGTAAAGCATAGTTTTGAGTGTCATCTAAGTATCCCAAAACTCTCTTCATTGCCAACCAATGATTATGATTAGGATTACTTGTGTATCGACTCAGTTTACTGATAGCGCAAGCTATGTCTGGTCGTGTACAATTCATGACATACATTAAGCTTCCCAATACGCTAGCATAGTCCAATTGAGACTGACTTTCGCCTTTATTCTTTGCAAGATGAAGATTCACATCAATTGGAGTCTTTGCCCTTTTAAAATTCAAAAATTTGAATTTTTCAAGTATCTTTTGAATATAATGAGTTTGAGACAATGCTAGACCGTTAGGAGTTTTAAGAATTTTAATTCCTAATATCACATCAGCAACTCCTAAATCTTTCATATCAAACTTACTAGCAAGCATACGCTTTGTAGCTTTTATATTAGCAATGTCTTTGCTCATTATAAGCATATCATCTACATATAGGCATAAAATAACTTTCTGATTTGGAGTATCTTTAACGTAAACACATTTATCACATTCATTAATCTTAAATCCATTTGACAACATGGTTTGATCAAACTTTGCATGCCATTGTTTTGGTGCTTGTTTTATCCCATAAAGTGACTTAATAAGTTTGCACACTTTCTTTTATTTACCAGGAACTACAAAACCCTCAGGCTGTTCTATGTAAATTTCCTCTTCAAGCTCTCCATTTAAGAAGGCTGTTTTTACATCCATTTGATGAATTTCAAGACCGTATACTGCAGCTAGTGCAATTAACATCCGAATTGATGTAATCCTAGTCACTGGTGAGTATGTGTCAAAATAATCAAGACCTTCTTTTTGTCTAAAACCTTTGACAACAAGTCTTGCTTTATATTTGTCAATAGTTCCATCGTCTTTCATCTTCCTTTTAAAAATCCATTTTGAACCCAAGGGTTTGTTCCCTGGAGGAAGATCAACCAACTCCCAAGTATGATTGCTTAAGATTGATTCAATTTCACTATTAACAGCCTCCTTCCAAGAGGTTGAGTCGCTAGACAACATTGCTTCCTTGAATGTTTGAGGCTCACTTTCAAGAAGAAATGTTACAAAATCTGATCCAAATGAAGTAGATGTCTTTTGACGTTTACTGCGTCTTGGACTTTCTTCATTTTGTTCATTCTCTTTTGGTTCTTCTCTGGGTTGTTTAGATCCCCCACTAGATGACTCAAGTCTAGTTTTATACGGATAGATATGTTCAAAAAATTCAGCACTATCTGATTCCATTACCTTATTATCATGAATATCCGGATGTTCGGACTTATGAACCAAAAATCGACATGCCTTACTGTTTGTCGCATATCCAATGAATACACAATCCACAGTCTTAGGTCCTATTTTTACCCTCTTAGGTATAGGAACTTGGACTTTGGCTAGACACCCACACACTTTGAAATATTTCAAATTGGGTTTTCTACCTTTCCATTTCTCATATGGAATTACATTTGTCTTTGAGTGAGGCACTCTGTTAAGTATCTGATTTTGCTGTAAGGATAGCTTCCCCCCACAAGTTCTGTGGTAAACCTGAACTTATAAGTAATGCATTCATCATTTCTTTTAAAGTTCGATTTTTCCTTTCTGCAATTCCATTAGACTAAGGAGTGTAGGGAGCAGTAGTTTGATGGATTATTCCATTTTCTAAACATATTTCTGCAAATGGATATTCATATTCTCCACCTCTATCACTTCTGATCATTTTGATCTTTTTATCTAACTGATTTTCAACTTCAGTTTTATATTGCCTAAATGCATATATTGCTTCATCCTTACTATTTAGCAAATAGACATAACAATATCTAGTGCAATCGTCAATAAATGTTATGAAATATTTTTTCCCACCACGTGATGGTGTTGACTTCATGTCACAAATATCAGTGTGAATCAATTCTAAAGGATTTGAATTCCTTTCAACAGATTTATAAGAATGCTTAGCATACTTAGATTCAACACAAATTTGACATTTTAATTTATTGCACTCAAATTTTGGCAAAATATTTAAGTTAATCAGTTTTCGCAAGGTTTTGTTATTAACGTGTCCCAAACGTTCATGCCATACACATTTAGACTCAAGCAAGTAAGAAGAAGCAAAATCTTTATTCATATCAACTGCAATTACATTGAGTTTAAAAAGGTCATCACTTAGGTAGTCTTTTCCTACATACATATCATTTTTGCTTACTACTACTTTATCAGAAACAAATACACATTTAAATCCATTCTTGGTCAGAACTGAAATTGAAACTAAATTCTTTCTCAATTCTGGAACATATGAGACCCTATTCAAAGTCACCACCTTGCCTGATGTCATTTTTAATAGGACTTTGCCAGTTTCTTCCACCTTTGTAACAGCGGAGTTTGCCATAAATAATTTTTCATCTGTAAGTGCTGGAGTATATGATGAAAATAATTCTTTGTTGGCACAAACATGGCATGAGGCACCAGAATCTATCCACCATTCTCTTGGATTTCCAACCAAGTTACATTCTGAAAGCATTGCACAGAGATCGTCCATTTCTCCTTTGGATTCAGCCAAGTTTGCTTGATCCTTCTTTTTCTTGTCCTTCTTAGGACCCCGACATTCATTAGCCCTATGACCATGTTTACCACAATTAAAGCAGTTTCCATTGAATTTCTTCTTAGGAGGATTGCTTTTTGGACCAGATGCTTTCTTTCTTTTCTTTAATTTTGTGGAATCTTCTTCAACAAAATTTACTCCAGATATTGCTGAATTACCACGTGACCTCTTTTCTGCAGCCTTATTATCCTCTTCGATTCTCAACCTTACTATGAGATCTTCAACAGTCATCTCCTTGCGTTTGTGTTTCAAGTAGTTTTTAAAGTCCTTCCACAATGGAGGTAACTTTTCAATAATTGCAGCCACTTGAAAAGCATCATTCACAATCAATCTTACATTAAAGGTTATGTGAGTATTAAGGGAAAAATTAATATTTCTAACATAGGCATTAAATAAATTTATACCTTCAGCAAGGAGATCATGGATTATGACCTGCAATTCTTGAACTTGGGTGACGACAGTCTTACTGTCTATCATCTTAAAGTCCAGAAATTTTGCCACAATGAATTTCTTCATTCCGGCATCTTCTGTTTTGTACTTCTTTTCTAAAGCATCCCAGAGTTCTTTTGAGGTTTTTGCATTGCTGTACACATTGTATAGATCATCTTGCAGACCACTCAAAATATAATTTTACACAAAAAATCTGAGTGTGTCCATGCTTCTGTTACCAAGAATCGTTCATCAGCCGGAGTTTCATCTGACATAACAGGAACATTCTCATTGATGAACTTCTGCAGACTCAACGTAGTGAGATAGAAGAACATCTTTTGCTGCCATCTCTTAAAGTCGACTCCAGAAAACTTTGCAGGTTTCTCAGCCGGTGCTAAGGCAGCATTTGAACGATTATGTGCAACCGTTGTTGTTGCAGCACTTACTATTCCAGCATTTGTTTGACTTGAATTAGTCTTTTTTTTTTCTGTCACAAATGGCAGATAAATTAAGTATTTAAAATACTAACAGTAAAGAACAAATCTTTACACAAGCTGTTTCTGATTTAACGATAAAATTTTTATGTTCTTTTAATCGTTAATCGAATGAATTTTAAAAATTCAAGCAGAGTAGAAAACCATAAAGGTTTTAATCTACAGAAACCTCAAATACAGAAACTGTTTAAATTTCTTAAGATTGTTATTCTTACAATAACTTGTATTTATAAAGTTAATAAACAGAAACAGAAATAAGATGAAGCAGAAAATAATATAGAATACAAGAATTAATCCGAGTCCACAGAAACTACTGTGTGTCCTTAAGAAATTTAATCCCCTCACTGTACCCAAGGTTATGGATTAATTTCTCCCAAGATAAAACGGATTAAACCTGTTAAAGAAATAGCGGTACCTCAAACTTCTTTAACTTCAACGAACTTAAGAACAGCAACAAGTCACACAGACTCAGTCGATCGACACTTTGATTTTATTTGAGAGAAAAATAAATGCAGAGAAAGAAAAAAATTTCAGTGATTAAAAATTCAAAAATTGACTTCCTTTTATAGCCATTTTCAGCAAGGAACATGTCTGTTCAGTGAAATCTGTTCAGACCCATTTTATCCAGAAATTTGTGTCTTTTGGAAAAAATAACAACTTTTTTGAAAAATTGTGTCTGTTAGGAAAATAACTACTTTTTGGAAAAGTAACGACTTTTCGGAATGTTACTGTTACCCGCAAATTTATAAGAGATAATATTAACAGGATTTATTTGATTTAACAAAAATTGATTAAATAAATTTTGTCCAAAAAATTTATCAATCAATCACATCATTTGCCAAATCCAAATCCAAATCCAAAGAAATGACTTTTCATTTGCACTTTGCAAATGACTTTTCATTTTCTCTCCAAATTAGTTCCCTCACTTTTGATATTCTCTCTTTTCTTTTCCCATTCATACTTGCTAAAACCCAACACAAGGTAAATAGATAGCTCATAATTCATTTGCAACACACCTCTCACTTGCATCCTACGTTCTACAATAGTACATAAGCAATATACGACTTGCTATCTGAACTACTCTCAATTTTTTTATTTCTATACATGGATTTTTAAAAAAAACTACTAAACATCATTAATTTATTAAAAATTGATTATAAATATCAACAAAAGAGTAACACCAACACCAACATTTTGACAATAATGATCAAGCAAAAGGCTAAGAGAAGGCTGCGAAGAATCCAGGGAATAGAATATGTCAAAGTTATAACTCGTAGTATATGACCTCATTAATGAAATTGACGTCAGATAACACTTATTTAAAGATATTATACAAAAGCTCAACTTGTCATGTTAATAGCAAATCCGAAATTAATTAATTTACATGCAAAATTAATTAATACTGTTTAGAACAATATATTGGGTTAGGTGAAGTGAGTGGTTAAGGGAGTTGTTAGAGCTGATGCAATCTTTTTTTCTCTGTCATTACTATATATATTATAGACCTAGTCCGGCAGAGAATAATTTGGAGGAATTCAAATGTTGGTTGGCAGAGGCGAAACCAGGATATTCAATGAGGGGGTTCAAAATATGTAGAAATAGATAGTCGAAGGTGAGTTCGACATCTACTATATATACGTATAAACTTATTTTAACCTAAATAATATAATTTTTCGTCAAAGGAGGTTCAGATAAACCCCTTGTATGAAGATAGCTCCGCCCGTGTTGGTTGGAGCAATTATGGTGCTTATTGCTTAATTAAATTAAGGGACCATATGTGGTGTGACTGGGCTCAACAAGTGGTACAGCGTACCAGTTTTGATTTGCATTTACTTTGTTTGTCTTGTGGTCCAGTAGTGGGCTTAGCTTGCTAGTTACAAGTGAAAATATCTACTTCATTAGTCAACTGCTCAATATGTATCGTAATGTGTTAGGGCATTTGTTTTTCGTCCTTGGTACCAAACTCTGCATTGATTCCAAGAAATGATCGATCTAAAATTATTGATCCGTTGTATCGACAAAATTAAAAACATCCAAACAATAGTGTATAAAACGTGAATCCACTTAATTAGGAGAACATTGGCATAATACAGGAAAGTGTGACAAGAAGATAAAGAAGCCCAAAAATATGACTAGTTCAACTTAAAATTTATTGTTCTATATATGATGAGTATGACCCTAAAGTCCAAATAATTAAATACGCCATCCAATTGCAAGGCATTGACCAAATTAATTTATTTAGGCATGTTGATTTTGTAGCTGTGCATGAGTCATGATGTATAGCTTATTATATATCTTACTCCTATAACTTCATGTTACATAAGTCAGAGCTTGCGATTTTCACTCTACACAGATTCCTTTGAACTTGTAGAGAAGAAATGGCAGTTGGTATTGTCCCAACAAGTGAGGGTTCCGCGGATTACAATGGAAGGATTACGTGGTTTGTGGTGTTATCATCCATCGTTGCTGCAACCGGAGGAATCATCTTTGGTTATGATATCGGAATTTCAGGTTCTTTCAAATGTTTCCTCAAAGATATTGGTTGTTGGCTTGTTGCTAACTTTTACTCATGTGTTTTACAGGAGGAGTGATCTCAATGGCGCCGTTTCTGAAGAAATTCTTCCCAGAAGTGTTCACTAAGATGACAAATGTAACCGAAATAAGCAACTACTGTGTATTTGACAGCCAACTGCTGACCTCTTTCACTTCCTCTTTATACATTGCTGGTCTTATTGCTTCCTTCTTCGCCTCACCAGTCACTCGTACATATGGTCGTAGACCATCAATTATAATAGGTGGAATAGCATTTCTCATCGGTTCTGCGCTTGGAGGTGCAGCATCCAATATCTACATGTTATTACTTGGTCGAATCCTGCTAGGTGTAGGTGTTGGTTTTGCAAATCAGGTACACTTTCTCCTCCTATGAACGCGTTTTTTTTCTTCTTCATAAATTGTACTACTTACTACCTATTTCATAACATATGTCTGAACTCTGGCTGCAGGCAGTCCCTTTATACCTTTCAGAAATGGCACCTGCTAAGTACAGGGGATCTTTCAATATCGCGTTCCAATTATGTGTAGGAATTGGAGTACTATTTGCTAGCCTTCTTAACTACGGTGTTCAAAAGATTAAAGGTGGTTGGGGATGGAGAATTTCCTTAGCGATGGCTGCAGCTCCTGCTACATTTCTAACAGTAGGAGCATTTTTCCTCCCAGAGACTGCAAACAGCCTAATTCAACATGGCAATGATCATCAAAAAGCTAAGAAGATTCTACAACGTGTACGTGGTACAACCGATGTCCAAGCAGAACTAGACGATCTCATCAAAGCAAGTGACAACTCAAAAGCCGTCAAGCATCCTTTCAAGCAAATCATTAAACGGAAATACAGACCACAACTTGTTATGTCAATAGTAATACCATTCTTCCAACAGGTGACGGGGATCAACGTGATCTCCTTCTACGCTCCAATTCTGTTCCAAACAATAGGCCTTGGCGCGAGTGCATCACTTATGTCTGCTGTGGTGACAGGTGTGGTAGGCACCAGCGCGACTTTCTTAGCATTGTTGATAGTTGACAGGGTGGGGCGAAGGGCTATGTTCAGTTTCGGGGGAATCCAAATGTTTGTATCACAAATGTTGATAGGGATAATAATGGCAGTTAAGTTAGGAGATCATGGAGTGTTGAGCAAGGGGTATGGGCTATTGGTTTTAGTATTGATATGCATATATGTTGCAGGTTTTAGTTTTTCATGGGGTCCATTAGGATGGTTAGTTCCAAGTGAAATATTTCCATTAGAGATAAGGTCAGCAGGACAAAGCATAACAGTGGCAGTGGGGTTAACATTCACTTTTATAATTGCTCAAACTTTCTTGGCTATGCTTTGCCATCTAAAATCAGGGATTTTCTTCTTCTTTGGGGCATGGGTTGCAATTATGACTGCATTTGTCTACTTATTTTTGCCAGAGACAAGGAATTTGCCTATTGAAAATATGGAAAACATATGGAGGGATCATTGGTTTTGGAAGAGATTTGTTTGTGATGAACAAGACTATGACAAGGGTGACACTACTTATACTAGTATAAGTTAAACATATTTCATGTTGGATAGTTAATTATAAGTTTTGGTTTGTAATTTCACCCTGCATCTAGGGGAATTATACGTCTTTAGTTAGATTTTTTCTAGTCTTTTTGTCAATGTACTCAATAGTAATGGCACCTATTATTTTCCATTCATGAAAAGTGGCTAATTTGATATTTAAGCAAAACACAATGACTTCTTCTTTTATTCTTTAATCATCGCATCTTTTAATTTAACTAATTTAAATTAACGCAAGAAAAAAGGGCTTATTCCTAGGCTCGAATCATACTACTGTTGTTTTGGACAAAAATGATGCAATAATGCAAAGATGCGCATGTAAAATTTAGTGATTTAATATTACATTTGTCGTCTTAATTTATGTGACTTATTTTGTTTTATAAGAGTCAAATAGCTAAAGTTTGATCGAGAATTTGTTCATCCAATATATAAATTTTTTGTATTTATAAACTACATAAAATTATAAGCTAAAATAATTGATTATTAAAAGGTATATAAAATGTTTACTATATAAATAGACTTATTTAAATCGTGTTAGATCTTGAAGGATTGAATCTCATTCCTCTCCCCTTAAAAAATGACTAGAAAAAAATATTATTTGTCCTCCCTCATTGTAGGTAAACTAAACATAGGGCATGTTATCATGCAATTAAATAAAAAGGTCAAATTAATAGCAAAGGAAAATAGGAACGATGAGATAAGCGTAGGACGCGTTGCAGCGATATATTAATTATCCTTTGCTCATTAGCTGGAAGCTCGTTACCTTAGTTGATTGCTAAAATGGAAACCAAATATATCTTCGATATACTATCTTAAAAGCATAAACTTTCAAACATAATGTTGAATTACTATATTATTCCCAATTAAAAATACTCAATTTATTTAATTACGTTATACTAACCGTTGATATCTTTTCACGTAAATGGATTGTGACTAATTGTGATATTTCCAATGACTTATGACATTTCAATCAGATTGTGATTTGTTCAAGGTTTGGACTTTTCAAACGGATTATGATACCTATCTCTTTTTATATTAATGGATTTTGAATTTTTTGCGATAAATTTTAATTTTTTTGACTGAATGTGATATTTTTGATGACTTGTGCTTTTTCGATCGAATTGTGATTTTTTCAAAAGATTATGAGTTTTCAAACGGATTATGAAACTTTATCTTTTAAGGTGAATAAAGAAGAAAAATAATAGAGAAAAAAAATAAAAAATACTTACTCTATTTTAGATTCGCGATATACTTCATTTTTTTTTGGAAGCAATTACTCAAAAAGTTTCGGCCAGTTGATGTAATAGTTTGACTACACTTGGGAATTACTTAATTTTAACTAATCTAATTTTTACTTTTTCTCTTTTGCCCAAAAATAAAGAGTAGCAAATTGTAATTATGGAAAGTTTATTTGAAATTAATCAATTTTGGAAACCTGCGTTTCCTATTTCTACAACAAATTAGTCTTTCTTCAAACTGTGTATAAAAGCATCACAAATAATCTTTTCTATTCATTCACTTGGATCAACTTATAATTTACAATCTAAAATCGCAAGAATATGGAGATTCCACAAATTACCTTCAATGAGTTTGAAGTTCGGACAGATGATTTTATCATTCCAAAGTCCATCAACTTGAAGAGCATCGTCAACTCATCTACCAGTCCATTATTCTTGATCGAAATTCGGGTTCAAGAATTCGCTCAGTACCTATCAAAGAAAGGGGATTCCATCGTTGAGGTCCATTTATCACGGAGTCTTACTATTTGCCGAGTAATGCCATGATTCGTGACAATGCTGCTCCCGATGATAGTCTTTGTGAAATACTAAGCTCTGTAGGTCTCCCTTTGCACAGAATGTTGCCCATCATCTGGGAACTCTCTTCTTTTGCTCGGACTATGATGTCTCTACCAGCCAATTTGGGCCGCCCTTTGCTACCGATAGTTCTCGGCATTGCTATTAACCATTGGGATCCTAAAGGCTCCACAATCACGCATCAGAGAATTAAGCATGAACGTGTTTGTCTAACGCCGTTTTTGGGTATAAGGTATAAGGTTGAATCATAGTACGAAAGTATCAAATTCAATTTAACAAGACAGCGATGCATATAATCTTTGATTAGTTTTTAGTTTCAACCAATGGTTTGTAAGCTTCAAGCCATGTGATAATGGATTTTCGATACTTATATATAGGTTGCCGCGTTTAATTAATAGTACTTGTTATTAATAGATGTTTCAATTTTACACGTTCAATTTATACATTGTTTCATAATATTAATGGGATACGTAGTCGAACTTTCATCATATTTGTTTCAATTGCTTGGTTTTCTAATAAATTAGTTCTCCAGTAATAGCTAGTACTTCTCCAATTGTAACTTGCAATTTGCCAAATCATAATGTAATCAAAGCATTGTAATTTGGAGAATTTTACATAGCCAGAAGTTCACAACACACTGCATCTTCATTACAAAATCAGACATGTTCAATCTTAGAATAGAGAATGCACGTTATGAAGATTCAAAATCCATCTTATAGAAGAGCTACACTACAAAGTGTTTAACAAGATATTCCGAGTTTGAATTCTCCTGGTAAGGAGTTGTGTTTGTTAGGGCTCAATGTGAGATTTCTTGGCGCGAATTGTGTTTGTTAGGGCTCAATGTGAGACTCCTTGGCGCGAATCCTGATTTGGTTGGGCTCCAACGACCACAAGAAAAAGAAGAAAAACAAACTCAAAAGAGACAAATTAATTTGTTCTCTCTGTTTCACAATGAAGTCATTGGATCTAGCAAGTGCTTCATCATTACTGTAATAACCTTCAAACGAGTTATGAATTAAAAAATTATAGACGGTTTCGCATATTCAATTAGGTTGTTTTGATTTAAAAATTATATCTATTTTAAAGATCTATGGAGATTATTAATTTAGAACTCGCTTATATAAAAAGATTAAAATTCTAATCCATAAACTTTTGGCTCTATATCTACCTTCACCATGGGATTAGGGATATGATCCTCTAGGTCCTATTATTTAATTTGCGATACTTTCGAGACGTATTTTTGTGAGGTATGTTCAGATCAATTAATTATTTCTTTAGACATCTATCATAAGACTCGTAAATCAGAAAAATAAAAAAAAATACAATAATAACATATATTAATGAAATTTTACGAGGATAGAGTAATACCTCGTATAAGCTTTATATTTTTTTTGGCTTTTGCCACCATTATTAATATGTCATTCTTGTGCAAAAATTTTGTTAATAGGAACCAAAGAAGAATGGCTTACGCATATGGCCTTACTTATATGAAGTATATGTATAATTCAAGCTCGGAAAATAGTTATTGTTATAGATATATCAAATTTATTTCTTTAATTATTTTTGCAAGTGTGTACATAGTTTTAATGTAGATGTAAATGTAATAATTTTATTTTTTATGGGATAAATCATGTTTTATGATAAATTCTTAACATAATTGTATTGATTTCTTAATGAATTTTGATAATTCATACAAACTTGAAGTATACGTTATTATTAGCTACGTATCAAAATTTGTTATTCTTTTTAAAATTAAATTGTTGCAAGTTTATACATAGTTATAGTGTAATTGAAATAAGACTTGAGAATATTTAACATTAGCTATAAATACAATTTTGTTTCTTTTAAAATTAATTTGTTGCAAGTAAGTACATAGTTATAATGTGAACTGAAATACAATTATTTTATTTTCTAGGTTAAATTTTCTATTATAATTTTAGAAATAATTATATTAATTTTATATTGAATTTTGAATTACTTTTTACGTATTTCCGAAATAAATGACATTGTTAGAAAATATGGGTATCTCTTTTATCTCAAAATAATTTATATATAATTAAAATTTGGCAAAGGAGAGTGGTTTGGAATTTTTCTTTGCCCGGTAATTTTATTATTCTTTTTATTTATTTTTTATAATTATTTTATTTTAAAGATTCATCATCATCTCTATAATCTTTTTTATTATACCGTAACTTTGCTATCTGAGAGAGAATTATAACGAACTTGAAAAACGTGCTGTTAAATTTTTAAAAAAAGTATAATATGAAGTCTTGCTTGATAAATCTTTATCATTCACAAATTACAAGTATTTTAATATATTTGAATCATCATTTATCTAATAACTATTTTTTCTCCTTCCAAGTAGAATTTTAATATTGTAGCAAATCACACTTGAAAGTTGACATGTTACAAAATAACTATATATATAACATTTAAAGAATTTTCAAAACGATCAACATAATAATTTATAATAAATTAAAGTAGTAAATCAATTTCTAATTAATAATAAATTAATTTAAATAAGTAATTTACGCGATTAAATTTACTAGTTATATGGTAAGTGAGGTACTTAATTTGACATTAAACGTACAGTCCCTTCACCAAGTAGTATTGTTATTTGCAGATGAATATTTGATTTACATGATAGCTTCTGCGGTTCTAAATTAGTATTTGAGGGGGGAGGGGATGAAGCAAAAGAAAATATAAAAGAAATTAAAACAAAGAAAACTTTAAAAAATAGCCGAGGTGGGGGGAAGTAATAGAGTGACGTAAGAAAAATATTTTATACTTTCTTTTATAAAAGAAATATTATTTTTTTAATACTAATTTTTAAAATTTTAATTTTAATTAATACTAATAATTTATTTAGTTTTGGTCAAGGTGAATGTTATGTCGTGATTTGATAATTTTTTAAAATAAAAGAGAGAGTGTATTATACAAATCATGATGAAAGTGGTACTTTTTCCGTTTCACAAAAAATGGTCTAGTTTAACTAGACGCGATGTTATTCTTTTTAAACGAAAGAAGTATAAAAGAGAGATTTGTTTCTCAAACTAAAAAATGATAGTTTAAGTATGTAACTCACAATCACAATAATATAGTATGAAACTCAAAAAAAAATAGATATATTTTTAAAACTTATCTCTTAAAAATTTATACAAATAAAAATTTAGAATAAATATCACTGAATATGGAACTTAATTTTATTGTCAATCAAGAGACTTTCGATATTTAAATGCTTAGTCAAAATTTCAAGTCTATCAATAATGCATATTGAGAAAAAAAACAAATTAAATAGTGCCTCCTTAATAAATAGGTACTTGCTGCCACATATATCAAATAAATATATCTTCTGCTTTTCAAAACATTTCTTAATTAATTATATATATCTTCTTCTTTTCAAAAACATTCTTAATTAATTATACTTAGCGCATCATCGATGAGCATTAGCACAAAATTATTGGTCAAAAGTAAAATTAAACGTGTTGCCCATGATTGCCTTGAGATCCTCATTACACTATTTTATTTCTCTGTCCTATATGGAAAAATTATTATTGCAAGCTTTATTTATTTTACGAGTTCATTATTTCAAAAATAATAGAAAAAAAATCATTTTCAACATATTTAGTTGTTTTTATTAATTTATTTTCAGCATTTAATTACTTTTATAAATATTTTTAAGACCTAATATTAAACATTAACTAATATGTATAATATAAAAAAGACAATCAATTTTTGAGTGACGTGTAAATTGAAAAATGCATGAATAAAAATATATAAATTTTTAAGTATCCCTTGGTAATGTATCCACCAATTAAATTACAAATATATGAAAAATACATTTGTATTGTTTAGTTAATCATAATTTAGAAGCTAAGAAGAACAATCGTCTTTCCTATATACTACTATATATATATTTAATTTCTTATATCATTTTTAAAAATGAAATATATATATATATATATATATATAAATTACATAAAAAATAATGTAAGTTATAGTAATTAATAATTTAAAATATTATAAAAATTTATTAAAAAGATTAAAATTAAGCTTGTATGGATCTTAAAATTTGAATATGAAGGAATACTCTCCTAAATGCAATTTCTTGAATATTTATTAACCATTAAAAAAATCACATAAATAATTTACTTCTAATATATCATCATAACTTGCCAAAAAAAAAAAAAAGCATTTTATGACTTGCTATATTTTACTTGCCAAAAAAAAAGAAGCATTATGACTTGCTATATTTATTTTGTATTTAAATTGTTGTATTCGAGGTGCTGAAGGTCTATACAAAATAATATTTATATCTTTAGAAGGTAGTGATAAAGTCCGGGGTAAAATTTATTCGCACCAATTATTTATATTAATTTAATATATGCATGTTATGTGTTTAAATTTATAGTTCGTTTTATTTAATCTTAATTAATACATGTTTTTTACTTTATTAAATCAATAATAATAAAAATTGAATTAGTTTGGTGTAAACACATGATAATGGTGCTGATAAATTTTTTTCCTAAAGTATACTTCCTAAATTCTACTTATAAAATTTCACTAAATATGTTATTATTGTATAAAGTAAATTTTAACATAACATCATTATTCATAACCTTAGTCACAATAAATATCACCTATATCTGAATCGTAAGAGTTACTAATTACATTCAAATTTTGGGGTGAACTCGAACAATGAATTTTTAAAAAAACACAAAAGAAAAATTAAAGTTAACTACTTAAATAATAAATCAACTATATATATCAAATGAACGAAGTAAAATTATATCTTATTTTATTTTTATTATAGAAAAATCATTAACTATGCCTATAACATTTGGATGGCTCTTCAACAATTCAAATTTATATACTGTCCAACAATTTCATTATTATTTTTTATATTAACGACTTTGTATGTTTTTAAAAAAGTTATAAATAAAAATATAATTTTATTATAGCATTTTTTAAACATAATGAATACAATATCTTGAGAAATATAATAGAAATATAATTATCATTAATAATAAGAACAAAATAGAAACTAATATAATATTTTTTCCTTTAAATTTATAGTATGATTTACTAGTATAGTTAAGCTACAGATAAATTATAACGAAATATAGAAAATTTTTTTACCTACACCAGGTATTTACACCAAATTAATATAAATACATTATTTATGTGATGTAATAAAGTAAAATAAATTATAAATTTAAATATAAATAAAATTTATCCGACATACATACAGGGTTCGAAAAAAACAGTACTAGTATAATGTTTTTTTTTTTTTTGGGCAATATTAGTTTTACGAAAATAGTGGAAGAGATACATAGCCGTTATGTCCGTTGGAAGCGTACAGAAATGAGAGTTATAGTAGAAACAATAGCTTTTTGTCTGAAAAAAATCCACGTATTTTTTTTTTATTGGCTACCAAAAGCATAAAAAAGTTGACCTATTAATCATCACAAAATAAACTCATTATTAGTATTAGTAATAATAATAATAATAATAGTATTTTTCTCATTTTCTTTTTCTTCTTCAACGATTCTTTTTCCAAAGGTTTTCAGTCCGTTGATCAAAGGTAAAACCCTAATCCGATTATTGTTTTCGGATCATCGATCTTCTCTGTTGCAGTTTTTTCGGTTTCTTTGTTTGTTAATTATTGGAATTGAGTTAAATTATCGTTAATTTCGGGTGTAGGTTTAGTAATTGAAACTGACTGCATTTGTTTCTTCTCAATTCTGTAATGATTTAGGAATTTATCGAAGCTATCATGTTTTGGATCGGCGGATTAGGTTTATAACTTTCTGTATTGATTCGATGGTGGAGTTTTTAATATTTCGTTAAAGTGATGATATGTGGATTTGATGTAAATGGTGTTGGCTGGAATTGATATGAAAATTGTATAGTTGTCGAAATGGAGCGAAAGCATTTGGTGATATAAAAACTTTATTTACACCTGTAATTGTTTTTCTTTATTTTTAGGCGATTTGATACTGTCTACTGCTTGTTGCAACTTCAATGCCTTCAGTAATTTCGCCTCACTGGCAAGAGAAAGCTAGTGGATTCTTTCAATCTTCGGGTAACTCAGTTGGAAATCCAATTTTATGTTTCTACCTTTACTTTGATTTTTGTATGTTTGATAACTGAATCTTTGATACAGGGGTGAAGTTGAAAGAAGCTGGGCAGTCTGCAGGATCATTTGTTGGTGAGGTTGCGAAAGATGCAAAGGGAAATGTTGGCGAGGTTGCTGAGAAAGTTGGATCAGTAGTCAAAAGTCGATGGTCGCTCCTGCAGCAGCCATCAACAAGACATGCCATGCAGGAGCGCTTTATCTCTGCGGCTGCTACAACCAGCTTCTTCTTGAGGAAGGGGTTTTTGGAGACAAAAGATAAGGTTGCTGTTGGAAAGACAAAAGTTGAGGAGGTATTACAAACATCAGCAGTTTTGTGGAAAATTTCCCAATTGTGATTAATCAACATATCCCATATTCTTGATTTTGCCATACCTATAATAGAGAGCATTGTGGTTTTTTGTAGCATTTACTTTGTTATAGAACACTAGGTGATGTCGACGTATCACTAGGGAATTGGGATGACCACTAGAGTTGTGAGGCACACAAGGTTCTTGGCTATCTGGTCTTTTAATTTTGTCTTAGGTTCAGAAGTGACTGTTGTACTTTAGTAAGATACTGATGGGGTTCATGAGCCTATACTTAAATAGCAGAAGGTTTTGTGATTCAATTAAAACATAAGGGGAGATTGAACTAAACCTTCTTACTAGAAACAGAATCATGAAGCTTTTACTATGTGATTCTATTCACAGCTCATCCATTACTAGCAGATTTTGACGTTACAAGATTTGGTTTTAGGACAGTTGCTATTGTCACTCTCCTCCACTTCCCGCCCCTGCCAACTCATAAATGGAGAGATTTGGATTTAGGAGAGTATGAAATTTTGTATTTTGAAATTTGAGGTCAGCAACAAAGCCAAGGGAAGTTAAATAGAAGAGTTTATTTTTCTACTGTTAAAGTTATTAGCTTGACCTCTTTGATTCTTTATGCATAGATCTCCAATGATTCTGTCCTTGTAGTATTTCCTGGTAAAAGAGCTATTATATATCAATCAAATCTTATTTACAGTCTGTTTTGTTGGAGTTGTAAATAGGGATACAGAGAAGTATCTGTTTTTACTCAACGAGGACTTCTATTTAGGCTGTGAGGTTTTCAGTGTAGGTTTGAATCGTGATGGTAGGTTAACTTTTTGTCTTTGTAAATGTTAGGTGTCAAGTCACTAGTGAATGGAAGAAGTCATACAGCTACGATCTTCATAGTGGTCATTTAGTGCTGGCAATGTTTTCTAAGTCCAGTCTAATATGAAACCACACAATCGAATACCTAATTAAGGCAACAAATTTGGTTTCAAAATATACAGGGTGTAGTTCCTAGTTTGGCACTTCAATGGAATTGTTGTTGTATATCTTTGAGTGAAGAAAATGAGGAATGGATGAGAGATGTTGATCTTATGATATCAGTAGTTAAAAACCTAAAGTACACATAATATGATATTTTTGAATCTTTTGCAAAGCAGTCTTAGTCTGAACTAGACGCATGCAATAATTTTATGTTCCAGGTGGCAAAGAAAACTGCACAGAAAAGCAAGACTTTGCTGACTGATATAGAACGGTGGCAGAAGGTGCACAATAATTTTCACTCTTTTCCTTTTTCATTTCAAATTTCTCTATGGCTTGGAATTCAAAGTATCTTATCTTTTCTATTTGAAATGCAGGGAGTTGCCAGCACTGATGGTAAAGTTTCTTCTCTCTTGATCATTATATTACTTGCTTATGAGTTTTTTAGTGTTCCTCATTTGTTTTGGGAGGGGGGGGGGGGGGATGGGATGGCTTATGTTGGTATCCAACAACTCCAAAATTTCTTCTGCTTAATTTGTCCTTGCCACTCTTTTACTGGATTTTTTTTTAGTTCATTTAGGAATAAAGGACGGTGTAGTAGCAGATGTCTGTTATACTTGATCAAACTTCTTTACCACTTCTACACCATGTCCATGAGTTGTAGAAATCAGTTCAACAGTTATAAATATGGAATGAGCCATATGATTATTTGCTTCCTCAAATCTCTCAGGAGACATTTTTTTCTGGCTATAGTGACATATCTTGGTTTATCCAGTGTTTGGAGTCCCCATCGATATCCTTGTGCAGAGGCAGCAATCAACTAGATCCGTTCCTTTTATCATGGTGAAATGTGCAGATTATCTTGTCTTATCAGGTGAGAGATGTACCAATAGTTACAGCAAACTGTCATTAGTTATTATTGTTATGTATATTTTCTCAGAAACATCTAAATGATGTTATGGGAGCCTACTTTTGGTCTAGGGCTGAATTCACCTGAGCTATTCAAGGCTGAAGGGGATAAAAAGGTCATACATCAATTGGTTTCTTACTACAATCAAGGTATTCAGTTTCTAATCTCAAACATATTTTATTTGTCAAGGGATCAATCTATTCACTCTTTAGTTTGCTCATTTGCGTTGTAGATCAAAATGCACCAATACCTGAGGGGGTAAATCCGGTAGATATTGCAGCTCTGATGAAGTGCTACCTTGCAAGTCTACCTGAGCCATTGACAACCTTCGAGCTTTATAATGAAATAAGAGGTGCTCGCTTAAGCATACACGCAATGAAGAATACCTTAAAGAAGATTCCAACTGTCAACTACATGACACTGGAATTGATCACCGCGCTGCTACGACGCGTAAGCCAGAAATCTCTGGTTAACAAGGCAAGTTTATTCTCTTTCTCAATGAACAAAATTAGCACCTACCTTTCCCTGTGTCGATCTAGATATGCGCAGATCTTTGGATTTGAAATTGTCTTAGTGCCCGTTTGGATGGGCTTAATAAAAGCAGCTTTAAAAAAATACTTTTGAAAGTGTTAAAACTTATTTTTAAAATAAGCAGTTATGTGTTTGGATAAAAGTGCTGAAGTTGCTATTCCAAACGTGAAAAGGGAAAAATGGAAGAAAGAGATGTTAGGGTTATGTGGGTAATTTGGAGATTTTATAAAAATATTAAGGGCAAAAAGATAAAAATGTGGTCAACTTAAAACAGCTTATAAGCTAAAAAAAAAAAGCACCCCTACCCCAGCTTTTAACTTTTGGCTTAAAATAAGTTTTTTTTAACTTAAAATAAGTTATTCTGAGTATTGCCAAACAGCTAAATAAGTCAAAAATCAGCTTTTAAGCTAGCCAAACAGGCTCTTAGTGTACTTGTCATCCTCTTGGTTTTTGGAGTTGATGTTCATAGAACCTTCGCTTCCTTCTAAGATGAAGAAATTGTGTGGTGGAGAACTGTAAAACGTGATACAATTTTTAACACTTGGGTTTTGAACTCGCTAATTGAGATGCCTAGTTTCTATGATAAGCATCTGCATATTCTGAATTTGTTTTATTTCTTTTTGCCCACTTGATTGAGATCTGACAAACTTGTTATGAATAAATCTTCATCAATAAAAGAAAATGGGAGTTCTTTTTTTCCTTATCACCCAGATGATTGAGATCCAAAAATCTTGCTCCTTGTGAACCATTATCTTGTACAAATGTGTGAATTCTTTTCTTCACTGCGGTTTATATGCTTCTCATACTTTCTTCCTGGCAGATGGATGCTAGAACTCTTGCAACGGAAATGGCTCCAATCCTTATTTGGCAAAGAGGACAGAGTCCACACCAGTATGACCAGTTCTGGAACCATTCAGCAAAATCTTCTTCTAAGAAATATATGGACTCCAACTCTAACTCTAGTGCATGGGAGATGCTTGAAGGTCTGTTGTTGTTTATTCCTTTCTGTTTTCTAGTGGGTAATGTAATATTTCATTCATCTTTAATAATTATTAACACAAATCATATTAAATGAGGGGTAGATGGATACCTAGCATCCAAATAAATTTTGAACATTAGCACGTTGAATCTCTTTCTTCTGTTATAGACAGACTTAGAAAGTTTAAAACAATGTATTGTGACTAGTGACCCTGTTTTATTTGGTAAGAAATCAGTTCACATTAAAGTACCATGTGTGAAGTTCAAAAGTGGAACTGCAGGCATCTACATCCACACCTGAAGATTGCTGGTGATGGGAGAAAGATCTTCTCCTCATATTAGTAATGATGAATTACTAGGGTGAGCTAGTCGCAAAATGGATATTTACTACTACATATATATACTAAGTAGGTAGATATGATACAAGTACGTGAAGACTTCAAATAGGCTATATATTGACTCAAAATTTTGAAAAGGAAAGGTAAATGTAAGAAAATTTTGAGAAGATATGGAAGTTAATATTGAAATGTGTATCTGTATAATTAGATGTTTATCAGAAACATAATAAATTAGAATAAAATTGTAGGAAGAAGTTATGCAAAGATTAACTTAAGCTGTGTGCTATAACTGCTTTTTAGCTTGTTTTGCATTTCAATGAAAAATTTCTACTACTGCAGCTGAGACCTTAATTTTTCGAGTACATTCTCTATTGGAGTATGTGTAGCCCGTTGAACGGCTATTTCCAAAAGATCTGTGTTTTCTGAAGACACCCAGAGTAGAATATGTTGTTGTTTTATGTTCCTTTTCATTTCTCTTTTGGATGGAGATTTTGTGCTTGTGGAGGTTTCCACTTCTTACATTTGTTAATGTAAACTAGGAGTAGGTAAATAATTGCTTTGAATTCCTTGGGTTTCTGCAAAAAAAATTAAGCCAGAACTAGTAACAGGTTGAGTTAGTTATGTTTATTGAGACATATATCTCTTTTGACGGTAATATCTGGGAGCATGTTCTGTTTACATTAGTTACTTAAGAGTAAAATTATTGCATTTTGAGATTGTTATTTGCAACTTAAAACAACTGTTAAACAACTTATTCCATTTTTCACCTGTGATTGTTTTTGCATCCAGATGAAGATGAAAATGTTGATGCATCTTCTCCCATCCCGTTGGATGATGGATTGCCAATTGACTTGGGTGCTATTGATGCCATTCAATGCTTAATCGAACATCATAATGCCATATTTACTGATGCGAATGAGACTGTTTGGCGATAGTATTGCATCATACTCTCAGATTGGATATATTGCACAGATAGAATGTCTTTATCCCTGGTGAACATCAGAAAAAAGTTTGGAACTCTTTTACCATCATACTTGATTTTCTCATAACATTTAGGAATTTGTAACCGTGGCTATGTAAATTTTTGATTGGGATAGGCATGCATAGGTTCAGAACTTGTGTTTATAGCTCAGTTTTTTTTGTTATGGGGTGATTGTTTGGATGCTATTGAAGGTATATAAAGCATAAAAGAGCTTATGTGCTATTCAAGGGTTTGTACTTGTGTTTGGAGCATTGCAAAGTATGAAATAAACATAGATCTTTGCAGTTTAATGAGTCATTTTCGGTTTGTCTCTGTAGTTGCTTGAAGAAAATTTATTACTTTTGCTTTATCTTTGCATACTTGGTGGAATTTTAATTGATTTTCATATAATGTAGAATACAAAAATAGAAACAAAACAAGTCTTTGTTGAAAGGAATACACGGATCTAGAAATTCCACTAGTATTTGGAATATATAAAAACAATAAAGTATTAAATATAATTTCGGGAGTGGAGTTCTAGTAAGGGTGATGCCTACACGATTTTATTTTTACTTTGTAAATACAAATAAATTGTTTTTAATTGATTTTTGAACCATGCCAAAACGAGCAGACTATGACTCGAACTCAATATCATATTTTCTTAAAATAGTTACATCTTTCACTTTCATGTCTTTAACCGTTATTTTTTTAACTACTCGTTATAAAAATCTCACATATATTCCTACAAATTTAGAATACTAAAAAATATAAGTAGAAGAAAAGCCAATGTCGGTATGCCAAAACTATTTGTTTCAGTGAAAATGAAATCAAATATAAATCTTATTGTTCTTTCAATGGGAGTACACAGAAAAATAAAAAAGTATAGTTAAACATCGTTTTGGCTAAATTATTCCTCAATTATGACTTAAGTTTTATGTACATATTTATATTATTTAAGTGAACAAAAAATATTCTTACACTATCCAAAAATAACAAGAATCATCTTCAGTATATTTTGTTAAGAAACTGATTGAATCAATAAATTTTTTTAAATTTTAGTCATGTCTTAGTCACGACGAGAAGATCAAAGTTACCTAAAAAGGATAAGAATATGAATAGGAATTGAATCTTTCATTCTCATAATTGAAATTTGTGTGTTAATTTATATTATTTTTACCTTATCAAGTAAATTGACTTGTAATAATAGATAAGTCCTGAAATATAGACTTTTAAAAATACTACACTCAACTATTTAGATATTTTCTTTTAAAAATATATTTAAATACGTATATATTATATACGATGCAGTTCACAAGTTATGTAGATATTTTGTGACAATAAACAAGTATCTTTTCAATCTATGTCCCAAATCTCAAATAGACATTTATATTATACTAAAGTGTTATTATTCTCTGAACTTTTATTAATAATTATATCCCTTTTCAATCTATGTTACATTATTTTGTGGGCTCAATATTGATTGACTTTTTTAAATTAATGTCATGTAAATTAAAAAAATAAAAAATTAGAGATCATAAATATGTCTCTAAAATTTCGAACACAAATTGCGAGTACTTGTGCTTTTTCCGTAGACATTTACTTGTGGGCTAATTTTAGCCAAAAACTCATATATTTTTGGGGCTAAAGACTTGCAGAGTGAAAAAAGAAGCTAATTGCACATTGAACATTGAACATGAAGAAGCATCTCTTCCTCTTCACAATACTCATCTTCTCCAAGGTATAATCAAAATTCATCAATGCAGTTTATTATGAAAACATTGCGTCCATGTAATTTCATCTGATTTATAAATTTATTACTGTATGAGAATAGGCACTGGTGAATGAAGTTAGGGCTTCCTTGCAATATCCAGTAGTTGTAAGCACTTGGCCTTTTTTGGAAGCTGTTAGAGCTGCCTGGAACGCCGTTGACGGTGGTTTCTCTGCAGTAGATGCAGTTGTGGAAGGTTGTTCTGCTTGTGAGAAACTAAGATGTGATGGTACAGGTATATGTTCATTCTCATTTTATACTAATTGTTTCCTCTTTCTTCATAATTGGTTCATTGAAAAGCCGAAGTAAAATTTTGTGATACGGGAGTTGGTATTGAGGTGATTTGTGTCTGTAATATTTTGATTTTTTTTAAAGAGGTGAATCCATTAACATACTCCTGCAACTCTTTTAATTGCTCTTCACTCAGATTATGTTTAGCATCGAAATGGATGCTAGGAAATATGAGAGTTTAAAGCGAACAAAAAGTTGTCTTGGTCATTCATAAAGTAGCTCAATTTCTACAACTAAAGTGGTGTTCTGTTCCAAGGATTTTGATGGCAATAATTGTAGTGGTCACTCTTTAGTCCTCAAACTGATACTGTCCAAGAATATTTCCAAAGTTGAAGAGTTCATAGTGGAGGTACCACTATGTATACCACCCCCATACTAAATATTGAAATAGCTAAACTAGAAAACTCATTGAAATCCCCAAATGAGTACAACATCCAGCAAAGATCTATGCAATGCTATACACCACAGAAGTTCCTTGTCAAAAATGTATTCACACAGGAGTTTTGAGCTACGTGAAATAAGGAAAAAGTTTTCTAATTCTTGGGTATCTAAATTTATTGTGACATAATCATTAAGTTTCTGAACTATAGTTATAATGATTCCTTTAATACTTCTCTCGACTTCACACACACCCTCAAACACAAAGTAGTGAACTAACCTGAGTGCGGTATTAAAAGACAAAGGCTACCACCGAATGGTTCGCCCCGAAAGGCACAGTGTTACCAGAATAATTATTAGAAAGAGAAAGAGTACTTCCAAATCATTCACCAGAAAGAAACAAAGAAATTATAAAAACAAGAAAAAAATTAGCCAGGTATACAAGTGTAAGGCTGGCTCCCAAAAGTAGGAACAACATAAAGTCTCCACCAAGATCCTAGAGATACCAATACCATGATATATAAGGGGGGAAACTCTTGTTGAATGAGTTGGTTTACAGGATACAAGAAGGATTTCTTATATAGGATTTTGAGTTACATGAAAGAAGAGAATTTGACTAATTTATTTAATTCCAAATTGTTGCATTATCATTAAAATATCCTCGACTTTCAACAGTAACATGAACATTAAGTATATTATGCGTAGTAGTTATCTGGGCTTCCAATCATACCGCTTCATCTACCACATTTTAGTTGACCTATTTCAATGTAAGAGGGTTGAACAGTTGACAAGTTAGTCCTACCATTGACTGTCTGTTGTCAAAACAAAAATTATATACTTTTAGTTCAGATATGGGAATTAGTACAATTTTGTCCTAAAGAAGAATATTGGTGACAGAAAAGTCGGCCAGTTGTAAGGTAAGAGTTGATGCAGTTGAGCATCTTGCTGATGGTTTATACAATATGATACTTGAATTACTATAGCAGTTCATCAGTATTCTTTTCATATCAGTTGGGCCTGGTGGAAGTCCAGACGAGAATGGAGAAACTACACTTGATGCCATGGTCATGGATGGGGTAATAATTTTCTGTTTATTCTTGGATGTTGCTTCGTGATCACTGTGATGAAGACAAACATAATTAAAATTTATTTCGGATTTGCTAAGACATTCATAGGTAACAATGGAGGTCGGCGCTGTTGCTGCTATGAGATATGTGCCAGAGGGAATTAAAGCTGCGAAGTTAGTGTTGGAGTATACTAAACATACTATGCTCGTCGGGGATCAAGCCTCAGCTTTTGCCATTTCGATGGGCCTTCAGGGGCCTACAAACCTAAGCTCAGTTGAGTCAATAGAGAAGTGGACAAAATGGAAAGATAATTCTTGCCAACCTAATTTCCGGAAAAATGTTATCCCTAGAGATAGTTGTGGTCCATTCCATCCCAATGGTCCTTCAATAAGAAGATGCCTGATGGATAACGAGCTCAGGCCTAATGAATTTGGATCAGTTAATGTAGGTTTACATAGCCATGATACAATATCCATGGCTGTCATCGACCAAGTAAGTTGTTGGTGTGTGCTACTTTATTTTGTTTTGCTTGTTGGCTTCTTTCGCTACAAATTGTTTATTCTTTCCTCTTTAGATTGGACGGATTGCCGTTGGAACATCAACTAATGGAGCCACATTCAAGATTCCTGGAAGGTGATGATCTTTACTTGTTTATGCTATGAGAAAACATTGTGTGATCTTTCAACGCTTTACCATGAAGCCAAAAGGAACTTCAATGACCTTTTTAGAATTGTTGTGCATATGCCACACACTTCTATTTTTGCTTTAGTAAAACAAAGTACTTTGCAATCTGCTAATTATTTCAAGGAAGCTGCAAATGTTGTTATCAAGTTTACTGTCTCTTCCCTAAAGGGACCATTCTCGTCTTAAAAGGGAAGAAGTAGAGACAAATTACATAATGTTATGGAGGGATATGACATTTATTTAGGAGGTGTCTGAATAAGGTGAAACAATTTATAAACATTTCAAAAACTGTTATGAAGAGTTTACGGCTTGACCTATCTATTTTGGATGGAAAGCAAAAAACAATCCTTTACAGGTGGTCACTATGACTGGCGGCGGTACCGGAACCGGGTGAACCGGACCGGTAAGTTCCGAAACCGGGACTGTGAGAACCAGTACCGTTTCGGAACCGGGACCGGACCGGACCGATAAAGTATTTCGTGTTCCTCCCGGTCCGGAAGGGAACCGGTAGTATACCGGGCCGGACCGGACCGGTAACCGGGACGGACCGTTATTAAAAAAAAATTAAATTATTTAAAACTTAAAGATTTAATTTTTTTTAATTGAATATAATTTTTATTATAATAATTAAAAAATTAAAAATTTAAATTTCAAACATTAAAGTTATAAAATTTAAATTTCAAACTCTAAAAGTTTGAAATTTTTAAATTCAAACTTTAAAGTTTAAATCTAAAATTTTCAAACTTTCAAAGTTTGAAATTTAAATTTTATAAACTTTAATGTTTGGAATTTTAAATTCAAACTTTAAAGTTATAAAATTTAAATTTCAAACTTTTAAAGTTTGAAATTTTTAAATTCAAACTTTTAAAGTTTGGAAATTTTAAATTCAAATTTTAAAGTTATAAAAATTTAAATTTCAATCTCTTAAAGTTTGAAAATTTTAAATTCAAACTTTAAAGTTATAAAATTAAAAATTGACAATATTAAAAAATAAATTAAGGCGAATAGCCTATATTTTTATTAATATTTATTTGATATTACAATTACATTTACAAAAATATTAGTAGAGTATTAAAAGATTTAGTCTACACAGCCACCTTCTAGGAAGAGTTCTGTTTGAATTAAATCTCGAATTATCATACTTTTACTAATAGTTGGTGCCACCATATAAATCCCTTCGTAAATCATTCAACATTTCTTTAGTAACATGTTCAGGAATTGGTTGAATAGAAAGATCTTCCATTGCTTCAATTCCGTCGTCACTATAATCCTGCATTACTTCATCAATGTCATCTTGAAATTTGTTCGGTAGTGGTTCACGACCCCAATTTCTTCTCTTGGCATTAATCCAATCTCGAAATATTATCGATATCTCCAAGCTGTCGGCTGCTAGTGAATGCCTATGTTCTCCAAGTTGAAACCTTGCTGCACTAAAGACGTCTTCCGAAGCTACTGACGACGCTTGCATTGCTAATATATCTCGAGCCATCGGTTGTAGTTTTGGAAACCCTTTGCCGCGATTTCTCCACCATCCTGGAATATCTTCAGTAGGTTTTGTATTTTATTAACATAGGCATCAAAATTATTTCTATTATCGTGAGAAAGTTCAAGATAATCCTGTAAATAAGCATCAATATTATCTTCATCAAATCTACTCCTAGAGTTTTGAGGTTCATTTTCACTTGATAAATTTATATTAGCATTATATAAATCATATAATTTTCTAGCTTCAATTTTTATGCTATCTTTAACTTGTTGACAACTAGGAATTTCTTCTAATACATCATTAATATCTAAGTTAAAATACATTTTTTCAATCATTTTTGATGCACCTACATCTTTATACTTAGGGTTAAACAAACATGCAGTTAAATAAATTTGAGGAATAGAAATATAATATTTTTTAAATTTTAAAATCATTTTTCAATGGTTTGTTGAAATCTTGGTTTATTTTTAAATTTATATAATTTAGAAGAATTCATACAAATATCAGGCAAAATAATACAAATTGATGGACTATAAAGTACAGATATTCTTTTTGTAGTTAAGTAAAAAACATTTAGGAAATATATAAGTTTCATTTATATTACGCCAATCACTATCATCTAGTCTATGTCATATCAGAATTATGAGCATTCCAAACCATTTGTAAGGGTATTCTATACTCAAAAGCGACTACAAGCATTTAATATAAAATATTCCATCTAGTAGCCACTGTTTTTGGAATTTTTCTAGGTGGAAGATTATTTCAAAACAACGATTTTGAAAATCTTTCGCCTAGACTTAACATTTAAATATAAAATGACATGCATTTTCAACCTTCATACATTCGTTATCATACATATGTACATCATCTCTAACCATCAAATTATATATATGTGCAGTACACCTAATATGATAATTATCACCATGGAAAGGACAAAGTGTAGGTTTTAAATATTCCACAACAGCATTATTACTTGAAACATTATCTAAGGTTATACTACTTATTTTATCACATATTCCATAACTTTGTAAAATATCTAAAATAGTTTGAGCAATATAACTACCGGTTTTTTGCATTTGACAACATTTATAACCTAAAATTCTTTTTTGCATATACCAATTTTCATCAATCCAATGTGCACTAACAGTCAAATAATCGTTACCGTTTACACTACGACCCATATCAGAAGTAATAGCTATTTTATTAGTACTATAATAAAATATAATCCAATTTTTAAAGGTTTTGCTTGAAATACAATAAAAAAGGTTGTATTTGATTATCATGCACAACATTTTCAATATCTTCGTTGTTTATTTTATTATAGTACTTGTAAAATAGCTATAACTTTTGATATGGGTCGTAGTGTAAACGGTAACGATTATTTGACTGTTACTGCTCATTGGATTGATGAAAATTGGTATATGCAAAAAAAAAAAATTTAGGTTATAAATGTTGTCAAATGCAAAAAATCGGTAGTTATATTGCTCAAACTATTTTAGATATTTTACAAAGTTATGGAATATGTGATAAAATAAGTAGTATAACCTTAGATAATGCTTCAAGTAATAATGCTGTTGTTGAATATTTAAAACCTACACTTTGTCCTTTCTATGGTGATAATTATCATATTAGGTGTACTGCACATATATATAATTTGATGGTTAGAGATGATATACATATGTATGATAACGGATGTACGAAAGTTGAAAATGCATGTCATTTTATATTTAAATGTTAAGTCTAGGCGTAAAGATTTTCAAAATCGTTGTTTTGAAAATAATCTTCCACCTAGAAAAATTCCAAAAACAGTGGCTACTAGATGGAATACTTTATATTAAATGCTTGTAGTCGCTTATGAATATAGAATACCCTTACAAATGGTTTGAAATGCTCATAATTCTAATATGACATATAGACTAGATGATAGTGATTGACGTTATATAAATGAAACTTATAGATTTCCTAAAAGTTTTTTACTGAACTACAAAAAGAATATCTGTACTTTATAGTCTATCAATTTGTATTATTTTACCTGATATTTGTATGATTTCTTCTAAATTATATAAAATTAAAAATAAATCAAGATTTCAACAAACCATTGAAAAAATAATTCTAAAATTTAAAAAATATTATATTTCTATTCCTCAAATTTATTTAACTACATGTTTGTTTAACCCTAAGTATAAAGATGTAGGTGCATCAAAAATGGTTGAAAAAATGTATTTTAACTTAGATATTAATGATGTATTAGAAGAAATTCCTATTTGTCAACAAGTTAAAGATAACATAAAAATTGAAGCTAGAAAATTGTATGATTTATATAATGCTAATATAAATTTATCAAGTGAAAATGAACCTCAAAACTCTAGGAGTAGATTTGATGAAGATAATATTGATGCTTATTTACAGGATTATCTTGAACTTTCTCACGATAATAGAAATAATTTTGATGCCTATGTTAATAAAATACAAAACCTACTGAAGATATTCCAGCATGGTGGCTGTGTAGATTAAATCTTTTAATACTCTACTAATATTTTTGTAATTGTAATATCAAATAAATATTAATAAAAATCTAGGCTATTCGCCTTAATTTGTTATTATTAAATTTAATATTGTCAATTCTTAATTTT
Organism: Solanum neorickii; assembly: GCA_027704865.1. Taxonomy (NCBI): domain Eukaryota; kingdom Viridiplantae; phylum Streptophyta; class Magnoliopsida; order Solanales; family Solanaceae; genus Solanum; species Solanum neorickii. The sequence goes on along the minus strand of JAKWJC010000365.1, from coordinate 46,661,221 downwards.
ATAACTTTAAAGTTTGAAATTTAAATTTTATAACTTTAAAATTTCCAAAACATTAAAAGTTTGAATTTAAAAATTTCAAACTTTAAAAGTTTGAAATTTAAAGTTTGAATTTAAAATTTCCAAACATTAAAGTTTATAAAATTTAAATTTCAAACTTCGAAAATTTTAAATTTAAACTTTAAAGTTTGAATTTAAAATTTTCAAACTTTAAGAGTTTGAAATTTAAATTTTATAACTTTAATGTTTGAAAATTTAAAAATTTTTAACTTTAAAAGTTTGAAATTTAAATTTTTAATTTTTTAATTATATAATAAAAATTATATTCAATTAAAAAAAAAAACTTTAAGTTTTAAATAATTTAATTTATTTTTTTTAATAACGGTCCGTCCCGGTTACCGGTCCGGTATACTACCGGTTCCCTTCCGGACCACACCGGAACACGAAATACTTTACCGGTCCGGTCCCAGTTCCGGAACGGTACCGGTTCTCACAGTCCCGGTTCCGGAACTTACCGGTCCGGTTCACCCGGTTCCGGTACCGTCGCCAGTTATAGTGGTCACTAAGGTATCAAAAGATTAAACATTTTACATTGTCGACTTCTGAGGTTCTGTCAATCTGCGTTTGTAAGTTTTGGAACTTTGTTAAGCAGGTACCCAGCAGAATAGTCGAGGTCACGCAAGCTGGTTTGGACAGTGCCATCATAAAGACGAATTTGGAACTTTGTAAATGCCTGATATATTCTGCAGATAACACTAATTCACAAAAATATAGGTTCATGATAGCTATCTCTTTTGTCCTTAGCTGTGAATCTTTACTTTTCCCTTTCCACTAATCATGGTTTATAGGCGAAGGAGGAATTTCTTATAATAGAATTGGAAAATTTAAGTTGAAGTGTCTAAAAGTGGCTCTTATATACGGGAAACCTTTAATCTCAGTGAAGGGAACTGGACTCTGTTTTTCATCAAGTAAAGGAAAGGTGGAAATTAAATTACAGAATGAGGGAGCATTTCTTTATACTTAGATTAGATTTTTTTGAATAACTTTCTCATTCTCTTAATCAATTTGTAGAATGTCCACTTGCTTCGATATTTGATCGGTGGTAGATTTTGCATTGAGTATACTTGCCTCTACAGTAAAAATTTACTTCTGTCACAGAGTAAAGCCATTACTTCCTTTACCTATTTTTCAGAAAACATATAAAGCATTACAGTGGTGATGCAACAAACAATATTTTATCAAACTGGTTTTGTTAGTTTTCTTTTTGGTTTTCTATCTTTAACAGTTTCCTTTAAATTCTTCTTTCCCTTTTAAACGTAATTGTAGGGTTGGTGATGGACCTATAGCAGGGTCTTCAGCATATGCGGATGCTGAAGTTGGTGCTTGTGGAGCCACTGGGGATGGTGATATTATGATGCGCTTCCTTCCGTGGTATTTCGCAAAAGCTTTCTCTGATTGTTTTGTGCCATCATGCACAGTAGAATTTCATTTAGAAAGTAACATTAGCTCTCGAATAAAATAGGTAAATATGATACAGAGACTGTTCAGAATATCTGACCTGGTAATTTCCGAAGGAAGGATTTTGAAGGTTGGGGATTATACATAAAAATGTGGCATGAGAATAGTTAGTGAACCATAGCTCCTCGGTCTTCTACACGGTCACACCTGCAGGTGGTATTCCTGTGAATGTTAAATCATTAACATGTGATGGTTGGCGGCATATTGCCATTTGGCTTGTACAAACGATTTTGCTTGTGTCAAACAAGCATTTGAAAGGTCTGGTCTGGTTCTTAAATCAGTTATCCTGGAAGTAAGAAGCTAAAGCCCCTTGAATAAATCTAGCTTATCATAGTCAGTTCATAACTTTGCATAACCCCACTTCTCATCCTCTAAGAGATTGGAATAGAAAATTTGTGCTGTAAGCGTCTAATTAATAGTCAGTATACCTAGATTATAGTTGATTTTGCTGGCTCTCCAGATTCTATTGCGGGAATCACAAGCTCTAGATAAAATTTTAGATTTGTTACCCTGATTGATTAGTGCTTGGATATGTCTTCTTTTTGTTTCCTCTTACACTTAATAGGGAATCTAGAAGTTTTAGCTGAACCAAATTCGCGTTTTTAAGCTTTTTATTTCCTTTTTTTTTGTTTTTTGATAATGGAACATATTTGTATATTTATATAAAGACCACCAAAACTATGTGGTCACCCACAATTACAAGGACTGCATAAAAGCTCTTATACGCTTGGTTTTCTCAGAAGGAATCTAAAACATCAACAAAAGATTCATGGTCGACTACACCAAAAACTATGTGGTCACCCACAATTACAAGGACTGCATAAAAGCACTTATACACTTGGTTTTCTCACAAGGAATCTAAACAACAAAAATAGATTCATGGTCCTCTAAATTATAAAAATAGAAAAAAACTAGACACATCATTTTATCTTCTGAATGTGGCTCGATTTATCTTCAAATCACCTTCAATTCCTTCTTCCCAGATTGTCCACCAGTGCAAGCTGGAACGATCCTGCATCTCTCTTCTTGATTGGATTGATTACCTTAATTGTTCCAGCAAGTTAAGAGTTCAGATATTTTTTCTGGAATAACCCACATGATGCCTCTTAAGCTGATGAAAATCCTCCATAACTTATAGTCAACTTACAGTGCAAAAAAAGGGATGAGTGATTGTCTTTGACGACTCTTTACATATCTTGAGCATAGATGATAGGCTCTCTTGCTTAAATTATCTTGTGTCCGAACTCCCTCTTTTGCTAAAAGGCACATGAAGCGAACAACTTTATAAGGAATTTTCACTTTCCAAATCAACTTCCAGGCTATCAACCAATCTCATTATTTGATAAATTGAACTCCTAATAGGCTAAATTGACAGAAAACTTCACTTGCTTATTTCCATTCCAATTCAAGTAGTCTTCCAGTTACTGATCCACTTAAATTGTTCCAACTTCCAAGGTGTTGTGGAAGTCTTTTAACCAATCAATCCCCCAGTCATTAAGTAATCTTCTGAATGTAATGTTCCCATCTTGATCAGCTTGTATTTCTGCTACTATTGCTTCTAGTTGTTGATACAAAAGTCATACATAATTTAAAAGGAGACGCATAACATTTTTCTTTGCTGTTTGCTGGATATCAGTTATCAGGCTGTGGAGAATATGAGATTGGGAATGGAACCCAAACTTGCCGCAAAAGATGCTATATCGCGAATTGCAAGGAAATATCCAAACTTCATTGGCGCTCTATTTGCAGTCAACAGAAATGGGACTCATGCAGGTGCATGCCATGGTTGGACTTTTCAGTACTCTGTCAGAAATCCTGGGATGAACGATGTTGAGGTCTTTACTGTTCACCCTCAGTGATCCATCCCTTTAGCATTCCCAGCTTCTATTGAAGTTCTTCCTCTTCCATAAAGCAGCACGCATAGTCTCTTTCACATATTGCTAGAATTGATGATATCCTTCCATATTGTGAACCATAAAATTTTTCTTTAATACAGCAAGTTCAAATTTGACTATTTGAGTATGTGCATTAATGATAATTGACAACCTATTAAAGCTTCTAGTATTTGCTTGTCCTAGGACATATCAAGAGCATAGAAAAACTGCAAGTTTGACAAATTTTGGATTTATATGCATACAATAGATTTAATGTGGTCTGATCCTTTTCCAGATCTTTTAATTCATGCACTAGACTTACTTTTATTTTTTCTCTTCCTGTTTTGTGGACTAAGGAACCTAATTGATGTGCAAGGTTCTTGCTGATTGGACATGGATTTGTCTCAACATTGATTAGTTCTACAAAGGGGAACTATGAAAAAAGTTGAGTTGTGCTTGAAAGTTTAAGAGGGTTTAAATTTGCTTATTTTAAGTGTTTTTTAAAAGTCGTAAATGTTTTAAAATCAAAATAACAAAAATAAGTCATAAGCCCGTCTAAACAAACTCAAAGTATATGGTTGGACATAGATTTGATTGAAATTTGAGAAAAGTAGTTCTTGAAATTGAAAAATGGCACTATTTAAAAATTGAAGTTGTGTTTAACATGTATTCCACCTAAATTAAAACAAAAAGTTGAAACCTTGTGAGAGGGAAAATTTACTAATTTTTTATCAAACTAAGCTATTATTTAAAGCAATTTACTAAAATAGTATGTTTTTCAAAAATTTTACAGAACTAGAGTAAACGTATTCCACAGTAATGTTTTAGGGTATTTTTATTTTTTAAAAAGTTCAGATGTGTGCTGACGACGTTAAGTTGGGAAACGTTACTTTGAGCAACGTTTTAACCTAAAAAAGTTACTTTGAGTAACGTTTTAATCTAAAAACATTACTGTGAGTAACGTTTTATAATATGTCACTTTGAGTCAGATGTGAAATACATTTATACTAATTTTATAAAAAAAAAAATTAAAAATATACTATTTTAATAAATTGCTTTAAATAATAACTTAGATTGATCCATATATCTCTTCTCCAACAAATTCATTTCAATATATTCTGGAAAAAAAGAGATTATTTTAATGTTGAAACGGCTCCATAAAAGTTGAAAAGGTGAAGCCAAGAATCCCCTTTTGTGAAGTAATAAAGAGAGATGTCTTTTTCTTTTGAGTGTTGTCACACGTGAAATGTGAAGAAAAGTCATCTCTCAATATTTTTGTATTTAATTAAAAACTATATTTATCAAGTGAAATTATATAAGAATTAAAAATCATGTAAATCTAGCTCAAAATCATTTTTAATAATAAAATGCAAAGATGCAGTTTAAATTTTTTATTTCAGGTTCTACTAGTGACGAGCTTTCTTATACTAATAAATTATTAGATCCTCATTCCATATATATATATATATATATAAAAAGAATGTATCGTTTTGCAGGCTATATTTATTGTTTAGTATGGCCAGGCATGCATTTGAATACCAAATTAGTATTAAAGTCATTAAGATTAATTAGCAACCACGCTTACATTAAACCAAAGAGAATATTGCTAATTAAATGTTTTTATTCTATCATGACTTGCTCTTTTATCTTACCTTAAACAGAATGAGTAGGTTTCTATTAATATGAAAACAAAAAATATTTTGTCTCTCACAAATGAAATAATTATATGAGATTTCATTTTATCTCACAAATAGGTAAAGATCTCAAATAAAAGATTTGCATCCCATTTGCTTATAAGAAAAAAAGAGTCTCATACAACTGTTAATTGCGTGAGACACAATATAATTTCATGTGAAATATAAAATCTACTATTAGAAGAATATAAAAAGAACAGATAATTTTAACGAGGTACAATTTTTTTGATTGATCAATGCGAATAAATACAATTCAAAGGCATAGAGAGAGTGTTAATTGTAAGTGGTTGTCAATGTGAAGAAAACGATAGGGGCATTTGTCTAGTTTGAATCTTCAACGTAATTGCCAAGGTACTACTCACTCTCTCTTTTCATACCTACTTACCTTTATTATAAATGTTGATGTTATTCATTCATAAAATTTGTACACATATTTATTGTTGTAATCGCGTAAAATGAGAAAATCTTTTTTTTTTAAAAAAAAATCGAGTCTTATAATTTCTCTCATTCATTTCTAACCACGTAAAATGTCATCATTCTTAATTACGTATGATCTCTGTTAAATTTTAATTTGCAATACTTGTTAAGAAAGTAATGATTTACGAGTCTATTGTTTTACTCAAATAAAGTTTTAAATGTATTTACTTATTGCATTTTTTAAAAACATTAATTCAATATTAACAAATTGAGGATATAATAGGAATTTTTTTTTATCAAAACTGACGAGTAAAAAGTGAAAAACAAATATGAAATATTTGACAAGTAGGGAGTATTAGTTAAATTTTAATAAATCGAGGTATAATAGGAAGAAAAAATTAATCTAAACCGACACTAAAAAGTAAAAACAAATTTTGAAATATTTGACAAATAAATAGGAAGTAAAGGCGTGTTTGGATGAACTTATAAAAAGTAACTTATAAGTTAAAAGTCATAATTGAATATATCCTACTTTTGACTTCTGACTTATTTATAAACTTTATTGACCTAAAAAAGGTATTGAAAAGCACTATAATCTTTCCAAACATCTCCTAGATTAAAAAAAACTATTTAAAAATCAAAAACACCTAAAACTAAGTTAATCAAAATGAAGACCATAAGTAGGAAGGAAACAAAATTAAATCATACTCTCTTTGTCCCTATTAACTTGTTAAATATTTCTTAATTTGAGATCACTTTTTTATTTATCCTTTTTTACAAATCAAAAAGTAATAATTTATTTTTTTCTATTATTCCTGAATTTACTAATGTTCAGTTATTTTTCTATAAAATTCTATTAATTAAAATAAATAAAATAATAAATTTAATATATAAATTAATATTTTTTTAATAAATATATCAACAAAATTTGATAAATAAAAAAAATCGAAGAATATACCAATTAAACAAGTCAAAGTCCGACTGTGGGAGTAAAGGTCGATGACTATATAATGTCTGGTTGGCAATTTTTATATTACCATTTTTAGATAGTTATTTAAAACTAAAATAAAAAGAATTGACTTTTACTCTGAATTTGAACCAAACTAAGATGAATGAATCAGCATTTTCTCTGTTCAATTCTGTTTCATTATTTTAAATATACTTCTTAAAGTAAAATATAAAAATAATGCTAATTATTTTTTAAAATATATTAAAAACGAATAAAGGTAAAAATTTATTACAAGTAAAACTGAATAGTGAATTGGGTGTGTTGTCATCCTTCGATATTGCCAATAGTTTGGGCACGAGAATTTCATATCAGAGATCTCAAGTTTGAAACTCCATTCTAGCAGAAGTAAAAGATTTATCTTCTAGATTGAGTTTATCACATCGAATTTACCTAATAATAGTTATCTCTTTGGTGTAATTTATAAATTATTATATAAAAAAATAAAATTTACTCTACATCCACTCAAAGAATAGGGACCGCAAATTCTAAAAATATACGATTGGTCATTATACTGGCAGTGATGAGCCATGAAAAATGTGGGGTCACATACATGTCCTTAAGTAGATACAAAAAGATATTCATGTGTTGTCACTAACTTCAACTTTGCCTTTTCCATTGACTCACTGTTCCCTTCCATAGAGCATTCAACCAAAAAACTAAAAATCATTTAGGGAAAAGGGTAGTGGCTCATAGTCATATATATTCCTAATTGCAACCAAATGGCTTACATATATCCTTTTCCTCTAACAGAAATAAAAAAAAATTATTTTAATCTAAATTTTTATTATTTTTTTTCTAAAAAATATAATCCTATATGAGTAAATTTATTCCTCGTCAAACATATTTTTTTTTTAACTTTTTTTTTTGTTTCAATGACTAATTTATAATTATTATTTTGATAATCAAATTTATTTATGTTTTACTAATATTCTTGTAAAACTTATTGTAGATGACCAGATTTTTTCTTCGAATACGAAATTAAATTACAATACACACAAAAAAATTAGTTTTTTTTTCTTTAAACTAAGGAATGTAAGAAAAAACAAAAATAAGAATAAGAAACTCAAATAATTATAATAAAAGAAGTCAAAAATTAATTTATGTATGAAAAAAATTAAAATATATCTTGAACTTTGATAGAGAATCATATATACCCCTAAATAACTTTATTTTTTAAAAATAAGAAGTAATAAATATAAATTTAAAGCTAATTTTTTAACTTCCGAAGGGTATATGTGAGCCATTTTATAACGCCAGGGGTATATGTGAGCCGTTTGTATAACGGTAAGGACATATATGTGCCACTTTTATAACGAAGGGTATATCAGCTCCAAATGACAAAGTTGAGGGGTATATCAAACTTTTTTCCCAATCATTTATTATTATCATTGTTACTAATTATTTTCTAATACTATTTTAGTAGTTATAATTTTTTCAAAATTGAATCATTAACTATCTTAATTTTATACTAATAATTTCTCATGTAGCTTTTAAATATATATTTATTATATTTTATTTCAAAATAATAGGACAAAAATAAATGCTTTTAATTTGGTACTCTAAAGACTTTCACATAAATTGGGACTATTAATTTTTTTTTAATATCAAATACTCCCAAGGAAAGAATGTATTAGGTGAATAGTGATTTGATTTGATTAACTGCGAATCTAATAAATTGTTAATTTATTATTTCCTTTGTCCATTATCTATATTCAAACATTAAATTTATAACATTCAAAGAATAATATAGTAAAAAATATTATTTTATTTATTAATCTCACGTCCACTTTTATTTATCATAATTTTTCCTTTTTAAAGTTAAACGATAAAATATTTGACTAACATTTTGACATGTATTTTTCATTACATTAATAAGCCAAAAAATTGTACTTTTTATATCGTTTTTGAAAATCTAAATTTTTTATTTAAAATATCAAATTATTTAATCTAATTTCACTTTGAAAATTAGTCAAAACTAATTTTAATATGACAATTAAAAATGAACGAAGAAAATAATTTTTAAGAATATACCAAGTTAATATTAAGAATATGCTAAGTTAATACTGGATAATAAAAATCAAGATAAAGATGACTACAAATCAATTTTCCCTATCAAATCTTTTTAATGTTTAGGTAATGCGATTTAGATAAAACTCGATTTAAGTTTGATAGATAAACCAAATGATGTGACCTTTTTTAAGGTAACAAAGTCTGTTATGCACCTAAAATCTAGCCTGGATATTTACTTTGTTTTGTTTGTGGACAAAAATTGATCTTTTACTATGCAATTATAAATAAAATATTTTAAATTAAAAAATAAAAAATAATTGGATTCCTCTAGGATTGACTAAAGTGCAAAGTTGTCATTATTGTGCTAAAAAAAAACACAAATTCTTCGTTATGATGCAAATGGATTTGTGGCATGCTTAAGCCCTTCTGATAAATTACTCAAACCAACTAAATATTCTTTATTTTCATATTTTCTGATTCTTCACTGACCAAAACAATTGACTTTCTCTCTTTCTTCATCTGCTTCTAAGAATTGGTAATTTTCTCTCTATGTTTCTGAATTATGAATCCTTTATGGCTTTCTTTAAAAATATTTCATAGCCATTTTCAACAATTGTTGATTGAGCTAACCACATGATGTATATATAAGGTATTCATAATTGTTTCTTTTCGTTCGCGGGATATGGTGGGATATTTTAGAATTTAGTCTGAAATAAAATTTATATGGTGTTTAGTTCTATGTTGCTCGAATTCTTTAAAAATGTGCGCGTCAGGCTTTCCAAAAGTCGTGTAATTTGGAGAATTTGACCCAGGAGTGACATTAAAGTAAAGAGTTCGCGCAACTTAGGTTTAGTTGACATATAAATTTATACCACAGCCGATCTCAGGCTTAATCTTGGAATAAGCAGCCTAGTCCCATCTAATTTTGGAATCATTTTAATTCCATCTTTATAAATTAGTCTAAAGATTATAATTTGATTACCAAATGAGATGAAATTTATACTGTTTTCTTTTTTGGGGGTTAATTTCTCTGTTTATATCTTGTCTTGATTGGTAAGGTTAATTGAAATTTTGCTATGTATTTGACTTTTAACTTCTTGGTTCTGCAATATTTTTGTTGAAGTGAAAACAATACTTATGATCATGATTTTTCCTGTTTACTATATATCAAATTTTGTAAAAACATATCTATGTGCTAAACATGAGTTTCTCTTTTCACTACGTCAAAAATGAGATCATTAAAGGCATTTAATTCTTAATTGCCGCTAAATACAGCGGCAATTAACACTCTTTGTATATGTCCCTAAAGTCTTTAGCGACATTAGTTCTAATCAGACTTAACTAATACCAGTAAAGACTTTAGCAATCTTTATTAATATCAATATTAAGTGCTGCTAAAAGTTGTGTTTGTTGTAGTGTTTGTGTAATAGAGCTTCGACAGTAAGTGGTTAGATGATGGAAGAAAAAGATGGAGAAGTAATTAAAGTGGAAGGCTTAACTGCTCTGCCTTTATTAAACTCTTCAACCATTGCAGTAGCTATCAATGGTAAGAAAAAGAGCAAATATGTAGTCAAGTGGGCTTTGGACAAATTTGTTACTGAAGGAAAGGTTTGCTTCAAGCTGTTACATGTCCGTCCGCGCATAACTTGTGTGCCAACCCCCAGTAAGTTGTTTATCTACACTCTGTTGTGTTTGATTATTGACTTATTCGAAAGCTTTTTGAAGTAAAAGATTTGTTTGCAGAGGGCTTCCATAATCGTGATTAATGTAAGATGACTTCACTAAATTGATGAACTACTAGAGTATGATAACAGTTGATCTTGCAACTGATGTGTTATGTAGTCCATTTGTTCGTCTTACTGTTCTCTTTAGTTTGTTTAAAAAAGAACGTCTATTTCTTAATTTGACAACTCATTAATTTCAGCATCCATATTATACATATCTTTAGCTTAAGACCACAAGATTCAAATATCCACTTTCTTGAACTCTGTGCAAGTCAAACTAAGACAAACAAATTGAAACGGAAGGAGTAGTACATGAATATCTGATGCTGTGGTTTAGCGGAGAAGGAACATCATTACAGTTTTGTAGCTTAACAATCCTTTACACCCCCACCCGAAAAGGAAAAAAGGAAGAACTTTGGTTGGACATCCTTTGCCGGAGCATGACATGTAACCTTTCTTATCTACGTGCACTCTAACTTTGTGACGATATAAGCGATATAATATTCAACAAGGCCTTCTTTAGAAAGAAAAGGCAAGAAGGGAAACTAGAAAAGATGATATCTAACAATTTCTTGGAGACGCTAAACCTTCCTTCTCATATATTATGTCACACGAGCCCTTCATTTGCCTTAACGTACCCGTGCCAAATATATGTGAAGTATTTTCTGCAAATAGTCAAAAATACACTAAATATTGTGTCATAAAGCTGCAGATATCACTGCAAAGATGCTTATACACCTGACTTTTTGGACACATCATGCGATTGAGTACATTTAACATGGTTCATATGCTATTCCCTTGAGAAAGCTGCCAATTTTTCTTTGTACACATCAGTCGTCATTAATTTAAAAATCTGGAAACAATAATTAAGTTTTAGGACTATCACTGTTTTATTTATAATCCTTCCTTTCTACAGTGGGAAGCTTTATACCTATTTCACAAGTGCGGGAGGATGTAGTGGCTGCTTTCCGAAAGGATGTGGAGTGGCAAACAAGTGAAAATCTGCTTCCTTACAAGATGTTATGTACTAATCGAAAGGTAAATATATATCTCAGATAAGTGGAAAGTCTCCTAAAGTTAAACCACTGATCATCCAAAATACATGCAGGTCCAAGTAGAAGTTTTACAACTTGAATCAGATGATATCGTGAACGCAATAGTACAGGAGGTCACCAAGCTTAATATCATCAAGCTTGTGATAGGTGCTTCATCTCGCAGCATATTTTCTAGGTAATAAGATTTATGCTGTTACAAATTTCAATGATGAACTACTGCCAATTGCTGACACTCTAGGTGGCAATCTTTTTTTTTTTTTTCAATAATTACCAAGGTATATATATTTGCCTCAACTCATATATGTAGTCCTTAATCCTTATTGCCACGCCTCAAAGTGGTGATACTCGAGAAATGCAACAACCTGTGGGTATCTTAGAAGATACAATGCAGAAGAGAGGGATGACACCCAATATTGACGAAAAAGTTTATTTAATTGACATACATGCCAGCTTATAAAGGTCCTTGTGGTCATTGACTTGTAAATTGTAATATCAGGAGAAACATTATTCTAGAATAGGGGGAATTTAAATGGATTCACTTCTGATGAGCAGTGAAATTCTGTCTGAAACAAACCTGACATTTTATCTCCTTAGATCATACGGTTGTTTCGTTTTAATTTGCTAAAACTGATGTAAAATATCCAAGTACCGTTCTTCCTATGTGGACGAACTCTTAGAATTTCAATAATTAATTAGGACAATGTTAAACTAAAAGAAGAATGCAAGAAATTCATATCATCCAATAGTCAAGTATGAAGCAGCTAATATTGAACATCATAAAGCTATTCAAAATTATACGAGATACATTAATATGAAGAGGGTACTTTCTAGCATCATTGTCATTTTCCGCTGTAAGTTCAAACTTTTTATCTGATGTTTAGGGGACAAAGCTTATCCTCAAGAATCTCGGACAGTACTCCAAAATTTTGTACCATCTATGCTGTTTCAAAAGGAAAACTGTTATCTGTACGTCCTTCTGATCCAGAGATAAATGGAAGCAGTTCGGCTGGAGACAGTTTCACAAGTTGCTCAATCACCAGTTCAACAGTTCACACTTTAAGTTCACTAACAGGTAAAAATCAACGGTTTGCATTTATTTCATTGTTATTATATCTTTCACCAAACAAAATACTACAATTGTCGTCCAGTTTTGCGTACCTTGGCTGAACTTGGTGCCTTCGGTTGGAGAAATGTCTTACTTCTCAAGGGTTTTATGTAGTTCTTTGCTCCATTTCTTGCTCCCTGTGATTTATAAATGACATGAATTCACATTACCATCACCCCCTAATCTAAGATGGAGCAAAAGTTGATTAGTACTGTCGTACTTGATGGCGGCTCTAAATGAAAGGCATGGTAGCAACTAGTTAATATACCATGCAGCACCTCTAGCGAAGCATGTCCCAAGATCGCAATAGCATGTGCTGGATCTTGATTGAAGAAGTGTCTTTGTGATAAATCTTCCCTCGACCAAGGAAGCAGTTTAGTCCGTTCTTGAAAGGACATTAGGCGTGGTATAAGAAGGTAATATGTTAGGCCTTCTAATGAAAAACCACTTGAGATGTCTTCACAGATTAGGTAGTCATTCAACTGTCGTTAATTCTTTCTCATCATCATGTGGTTCATTCTAATACGCCTATTCTTGAAAATACACAACATTTTGGTGAAAGATTAGTCCATTCATAATAAAAAATATCTCTCTAGCATATGTCTATGAGTTAAGAACACGTCAATTCGTTAAAGAGTATGTCTATTCATAAAAAGCACATTGGTGAATGGTGATGGTTCACTATATGATTCACTCTCCTGCAATGTCTCTTTCATGATGGTGATTCTTCAGTAGTTCATTGCGTTTTATGTTTAGGACTTTGCTTTGTTATTTCCACCAAGGTAGCATGGAAGTATACTTTGGAAAAAAGCCTCACATAGAAATTAATTTTTCACATTCAAACTCCATCATTCTTTTGTTATGCCTTGTATATTGATTTAGTTTCCATATTTAGTTATTTTCTAACGATAATTTCCATGTTCTTGAGAGACTTTCTATATGTGGGAGTAAGTTCATCATTTCATGGACTGAACAATTTATCTGTATTCTGCTTTTCAGAAAGGTCAGAACCAGACTCAAGTTCTTCATACAGTCACTTCCGTTCTCCTTCACTGCCAATGCAAAGATTTCGAGCTCTTTCACATATTAATCAGAACTTTCCTCATAGAAGAGGAAGTTCAAATGTATCAGTCCACCATAAAAGCTTATCTCTTGATTTTGGTGACGGTGAGGATGATGTCAGGTCTTGTCCCTTAGGAACATATCTTACTGATAGAGATGACCTTGCTTCTAGTTTTAGGAGCTTGGTATCAGAGAACTACACTACGGCAGATGATCAAGCTTCAATTTCAGGGACTCTGACAGATTCATCGTCGAGATATGAGGTATATTCTGTCTCAGGTTGTTATATTCATTATTTATCAAATAGGCATAGCTCAAAGTTCTGATCAACTGATGATGACTTATGATTTCATTTTACCTACATCAGACATGCTTCCTGTCTTTTAATTTCTGTATCTGTCAAAAACAATCTAGCGGATATCCTAGACTTTTAACGCCGTTCAATCTCCTAATGCAGACGGACATCAATTTTGAGCTAGAGAAGCTAAGAGCTGAATTAAGGCATACTCGAGGAATGTATGCAGTTGCACAAACTGAAGTACTTGATGCTTCTAGGAAGGTATACTTAGGCAACAATGACTTTCAATTTTTGTCCTTTTATGTCTAAATCCTATTGTATCTTGATCATAAACCTACCTGCCACGAACAGATAAATGATCTGCACAAGCGCCGTTTGGAGGAAGATGTTAAACTTCGGGAAATTTGTTTGAAGGAAGAGGAAGTAAAAGAGTTGGCACGAAAAGAGAATGAGAAGTACGAAGCTGCGAAAAGGGAAGCTGATTATGTGAATGAGTGTGCTGAAAGAGAGGCAGCACAAAGAAAAGAAGCAGAACTTCTAACCTTACGTGAGGCAAAAGAAAAAGACAAGCTTGAGAATGCCTTGACAGGCCAGGCACATCAGTACCAAGAATTCACTTGGGAAGAAATTATATCTTCCACCTCTTCTTTCGATGAAAATCTTAAAATTGGTATGGGGGGATACGGAACTGTTTATAAGTGCAGCTTGCATCATACTACAGTGGCTGTCAAAGTTCTTCACTCTGAGGGATCTCATCTAACAAAGCAGTATCAGCAAGAGGTATGACAAGTTAATGAACGAAAGAATGATCAAAATGAGTTTGCTTGATATTCAAAAGAAAATGTGATATTTTGTCTGGTCATAAAGACCATTGTACCAAGGTTACCTTTCCTCTATTCTAGAATTCTTAGAATCTGCTCTTGTTGTTTCAGCTGGAAATATTGAGCAAAATTAGTCATCCACATTTGCTAATCCTTCTTGGTGTGTGCCCCGATCGTGGTTGCTTAGTGTATGAGTTCATGGAGAATGGTAGCTTGGAGGAGAGGCTTCTCAGGAAAAATGATACACCTCCAATTCCATGGTTTGATAGATATCGAATTGCATGGGAAGTGGCTTCTGCCCTTGTCTTTCTTCACAACTCCAAGCCAGATCCGGTTATTCATCGTGATCTAAAGCCTGCAAACATATTGCTTGATCGTAATTTTGTCAGTAAAATTGGAGATGTTGGCCTCTCAACCATGATAAATTCGGACGCTGCCTTATCCACTATTTACAAAGATACTGGTCCTGTGGGAACACTTTGCTACATAGACCCTGAGTATCAAAGGACTGGATTGATCTCTCCAACATCTGATATTTATGCATTTGGGATGGTTCTCTTGCAGTTGCTAACAGCAAAAGCAGCAATGGGACTTCCCCACATTGTTGAAACAGCAATCGATAAGGATAATCTAACTAAGGTACTAGATCCAGAGGCTGGTACTTGGCCGTTAGAAGAGACAAAGAAACTAGCTATGCTAGCACTTAAATGCACGGAGCTTTGTCGAAGAGACAGGCCCGATTTGAAAGATGAAATTCTCCCTGCATTAGAGACACTGAAAGAAGTAGCTGATAAGACTCGAGATTCTGCCTTGACTACCAAATCTCCTCCTCCTAACTACTATTTGTGTCCTTTACTCAAGGTATGCCATTCTTTCCTTCCCATAACTCTTACGTCGTGACAATGATTCATGTTTCATGTGGCACATAATAGTACCAAAGAATCAATTGTTATGTACTACGAAATTTCTCATCTTCATTTCTAAGGCACGGTTGGTTCTACTTTCACAGGATATAATGAAGGACCCTTGTGTGGCAGCTGATGGTTTTACTTATGACAGGAATGCAATAGAAACATGGCTAAAAGAGAAGGATATATCACCAATGACAAGTCTACCATTAGCTCATAAGAACCTTCTACCAAATTACGCACTGCTTTCTGCGATTCTGGACTGGAAATCAAGATAGGCTGGAAAACATTTAGATTCTTTGGGTAGATATTTTTTAGACTTACAGTCTAGTTGAACATAGCATACCAAATTTATATACCTTAACACAATGATTTAGCTGATAGATTTGGATGTTTCTCTGTAAGTGTGAGATTGAGTAAACAGTCCTATAACATGTTAATTAGTAGGATTTAAATGTGTAACAGTAAGAGAAAAGTTGCATATGAGACTATGTATCAATCTTGAACTCCTCTTGTTATCACTTGATTTGCAATGGTCATGTTAAGGCCTCCTTTTAATGATATTAAGCAGTGTGATTTTTGCAATCTGCATGAAGATTTTGGCATACAAAACATGGTTTTGTTCTGACTTCCATTATATGTCGTTTTCTCTATATGTATACTTTATTCAACAAAATCCTCTGTATATAACAATGGACAATATCTTTCATCCTCCTGAATAAGTAAGACCTCGCTTTTTCGAATTCAAAAATATAATATTTCTTCACTTCATATTTAATTTGTGGCCTTAACCATTTTTTTAATAAAACAGATTACCACTATCTTGTTTGGTTTGTAGATTGGCATCCATAATCTATCTAAACTTTTCAGGAAATGGGGAAAATATACATATTAAGTAATTAATAAATAAAGAGATAAGTTCATGAAATAAACAGCCTTATGCAATATTAAACTTTTCAGGAAATGGGGAAAATATACATATTAAGTAATTAATAAATAAAGAGATAAGTTCATGAAATAAACAGCCTTATGCAATATTAAACTTTTCAGGAAATGGGGAAAATATACATATTAAGTAATTAATAAATAAAGAGATAAGTTCATGAAATAAACAGCCTTATGCAATATGGCCAGGTGAATTGTGGGGTTTACATTGAATGTGCTTTATTGGACATCTCCATTTTTGCCATTTAAAAAAATAATAATCCTTTTTCAATAAGTGATTAGTATATACTTTTCCTCTCTTTTAATATAGTTTAAGTAAATTTAAAAGTGGAAAAGTTTCCTTTATTCTTTGGTTTGGGCATTAAGCATGCATTTCCACTTGGCCTGAAAAGTGCTTAAGGAAAAAGTGGGGGAAATAATTGACTTGTTTTAAGATAAATCCAAACAACATTTATGTATAATTGGGACATACAAGCAACTTGAGATATTTATGGAGTTGGTTATAATACACTTAACACCTGTTTAATCAAAATGTTTATCCCTGTCAGAAAACACCAAACTAAGGCCAGCTAACCTTTACATGGGATGTCTTTTTTAAAAAAAATTATTTATTGGTTTATAACGATAGCGTTTGAGTCAATTTTCACACAAAGAGACTAATTTGTTGAATGTCTAACACGACATGTTGACTTGTATAGATATTAAGTAACTCTGTGACGATTACTTTCAAGATAGCAATCATGAGCTTGGAATCGACCTTTCATTTCATGATTAGGAATTGTAAGGATATGATATCTTGTCTAACTCAACTTCAAAAGCTAGCTTATAAGGGAGGATTGTCCAAGTCCATATAAGGATACCACTAGTTCATTCCCCACCCAATGTGGGAATTTTACCCGCTCTAACACCCCCTTCACGCCCATGCCCGATTGGAGCGTGGACCGGGAGACTAAACGGGGATAAACCTGACTCTAATACCATGTAAGAATATGACATCTGAGTCTAACTCAACCTCAAAAGTTAGCTTATGTGGGGAGGATTATCAAGTTCATATAAGGAGAACCACCAGTCCATTCTCCAACCAATGTGAAACTTTTACACACTCTACCAGGAATATTGAAGGAGTTTTGGGGAAGAATTGTTGTACCTCTTCAATTGAACCTCTTTTGAGTAACTAACTAAGGATTTTATGTATGTTCTATTGAATTTGATTGTTTTACATCACTCTCCCAACCACAATGTTAGCAAATGGAAAGCCTCAGCTTTTCTTTTGATGAATTCAACTCAATAAGTCTATTGATGATCATCTTACCTGTCTCTTATGATACACTCTAGATCAGTAAAGAATCTAAGCAAATGAGAAGAAATAATCTTACATACTTTTTTGTGTATGTTTGATAGGTGCACGTGCATTGGGAAACAGAGAAATCATCTTGATATAATGCATACGTAAGAGAAAGGAGAATACAGTAATCAAATATATATAGTAAGTTCATAAATCTAATGGTGTTAGACTTTGTCACACAATGACAAAACAGGCAGATCAATAATTTCAATGATGGAAAATGGCTATTCTTTGTCTTGTTGCAAAAACAGTGTCTTTTCTAACAAAACACTTCACAACTGGTTGTTGGTAATCACATCTTATGGATCCTTTGGAACTTCCAACTGTCACCAGATTTTCGCTGAAATTAAGACAAGTCCACTGCTTGTTATCTGATATTACAGGATAAACTAGTTAAAATGTCACTCTCTAATCTGTTGACTGTATTTTTACAAATATATCTTGGTTATATCGAAATGTGTACTTCCTAATCCATCAACCCCATTTCTTTATGACAACACGAATACTAGTTGTGTGAGGCTTCTTTTTGTCTTCACATAAAAGTAAACTCAAATGGGCTTAATTTTTTGTGAGGCAAAAATGAGTCTCACTTGACTAGTGTCAGATGTGTGAGTCACAAAATAGAACTGTTTCGAATCTTGAGGATGACATAGGAAGCTAAATTTCAGGATCCAGAAACTTGCTTCTGATTCTTGAGGTGAAAACTTCTGCTTTGCCGAAAAACTGGACACCAACTTTATAGTTCTTGCCAATTGATATAAGCTTCACAACATTCTCTTGCTGTGATTGCACATAGGGAATTAAGACATGTCCTCAAAAACCAGTTTCCTCACAAGAAGTCAGTGTGTTGTATCAGTATGCTTATCATGACCTAAAGTATGTTGATATCGATCGAATTGATCAAGTCAGTCAGAGGAAACAGGTCATGCTTCAAGCAGAAGCATAAAGATTGTTCATTTTACTTTCCAATTTCTTCAAGCTTGCTGAGGACCTGCTTTATAGTAGGCCTAAGAGCAGGTGAGGGAGAACAACAAGCCACAGCAAGCTGAAGGAATTCATAAACATGATCTTCATTAACCGCCCTTTGGCCATCATCAGTTTTGCTAACCAGAATTTGTGGATGATAAAAATCCGCAACTCTGTGATCAAGAATCGCACTTTGAATGGCATTAGGCAAATAAATATCCTTATCAAAATTTGGTTTCCTGTAGAATGGTTCTTTCCCTGTTAATAACTCTAACAAGATAACCCCAAGGCTGTAAATATCAGTTTCTTCGCTAACTTCTCTCATCTTGATTAATTCAGGGGCTTTATACCCCTGAGCTGCTGAAGCTTCAAGCATTTCTTGGCCTGCAGTTGGATTCAAGAGAAGATGCAATCCAAAATCGGACACATATGGCATGAAGTGTCGATCCAAAAGTATATTATTCGACTTGAGATTTCCATGGATTATGGGAATTTCTAAGTCTGTGTGAAGATAGTCTAGTCCTTGAGCAATGCCAATGGAGATCCTACATATGATGTGCCATTTATGAGCCTCACCGTTCCCGTCTGCATCATTAGACACAATTTTCTTAAATACTTTTGTATACTTGAGACATATTGAAAACTAATACATGTGTATACTTTAGACTTAAGAGTGGTTCCAGCTTAACACGGTTTAGTTATTAATGAAACTATAATTTTGACAAAGTACCTACTATTAGGTTCCAAATTGACAAGAAAACTAACTGAAATTTGAGGCAAGATATGTTAAACTATAAAAATGCACATGTGTAGGTTTTTAAATAAGCAGAAGAAAACAAATTCCATTTAAATCCAGAAAACAAACTTTTTCAACATAAAATATGGAGAAATATAATATCAAAAAAAAAAATCCAAAAAAATGGAAGATAGTCTAGTTCATCTGTGCTTTCCAGATTCAGAAACAGTGTTGTTGAGATGTCACCAAAAAAAAAAGTGAAAAAGAAAAGGGTACAATCAAAGGACCTAAAAATTCAAACTGCATATAGATACCTAATTATTGAAGTCCCTTCCAGTTGTTAGAAAATGATTGAATGAGACTTTTTTTCAAGGCACCAAAAGACGTAATCAAGATCCCACTTTTTGGCATGAAAATTTTGTATTAGTACTAACCAATAAAAGAAACAGAAAATTATTATGAAAATCAAGCATCCATCTCCTGCCAAATGCTACAAATCATAAAAATGACCAATCTTGTTTTCTTATTTTATTTCCAAGACAGTAACTTTTTTGAATGAACACCACACCATAGGCTTAAAGATTTGTTAGCAATAAGTCATTGTGTTTTAAAATTATATGGTATCATAATTCTAATACTTACAAATAACAACATATTCAGTATAGTCACACACACAACAATTTTACTGCTTGTATATTTTTTTTTAAAAAAAAAACAGCAAGAACACATACCTCTAATCAATTGAGCTAAAGTACCATGACGATAAAAAGGATGTACCATCAGTTTCTCTCCTCTTTGGCCTGCATAAAATGCACACAAAGGCACCAAATTAGGATGCCTTAAAGACCCCAAAAGTTCCATTACAGGCACAACTTCTTTCATTGTGACAGTACAAGCTGGTCTCAAAAACCTTAACAATGTAACTCTATCAATACTCAGCAAAGTAGCCCTGTATAAAGTTCCATAACTTGATTTCCCAATAACTTCACCAGGGGCATCCAAGATTTCATACACAGTAAGATCTTCACCATCTTCAAACTTGATCAACAAATCTTTTTCAACCCCGTCTCTTTCTTTAACCTCAAAACTCGTTTCAACATCCCTAGAAACAATTTCCTCTCTTCTCCTTGTACATAAATAGATCACTAACAACAAAACAATTAAAACAGCTACTGAACATGGTACTATAATAAGTATAAGCATATGCTTGTGTTCCATTTTCTTGTGAAAAAAAAAACTGACACTTGGGTGTTAAAAAGATTGAAAGTTTATGACATTTTAATGGGAAAAAAGGAAGATTCAAGATCTGGTTAGAAAAGGGTAAGTCTTGAAAATACAATCATTTTTTATGGGGTTTTTGCGGAGATTGTGGGAAAAACAAAATCTTGAAGAGGACTTTGGCTTTGTGAAGAAAGTTGCCGCAGGGAGAGGGAAAAAGAGAGAGAGAGAGAGAGAGAGAACAAGTCAAGATTAGAGAGAGAGGAGTTGGCAAGAGAAAGAGAGAACAGAAGGTGGCATGTGCCTATTTTATGGAAGGAATTCATATCTTCATCTCATGTTTATACTCTCTTTTTTTTTTTCTTTCTTTGTATTAATTGCCTCTTCATCCCATTCCCTCCATCCTCACCAAAAATAGTGTTAGGTTTACAAGCACAAAACTTAAAAATTATATTATATAAATATATCTTTTTAACTTATTATCGTGAAATTTATAAAATTTTTGTACTCTCTTATACTTTATATTCGATTAAACTAAGACAGACAATAAAATATATGAAATATTACATATAGATGCATGTTTAATGAGCCGAGCTGGCTCAGGGCTCGACTCAGCTCATTTTAATTTGATCAAGATTTAGCTTGGCGTCAACTTGATTAGACAAAGTTTATCTTTTTTTATTATTAACAGAGTGTAGCATATCAAGCAAAATAGAGTGGGAGAAATGGAAGAAAAAGAAAAATGGGCTTGTTTAGGTAATGTAATGATTACTTTAAAATTCATTTATTAATCTTAATTAAGTTAGCAAAACATCAATTCAATAATTATTACAAATTAATTTATAATTGTGTACTTCTTTAATTGATTTAATGTAATTAAACTCTTTATAGACATCCTTACTTAATACTACTATTTTATGGATGGTGCAAAATGCAATTAATTTTCTAAATTGAAGTATTCAAAAATTAAATAAATTCAATATTTTACAATTTTATTATTGATTATTTTGTTCAGTACAAAGTCAACATCATTTGATTTAAGCTCTAATTCAGACTCTATATATGTAATCACCAAACTAAACTACTTATACTTACATTTCTCCTAATCAACTAATTTCTTATAAAATTAATATTTTTAATAATAACATAAAAATAAACATTAAAGAGTTAACTCAAACTCAAGCTAGGCCCAAACACCTTAATCATATATGTCAAATTTTACATGTAATTGATATATATTAAAGTTGGATACATTTGATAAAAGCTATATCAAATTTTATCTTATTTTAACAGACACACACTATTATTCTTCGTTACTTATCCAACCTACTTGTTACTCATTCTATCTATGGAAAGGGTAAAGATACAAAAGAGGAGTAATATTTTAAAGAGATTTTCTTGTTGAAAAATGCCTAAAAGCATTTGTTGGTGGTTGCACGTTGGGAATAAAGACCCCCACAAATTGGAATAACACTTCTAAAACGAAAGAGGACTCCACGAAGTATCCTTTGCCTCTTTGGACCATTTCCTTGACAAGTGACAAATCCCAACCAACAACATATACCTAAACCAAAAGATACAAATTATATACATGTATCTAGCTAGGAGGAACGAGTTATCGTTACAATAGAGATATAATTCTCGATAAAAAGAATTTAACATGTAGTATATGCTTATTAAAGATAATTTTAAATTTGTATACAAGATAACTTTTTTGATGAATATATCGAGATCGTCAAATATACGGTCGTAGGTTAGGGAAAAAAGTGATGGAAATGATAGAAGTATAATGGAAATTAAAGGGAGTAGGATATATATGGTCCATTTTACATAAATTGGATTATGTAGTGAGTGACATAATTATTTGTCTGTTGTATCAAAGTTTCTTGAAAAGTGGGGAAAAAGAAGGTTAGTATAAAATGCCATTACAAAGAGACAAAGAAACAAGGTGGCATGCTTTCTTATTGCTTCTTTCACTTTTTTTTTTTATTTTGTACTTCCTATTCATTTTTTAAATTTGAACATATGTTTTTAGTGCCACTACAATTTCTATAAAGCAAATTGATTTTTGAATTTTGACCATATGTTTTGAGATTGCCTTTTCACAAGTGGAAGTAGAATCATGAAAATTTTGTTTCCTTTTAAATTTAATAATTAAAGTTTTTTTTTTAAATCAGGTACACGAATTTAACTATTTATTGTAATATTGAATTTAAATTTAGTTGAACTCAATAAATATAAACAACATCCGTCCTTACTTGTTACACCTTGATTATTTCATTTGATACCTATATTGCAATAAAATGTTGATATCATCTAATATTTTTTTGATAACCTTAACTTTTATGATTATGATAACCCATGTTGTCACTTCTTGAATATTGCATTGGACCATGAATATCTAAGCAACTTATAAGTAGAAAAAACTATATAAAAACAAAAGTATATTAAAGATTTATGACATCTTCACCTTCTCATTTCAAGGCCTTAGTTTCTCAAGTTTCCTTGTGCAAATCATGTATGTATTTTGGTGTTATTTATGAGAAAGAATGCTACATTTGACTTGTCAATTTTTTTCATTTAAAATTTGGTGGTAGTTCATTGTCTTAATTATTATTCATAATCATATGTTACTGTCCCCACTATTTATCTTTTTTGGTAATTCTCTTTTTTCTAGCATAATCAAGAGGATTTGGCCCCATCCAACCACGTGAGGATGATTGCAAACCCAAAAAGCCTCTACGGATTGTTTGTCGTTCAAGAATTTTCGATATTATACAAAAATTATACGTAAGGATCATAACATTTCGTGATGATTTAATAGGCAGATATTTTTAGAATTAATTACAGAAATTTCATCTTTTAATTTACTTATTATCATTATATTTCCTATAAGTTTTACAAATTTTTAAAATTTCTCTTTTTCGCACATCATATTAATGTATCTCGCGCATCAAATTAGTGTATCTCGCGCATCATATTAGTGTATCTCACGCATCAAATTAGTGTATCTCGCGCATAACATTAGTGTATCTCGCGCATCAGATTAGTGTATCTTGCGCATCAAATTAATGTATCAGTGCTTGTATTATTGTTTCCAGTTTTGAAGAATTTTTGTAATTATAAACTTTTAAGAGATAGATTGTAATTTTACCTTAAAAGTATGTGATTTCTATAATTTGCCCTATTTTTTATCTAACATTTTTAAGTGCGCCATCTTTTTTTTTACTTTATCCCTACCTATTTCTCCTATGATTTAATTTTTAATTTTTTGTTTGATATTTAATATTCATATTAAGCTCTAATTATTTTAAATATGTTTAAAATTTTCATTCTAAAAGTAATTTTATTTTCAAGATTCGAACCTGATACTCCTAATCAATACATTTGATAGTACTATTTAAAATAACTCCTACAATTACATATCATGAATTGCAACAACTACCTAATTGAACCTTGATAATGCACAGCTGTTTTTTGGTCGATAATCAATTTGGTTGGATTGGTCTCTCAAGTTTTTAATACCCGGCCCCGTACGTATAAGGAAAGGTGCACTTACTCTCTTTTTCGGTATACGTATAATCATGTTTTATCGTGAAAAAAAAAATAAGTGAAAAAGCAATTATACCTATTGAAGCTTTTTTTAAAGAAAAATAAAATTGTGAGTTATTTAGAGTAAAAAACATGTTTTTGCTATTTTTCAAATTTTTGAAAATCTTAAAGTTGGAATTTTAAAATTTTATGATTAAATATATTTATCGGAGTTCAACTTAGAAAAATAATTATAATAATTCCAGATTTTTGTTATTAATTGATGGGATTATCATGCATGGTAATTCACGTATAAATGTTTTTATTACAAACGTACATAATTAATTAACGACTTAAAAGTGCATTAAATTTTAAGACATTATTAGTCAAAGCACATCCATCTAGCATGAGAAAAAAGGGATATAATTTTGGTCTTACAAAAAAGTTGTAGAGTTGATGATTATTTTATTTCCAGAAGCTTACAACTTTTAATTTTTTGGACAACTTTTAATTTTTTGGTCCTGCCAAATTTAGAACCATACTATTGAGAGACTTCTACATTAATTAGGTGAAGACAGTAGAGGATTAATTATTAATGTGATCAAAGTAATTAATTAAGTGACATTATTTTAATTTAGGATGAGTTTGTTAGGAAATATAAATCAAACTTGAACAAGAATGGGTTTATATTTTTATTTTTTTAAAAATAACAAGTACTAGCTACTAGCCAAAATTAAGTTGTTCTTTTTTTAGCTAAGTTGAAAAAGGATTATTAAGAGTTTGTCATTTGTATATAAAAAAAAAATGAAAACAAGAGATAAAGCTATGTGAGGAAAAAAAATTGAAAAAGAACTTACTCCTAAATGTATTTTTCAAATTTGAATTTTGAAATTGAAATAAATGAGCTGATTTAATAAATAATTACAACTTATTTGAAATATTTTGAAAAATATTTCCATTTTCATTCATGATTAAACGGCTAATAAATATATATATGGTTAGATTTAAAGCAGGAAGCAAATGTTGTTGACCTAGCTAGTTAATTGCTTATGCTACAAAAATTAAGTCTCAAGCCTAATAGGTAAAAAATATTGATAAAAATTTCATTGCTATAAAAATAGAGGCCCAAGCCTAATAGGTAAAAAATATTAACAAAAATTTCAAAAGGATATATAATTTTTTTTTAAAAATTAATACGGTAAAATCGCTAGTGATGTAGCGATTTAGGTGGGTGGCGTTACGGAAAACCGCTGCAGTAGCAGCAATTTGTAAAAAAAAAGTTAAAGGCAGCAATTTGTAAAAAAAAAGTTAAAGGCAGCAATTTGTAAATGATTTTTTAAATTTTTTTTATAAATCGCCAATTTACTTAATTTTTAAAAAAAAAAATTTTTTTTTAAGTAAATCACTGTCTTGAGCATCGATTTCACCTATTTAATTTTTTTTAAGGTAAATAAATTTATAATTAGCCATTGTCAAAATTTAAAATTCACATTTCACATCCAGACATAAATATTCAGATGTATATGAATTTTTTTTGTACAAATTTGACGTGTTAATTTACTTCAAAATATAGCGATTTACTTGAAAAAAAAAATTAAAAAAATAAAAAATAAAGTAAAATCGCCGCCAACGCAGCGATTTACTTCAAAAAATAATAATAAAATATTTTTTAAGTAAAATCGTTGTACAGGCAGCTATTTATAATTTTTTAATAAAAACCATTTACTAAATCGCTGCCTTAACGGCACCACCTAAATTGCTACATCACCAGCGATTTTACCGTTTCGATTTTAAAAGAATTTTATTTACCCTTTTGAAATTTTTGTTAATATCTTTTACCCTTTAGTCTCAGGACTCTACAAAAACATTAATTGTGAGATATTGTTGAACTCAGGGATCATTTGGTTTTTGAATGAGATAATAAAAAAAGAAAATAATATAAAAAAAGTTAATTTTATAAATAACGTAACAATTTTTTTTTATATTATGTACGTGATTTATATTGGAATAATTAGTGTTAATGAGGATAAAAATAAAGTCAAATGTTGGAGCAAGTAGAAAGACAACGAGTTGCGATCGCTAAAGGTATTTTCTTTTGTTCTTCTTTAAACACTCATACTAAAACAAAATTTAGTTCTTGTGGAAAATTCATATTAATTATTTGAACCATGTTTTTATATTTTAATTTTATTTTTTGCGTGAAAATATGATAAATAAATAAAAAGTGTAAATGGAAAAATTAAAAAAGAGGAAAAAGAATTTAAGATTATTTTTTTACTATTATATCGCAATTTATTTTTTGTATTCGAAAGAGAAATTGGATATCTATGACAATAATAAACCCAAATAATTTGTTGAACTAAAGAAAGCAAGAAAAAATAATCTCATTCGTGAGAAGGATCAAATGTATCCCATGAGCCCTTAACTTTGCAAAAGATCAAATATACTTAGATGGATTTTGTTTTTTAAATAAAAAATCAGAAAAATAAATTTAAAATCAAATCTTTTTTACTTTAATTAGATGAAAAAGATATTTTTGCAAAAAATTGTAATAGTAAAAAAAATATAAACTATTTTTATAACGAATAATATCAAAATATTAAAATGGTGCGGTGAAAAAATTGTTTGGCAATAAGCCAATAATGATGAAGTGCATTAGCATAGAAAAATAGTAGAGAAAATGATGGGTTAGGTAGCGTTGAAATTAAAATGTAAACAGAGCTGACCTTTGAGTTTTAAGAATTTTTGGGTGCTGACTTTTTATTGTCCTCGTCACTTAAATTCACGTTAGACCCTTGATGAAATTTGTGTTATGATCGAATTTACACACACTTGTTAAATTAAGAACACAAAAACTTTTAAGAGAAAGAGATGAGAGATTTAGAGAGAGAAACTAATATTTCGTGGTAACACTCCATGAATAAACTTTCACGGCGATGGGGTATATATATTAATAAATCAGAGTATTTTTGGTTACAGAAAATAAATAGTACAGCCTAAACCGCGTAAACAGTAATATATGATAGTACATCAAATATTAATCAGGCTCCACAACCTAACAATTTGACGTATGAATTTATTTTGGAATGAAATTTTCAATAGAAAAATTTTTATATTCAAAGTTTAAACTCGAAATTTCTAATTAAGGATAAAGCAATTTCACAATTACAACACAAAAGTGTTACCCCCTTCGTCCATAATTATTTGTCAAGATAAGGTCATGCACGTTCGTCAAGGAAAATTTTAATATAAGATATAATTTGACTAATATAACTTTACTATAGCAAAAATATCAAAAGAGTACATAATTTTTCAATTGAACAAAGTGAAAGCGCAGAATTGAAAAACAGATCTATTTTGTTTTTCAATTATTTAAATTGATAATTAATCTTAGACATTTATTTTTAATTTACCTGTCAAACAATTTTGAACGGATAGAATAATATATATACATTTTTTGGGTGCTGACTTAATCCTTACTCAATGACACCGACATTCAATTAATGTAATGTAATTGAGTGTCAACTGTTTGACGCTTCTTTGATGTTTACTACATAGGGTTTATATTAATTAATTATATAAGCCTTATAATAATTAATAAGACTTTTTCAATTAGAATTTTAAGAGTTCTATTTTTTTTTCTCAAGAGGCATGATATTGATACCCTCAACTTGAAAAAGAAACTTGGAGATTCTTTTCATTGGGCAGAACAAAAGAATTAATTAAGAAGAAAAAATAGTCGTTTGATAGAGTGTATAAGAATAATATTAAATAAATTTTTTATTAATAATATTGATTAGTTGCTCAAATTTCTATTTGTTGTAATAAAACAATTGTATCTTTAACCACACTTATCTATGGATTGTTTCCATTATATATATTACTAATATCATAATTTATAATGTATTAATTATACACCCCATATTATTAAACAAGATGTACAACTAATTTATACATTATATACATTCTATCAAAGAAAAAATTAAATAATATTATAATTAATTCTCTAATACATCCTATCCAATGAACCCTAAATAATTTATAGATGGTAGTGAATATGAAAGCACAAAGAAAGGACATATATAATCAATGTTTTGTTCACTACGTAAAACACGAATAACCCTATTACCACACTAATAATTTCAATAAATACTATCTAACCAACTCTTGCGATGTGTTTTGTAACACAGAAAATAGTTTTATTCATGTTTGGTTGAAATTTTAATTTTTTCGTTAAGGTAAATAAGTTTCTTACAAATGAGTAAAAATAACGAGCGTACATAAACAGATTCAATAGCATTTCACATTAATCGACTCTTTTGTGTGTCCAACACACTCCACCTTAACCCCACCCTCATATTCCGTACTCACATATAGTGCTTGTCTAGATTATACAAAAATGTTTTTGGACAATAATTTCTGCTTACTTGCCAAACACCATAAAAATAAATTGAAACGAAAGGAGTAAAAAGCATAGCAACAAATTTTGTGGCACAATTTAGTTCAAGTTCCCATAAGAGGTTAAGGTGAAGTTTGGCTCTCTCACTTCTTTTTAAAAAAGGATCAACTTTCACAATAGAGTAAAAGTTATATTATGTTCTTGTTAATCTATATATGTTAAAAGAAGTACAAAGTAATTCAGAGAGATATGAGGATTGTGCACAACTACACCCATTATGACTATGGTTACATTAGTTAATTCATAGATTTTCTTGTTCAATGAAGTATGTTTCCATTGTTTGCAGCAGAAAAAATATTGGGGATGTCAAGGAATGTAGTACATTGGGTTAGGAAGCTTGAAAGAACGAATCGATGCAGAGGAGCCTAACAGATCACTCCACTGATCTCCAGAGTTGCCTGCTATTCTCAACCCGTCTTCTACCATCTCATTTCTTTTCTCTGATTTATAAATTGTGGCTGATTTGCCATGATCCTCTGATCCCCTGCATAACAAACATTAATCTCAGAATGTTAACATGTTGTCACTCTAAAACAAGCAGAATTATAGAGGTGACATGGTAAAGTGAAGCCCAAGAAAGTGGTAGAAAAATTTCTTGTATACGGCACAAAACTGAGGAACAGCAATAAACTACTAGGAGTAATAAATTTGATTACGAAAATTACAAATGGACTAGATGACATGCCACCTGCACTGCCCCATTTAAAATTTTCAGAAATGGATTTGAAGGAGTGAAAGTCACTTGACTCTAAGGATAGGGGGTGACTTTCGCCTATACAGTTGGGAGTTGAAGGTCCTAGTTCTGTTAGAGTAAGTTGAGTTTTTCTCTCCCTTGCTTCGTCCCCGCCCTGCCTCATTGCAATCTGCAGATTGTCAATGAAGTAGTATGCAGTATGTAGTATGGTAAACTTTGTCAATTAAAACACAAAACTAAATATATTTGCTATAGGTTCACCTAGATGAATAATATGCATTTTGATTGAGAAATTCAGTCTCTTTAAAAGAGTTCTTTTTTCTTACTTTTCTACTTTTTTCTGGTTATTTCATCAAATTCCTTCCAATAATCTTTCTGATGGATTTGCCTATCTAGTTGATAAACTGTCATTACATTATATGGAAAATACTCCACTTCTTACTCCCTTGAAGGAAGCCTCATGCAGATTATTTTAACTCTTCTAAATACCACAATGCTTTTATACTCAAAACACTTCTACCTGGAAAAGAATTTCCATATGCAGAGAAAGATGGAATGAGAGACACACTAACAGCAATGATTTAGGTGTATCAAGAAGCAAAGCTCTTCTGCACATGCTACTCAAGCTCTAAAACTATCTGATTTTATTTGTTTAAAACCTTACCCTACATGGATTATGATCTCTAGAGTTGTTTTTATTTCTTCTTGAGCTCTGGAGTTGTCTATTTCTGTTTTCATTTTGGTCAAGCAAAAGACAATGTTTGCCTGTCCTTGATAAAGGAGATATATCAAATATTAATATCACCAACTAGTAAATAAATGGCATTATTTAGCCTACTAAGTATGGAGAACACCGAAATTTAAGATGGAAATGAAATATTGGTGCAATTTGAACGTTAACTCTTATAATCTTAGCACGTCTAGATTAATTGGTTATCACCTAGGTAAGGTTTGTTTCCTCAACATGCCTTTAAAGTTACCTTCTATAAAACCAAGTAGAGTTAATCAAATTCCTGGAAAATTGTAGCCATATCGAATTCTTGGATAGAACTTATCTATCTATTGGCTGACAAATAAATTTTAGTTCTAATCCCTGGATTAAGATCAGAGAGTACAATACATGCAGCAACAACTTTAAGACCAACTAAGCTGAGCGTAACAATAATGCAAAAGCAACTACTGATTTGAGTTAATGATGAAGTACTCATCAAACTTCCCTCTAACTAAATTCATTCTTAACGAGAAACTGTTTGATTCTTCCTAAAGTTAGCAAGATCACCACTTAAATTAAGGGTTCTAATTTTAAAGTATCTCTGATAGACATACAAACAAGAATGAAATGGAACCGAATAGATACATATCATTCATCCAATTGATCTTAACTATTTAGGGATTGAGACATTGATTGGCTGTGACCTAGATCAGATAAGGGAAAGCATTACTAAAACAGACCATTACCGCGCCAACGGGAAGAACACTACCAGCATTCATCAAATTCTCATAGCTAATTCATTTTTCAAACTTTTAAGTTATAATAACTCATTTTTCATTGATATAAAATCTGAAGCGGTTATAACTCATAACTCACCTCAATATGAGCTTGTCCCAATCCTGAAACCCAGCATTCATCAAATTCTCCACTGTAACAATTCTGTGTCTTTCGCTGCGCCCAGTCAACAAGAAAACTTTGAATCCTAGCCTCATAACATCTTGATAAAGCTTCAAACTTGATCCAATTGCTGGTGCCTCACCCTTCTCAACCCATTTATCGAATTCCACACTATCAAAAACCTCCAACCTACAAATAACGCCCAAAATACCTTATCAGAAAATCAACAAAAAATTATCATACACATCGAACAATGCTCAAAAAAACTCCAAATATAATGAACAAAGTTCCATTTCTGATAGTAAAAAAGACAACCCAATTCGACATTTGCGTTTAATTAGTGGAGGTGAGGCATACATTAATGAGAGTCATACCCATAACCATGCTCGGAATAATAAGGAAGATTCGAAAGCAAAGTCTCATCAACATCAAAAATCCATACATCTTTTCCATCTTCCCCCAATTTCATGCTTTCAGCAAAAGCTCCAGCTTCCGTTGAAACTCTATCAATCTCCATCTTATAAGCCCCACCAGTAATATACTGTCTCACATAATCAGCACATTCCTGTGGAATTATCTTCCATGGGCTTAAATTATTAGCCTCCACAGCAAACCTCCAACTTGTACACTCTAAATGAAGCGTTCTCTTCAAATGGGGTTCACTATTTTCAAAAAATTCAACAATCAATGGCCTATCAACCACATGGGTATTAAAATCTTCATTTGCAAAAGCAAAAGTAAACAGAATCAAGAAAATGGAAATTCCCAAAAATCTCATTTGCAAAACAAAATCCTAGGATTAAGGGGTTGTTGTTAAAGAGAGAAAAAGAAGGAATATCTTTAGAGATTCTTTGCTTTTCTTGTTCCCTTTGAAGAAGTAAACTGAAATGTGTTGATAAGACGAAGAAAAGGGAAGAAGATAGTAATGGAGAATCAGCAGAGAATATGTCACAAGGCACAAGAGACGTGAGCCAATCACATTGCTCATTTTTATGTTTTACTCTTTTTTTTCTTTTCCAAAACAAAGGGAGAAAGTCGAATCATTCAACTCCATCTTTTAGAATTTACTTGTCACATTATTTTTTAATTTGATTTCTATATTTATTTGTTTTTTTTTCAAAAACAAAAAAATAAAATTATTGTTTTATTCTTTATCTTGCTAATTACTTGTCTACTTTTCTTTTTTACTTGTCCATTTTAACAAATTAGGAAAAGACAAAAAAAAATTATGACTATTATCCCTTAATTAATTATGTTTGAAAAATATGGCACTTTTTTGGAAATTTTAATTCTTCTACTTCGTTGTTAATTGGGATAAAATGATTAATTGTTGAATTTTTAATAAGTTTGTCAATTTAAAAGTGGAAAAATATTAGGGACAAGATGAATAATGTAATTAATATGGGTAAAATAGTAAACTCACTATATTAATTACTCACTCCATCTCAATTTTATGACTTAGGTTTGACTTGACACGGAGTTTAAGAAAAATGAGGAACTTTCACATATAACCACTAAAAATATCCTAATTACTTTTCATAACTATAGTTTGATAATTACAATCGTAGCTACGAGTTACAGGGAGGAGAGAGGCGAGAGAGACTGGGAAAGAGAGGAGAGAGGCGAGAGAGAGGGGGTAAGAAGTGGGAGAGATGCGAATTATATATGTATATTGGTTAGATAATTGTATATTATACATATGTATTTGTATAAAAAGCAAGCGAGATAGGGAGAGAGAGGAGAGAGGAGAGCAAGACTGGGATAGGAAGAAGAGAGGCGAGCGAGATTGGGAGACGGAGGAGAGAGGCAAGCGAGAGAGGACAGAGAGTGGGAGAGAGGTGAATTGTATATGTATATAGGTTAGATAATTGTATTATTATACATATGCATTTGTATAAATGACAAGTGAGATTGGGAGAGAGAGGAGAGAAGCGAGCGAGAAAGGGCAGAGAGTGGGAGAGAGGTGAATTGTATATGTATATTGGTTAGATAATTGTATATTATACATATGTATGTATATATTCTGACGAATTATAGATATACAAATGTGACTAATTATACAAACTCAAAGTCAACCCACATAATTAATGTATAATATTAGTCATTAGTGATAATTATAGTAAACTATAGCTATGATAAATAATTAAGTAGTATAAATTTGCTTAACCGCATAATTTTCTAAGAAAGAAAGACTTTTGAAACTTGTACCATAAAATACTAAATTATAGTTATTTGTGTGACTATAAATAATTTATTAAGGATAAAATAGATATTTTAAAGTTAAAAACTTACTAAATTTAACAAGTAAATCTTAAGATTTTTTTTCCTGCAAGTACATCATAGACTAAATGAGTAATTTTAAAATTTTGGGTTTATTATATAAAACTAATGATATAGCCGAATTGTCATCTATTATTGCTCCTCAAGTCAAATCTTAGAGAAGTTAAAAAGATGGAAAACTTGATTAAAAAAATATTACACGTTCCATTCGAATGTGCTTGTCAATTTACAAATCTCGATATAACTAGGTAAACTGTTCGTATTTTGTGCGATGGTAAATCAAGTCAATAATCTAATTTTAAACATTTGATAACAACTCGAGAGGATATAACCCTATGATAAATTTTCAAGAATATTTTATTCAAAAAAGATATGAAATGTATTTTAATCTGAAAACGAAAAAGATTTGATTTTAAGTTTTTATGGATTTTTTAAAATTAATTCCTCATTTTATTATAGTTGTTCATCACCAAAGTCTTTCGAAAAGATATGTTATTATTTGGGATAATGCCCAAGTACCCCCTCAACTTATGCTCGAAATCTCAGAGACACACTTATACTATACTAAGGTTCTATTACCCCCCTGAACTTATTTTATTAATAATTTTTTACCCCTTTTCGACCTACGTGGTACTATCTTGTGGGCCCAACGATGGTTGACTTTTTTAAAAAAACTAGTGCCACGTAGGCTAAAAAAGGGTAGAAAATTACTTATAAAATAAGTTCAGGGGGGTAATAGGACCTTAGTATAGTATAAGTGTGTCTCTGGGATTTAAGACATAGGTTGAGGGGTACTGGTGCATTTTCCCTTATTATTTCATATTCTATATTTGTATGTTTAAAAAGTGGTACAATTTTTTTATTCATCTACTGCGAGAGTTTTTCTCCTATTCAAGGTCTCTATATACAAAATCTAAATATTATACATCTTAATAATAAGTTGTGTATTTGATAAGTTTATTAAAATATAAAAACACATATCTTGGATTCAATGATATAACAGATGTCTCTCAAATATTTTGACTAAATGATGTCTTGGCAAGTCCCTTATTCAAAATCATATGTAGTCGATGACACTACTTTGATAGAAAAAAGACATATTTTGTTGTTTATGTTTCGATCAATAAAGTCAAAACTTTATTTTTTGGGACTTTTAATCTAATGTTTATGAGAAGATAATTATTTCTTTAATATTTGATTAATAAAGATTCATCTTACTTTGAGGGGTAATTCATTGACTACAACCCAACATTTGAGCCCCAAACGTTTGATTAAGGTGGATTACAATACATACTTTCCTACTACGTTCCTCAATTTTTGGATGTCACTAATCAATTAAATGTCTCGATAAGATCGTAAGTTGAATAATAAAACTCCAAGGTAGTGTGGAGCCATCATAACTTTTGAACACTCAAAGTCCCTTCTTTGACATCTCATGGATTTTTTAACTACTGAAAACTTATAAAGATCAAAGTAATTTATTTTACAAGTTTAAGAATTTTAATCTACATGACACCAATAGTCTAATGACTACACTAAACTCTTGATTAACATATCTTTACTTCAACATAATGATTAAAAGTATAAACATAAACAACAAAGTTTAAAACATGTACTCAAAAACAAAAACTAATAAAATAAGTATAAATTATTGACGGTTAAAAACATACCAAAATATTTAAAAATATTTCATTGAATGCATATTGTCAAGAAAATTATTTCATTCTAGTACCGGAGGTTTAAAGTAATAGATCCTCTCACGGCAGAACGATTCTATTCACCTTTGTGTTGATACATAAACAATGGTGTCAGTGAGCCACTCAATAGGAGCAAAGTGCACAAATAATTAATTGTGCAGAAGAGGATGAAGTTTAGAATTTTTCTTGTGTTAAAATGAGAGAAAATCCCCCTATTTATAGACAATAAAGGATAGCGTGAATAAATGCGTATTGTACCTTATCGGAATGGTCACAACTCTTTAGACAAGTCACAATATTTCATAAAAGTCATATCTTTTTTATAAAAGTCACAACTCTTCATAAAAGTCTCAACTCTTCACTAAAGTTGCAACTGTTAGTAAAAGTGGCAACTCTTTGTAAAAGTCGCAACTTTTCATTAAAGGAAAGATTAATTTTGGAAATAAATAAGTTAAAACGGAATCCTGATTTGTAGTGACACCACATAGGCGGGCTTAGGGTTTTCTTTTATATAAATACTAGTTCGTTGCATGTGTATTTTACGCTAAGTAATTTTTTTTTTAAAAAAATGATATTAGATTAAATGTGCAATGAGTTATGTGAATTTGAAAGCGAAGATTTTATATATATATATATATATATATATATATATATATATATATATATATATCGAATGTAGCATGACAAGCTATTAAAATCAATGTGTTTCATGCATTGCAATACCGCATTAGACTAATAACTTCATATTTTTTTATTAAACCTCTAAAGTATATAATCTCATATATAACATTTTTTTTCTATAATAATACATGCAATTACATATTAAAGTGTAATATAAATTAAAGATCAACAATATAAAAGACACAACAATTTTTACGAATTAAACAAAATCACCTGAGAGGTAAACTACCACGAAATGGTTCTTTGACATTGCTGCCTCAATTCTGCAATCGGCTATAAGAATCTGTAGCTTTCAATTATAGGATATAATTTGAATAGTAATACACTTATCTAAATTAATGTGCAAATCAATTGGAACTGCATCCTATACTTTTTTTTAAATGTTAGTTGTATTATATAAAACTTATAGAGTACATGAAAAGCTTTCTAACGGATGAAAATTAAAAGAATTAACAAATTAAATATTAATGGGATAAGTACTTGTAATTATATAGTAAAAGATAAATTACACTAAGGGCTTGACAGATTCACGCACTTAATAGTAATATTTCACAATTTTAGGAAGTTGAAAGAAACCAAAATATAGATAAGAGGACAATTTTAAGAAGATGAAAAAGCTAGCAATTCCCAGACATTAAATATAGACCGTTGTAATTGTGTGATAATTAAAATATTACTCCTATTTAATTAGTGTAGATATTCTATTTATTACATCACGATGCAGTAATTGTGTAACAATTTAAATATTACTACTAATTAGATTAGATATATTTATTTGTTTAATATTTTTATTAAGTAAAAGGGTAAAAAAGTAATTCAACTTTGAAAATTGAGCCTCCCACTTAAAATAATATGTATATGATATGATTAATTCTAAAAGAATTATTTTACCCTTGAATCAATTCTTCTTAAATTATAAATACTATAACGTTCCACAAATATTCCTGCATTATTAATCTTTGTTACTGATAGATAAACATACCCAGAGTGTTTTAAAAAGGTAAATTAGTAACAACACCCTTCTTATTTATGATTACTTAATTTGTTAGAACATAGAGATAGTGAATATACTAGACATAGAAACATCAAAAACAGTAAATTTATAATGAGAATCTGTAGTCATTCATTTAACTTTTAACATCAAAATATGGTTCAAATATATAAGGTCACGGCTTCGGGCTAGTAAAACAACTTCTCTAACTGTGAGCTTAGAAAAATAATTTTGTAACTGTGGACAACAGCAGTATGCATCCTATTGAACAAAATTGCCTCTCCCAACTACAGGAGAAAAAGAGGTAAGGCCACACCATGTATATACATCTCAACAATAGGCTATTCTTTCTATGCTACAAAGGTCCTAAATAATCAGCTACAAAACTATCGCCAATACTCTCAGATTCCCGAGCTCAGTTCACAAACTCTTTAAGTAGGGAAAACATGGTATCGTCCCACGATGAGTGTCCAGTTTGTCCGGTCCTGCCAAGTGCTGTATATGTGCCCTGATATCTCTATATATAGGGCTAGGAACGGCAGAATGCAGCAAGGTGCTCATTACCTTTCAAAACAAACAAGGGGTCAGAAGGCAAAATTCCTGCGCTACACACCCTTGAGGAAGAGGCTTCTAGAGATTTTCACAATTAAGTTCAGAGATATTGCCGTAAGCTTTCACCACTCATCGATTCCATCTCCTTGAGAATTTCTTGTGCAAGAGACTTGACAGGAAGCTCAACATCTTCAAGCAGCTCCCCAAGGAAGGGAATGGTTTCGGCCAACAAGACCAGATATTCTTCTTTCAGATTCTCCACCATATACTTAACAATTCTCAAACCCAGAATTCGAGAGCGCAACTTCTCACTACGAGTTTGCATCAGCACCTGTGTAGATAGTGTAAGCAGTCAAAATCTCTTCTTTGAAAAACTACATGTTTTTTTTAAGGTAACGATACTAAATGGTTTTTGAAGCACATCAAAAGAGCAAATGAATGATCTAACTAGGAAGAGACACGGTAGGGTAGAAGGGCATGTAAATTGATAAACGCTAAAAAATAAACTACCACTTCATGCATTTATCCAATTTGGCAAGGTCACAACTAGTAATGAATCAGGTGCAATGAAGAAGAGAATTAGATGATTAAACAGAACTGAGGAAATACACATAAAATCTTGCCAGGATGAGCAGGCAGACTCAAATCTATTTGGTAACTCCCACAACATAGAAGCATGGGTTTACCTTGCCCTTCATATTGTATTTAGTATTATTCTCAAATGCGATAAATGAACTAACCAAATGAAGAACAAGATTTTGGATGCCATTAGTTCAAACTAATTGCATAGAAGAAAATTTTTTGTATCTTATAGCAGCCCAACTGACATGATACAACCCACTTAGCTCAGCAGAGTTCATTAAAAGAAGTACCAAAATGATCTTAGGTATCGGCTGGAGAGGACAAGAAATCATCCACAGAATCTATCGTTAGTCTCATTCTCCTCAACAGAGAGATTCCAGGGGAGTCATGATGGTAGGAGCTTATACAGATAAAACACATGAAACATATTTAATTGCAGGAATTAATCCACTGATAATTGTAAGCAATAAACATTGTAAAAGTAAATTTAGTAGTCACCTCATGGTTTAGCGGCTTCCAGAGGAGGTCAGAACCAGCAGTTACAGCCATCCGACCAACACATGCAACTAATAAATCATCAACTTCTTCCACTGATGGCACATTGGGGTATTGCATCAGCGCAACTGGTGGGTCTGTTACGAGCTGCGACACTATCGGTTTTAAAAGAACCTAATGAAACACAGAATGTCAGTCAAATGAGGGAACTACAAAACAGCTGGAAATTCTTATGGAACTTTCATATGTACAGCTACAAAAGCTTTACTTCTGCTCATACAACTTCTATTGAGTACAACACTTTTTACACCTTATATGACCAATAACATTTTCAATTTTTGCTGGTATGCAGAGCAACTTGCATCCCAGCAAAATCATAAATCAAAACTAAGACAAACAATGTTGGAAGAAACAAATAAGCACTGACACCACCCAACTAAAGTACCTACTCCAACATTTACGATAAACAGAGTACTTCTTCTCGTCTTATCTTACTTAGCAAAGCAAACCTTTCGCGCTAGGCGCTCACCTTGGTGACAGAGGTCAGATTATAGATTTTAGTCCTACAATGTAGATATATTGGACATCAATTTCAAAAAAATGTATATGTTGGACATTTTGAGGCAATAATAGATCCTGGATGGCAATTCTGATTGGTCAATAACAATCGATGTCAATGCTGTTTCTTTTTTTGTTTTTATGAGTATGCTCGAGTAGTGCAAGAAGCACATTCTTCTATTGTGCAGTTGGTTACTTAATCTATTTCGACACACTATTTTTAATCCGACCTCTGTCACCAATTGAATTTGAGACACATGTAGAATATTAGAGAAGAAAGAGGAAAGAGCTAATATCTCAACACAAGACAAATTTAAGGGTCATTACAGCAAAAGCCAACAGCCTTGCATCTAGTGCCATAAATATTTCCAACTGTTAAACTACAACGCGAATAATTCAAGAAATTCAAACTAAAAAGAATAAGGACAAAAAAAAAGTATCATGAGAATTGACAAATGAAAAGAGTTGCACGTAATATGTTTGATTACATAAAAAATTGCAAATTATAGAAAAGTTTAGGACAACTGAAATTGGTATATGAAGTTTTTTTGAAGATAGGATTTGAAGTTCAGATTATATAATCCAACGATAGAACGGATTAATTGTTAATGTTTGCAGGTTCCAGTTTGATTGTTAACGGTCACAGATCATCAGATCTATTGCAGAAATCTAATCCAAATGGATCTTTGCTTAGTTCGAAGAGTTTCTTCTTATTGCAGGAATCTAATCTAATCCAAATGGATCTTTGGGTCACAGATCATCAGATCTATTGCAGAAATCTAATCCAAATGGATCTTTGCTTAGTTGGAAGAGTTTCTTCTTATTGCAGGAGTCTAATCTAATCCAAATGGATCTTTGCTTAGTTGGAAGAGTTTCTTCTTTTTGAAGGAGAAGTCCAGGGATCAAGTCTTGTTGCCATCTGTAGTTTGATGACACTAAAAGTTTAAAAACCAAGATATGGTTAGAGGGTTGGTGTCATTACTGTCTATTTATCTTATTACTTATATTATATTCTGCATATTATTTACCTTCATATAAGTGAATTTTTTTTCAGAGACCAAAGCAGCGTTGGATGACACCGCTTGTATTTACGTGCGTCAACCCCCGGACGCCCCTGCCCTACGTACCTGACTAAATCCTCATAAACAAAGTAATCATGCGACAAGCCAGATTGAAGGCACTGTTTTTCACTCTGTCATAGAAAGTCGATCTGGGTGAATTAAGAAAGCAGCTGACAATTAAGACCGAGCAATCCATACTCCCAATAATAAGTGAAGTTAGCTTACAAACACCAAACCAAGGGATGATTATCAACATTAGTGGCATTCATGTGTTCAATAAGGACGTACTTTACAAAGAAAACAAACTTATTCATTGAGGTCGCCCTACATAAACGTATAGGCAGAAAATGAAACAGATTGAAAATGGTAACAGAAGAATATCACATATTATTTTTTTTATGATAGAATATCTATCACATATTAAGAAGAATGAAAAACAACTTGTTTTACAGATCGAACAGTAAATGAATAATGATAGTAAGCTTTTCAAATATGCAAATTAATAGAGAAAAGGTGTGGGGAGTACAACTTGCCTGAAAATTTGCTGAGTCTAAAAACTTCAGTGTCCCAGTGTCATACAGGAAAGATTTATGCAGGGAAGACAAAATCAAAGCTCTCAGATGCCACAAACCAATGGACAAACCACAATTGGTATCCTTCTTCTTGCTGTTGCTTTCCTGAAGCTTCACTTTTTTCTTCTTGTGCTTTAGAGTTGATTCTGCACCTTCAGCATCCATGAGATGTCTCACACAGCCATCAAGCAAGTGCTTGAAATTTGGTACAAACAACGACCTGAGGTGAAACATAAACATTAATTTTCTAGTTCTCTCTGAAATATTCCAACAAATAAGCATCACTTTAAGAGTATGGTTGCACTAATCTCAAACTTGTCCTAGAAAATAAGCATCAGTTTTATAAGAGTGCAATTGCAATAATCTTTTTTTTTCGAGATAGTTGCTCAGCCAGAAAAAATTCACATAGAAGCCAGGATGATATAATAAACAAGGAGTTCCGCACTTACTGGTGCCTCAGAGAGGGAAAGACTAGCGCAATGAAAGAAAGGTAACACATAAGAGTGTAGAGTCATAAAAAAAACTTTAGGATGGATGAATGCCTAACAATGGCAGAGTTTTCCTGGCATCATACGCTTGTGGTGGGCGGTCAAAACAAACTGAACCTTGTAGCCCGTCAGCTAAAACTACTATTTCAGGTATCAGTCTCAGTTGTAGAACACCTCTTATAATGAGTTGCTGAAATTTCTGAGCCTACTACCGAAATCTAAGCAAAAGCACCATTCACATATCCAAACGTGCTTTGTGTGTGTCTGTTCTTTGGGGGGGGGGGGGGGGGGGGAATAGGATTAGGTGGTATGCCAAATGCCTCCGCTAAATGACAGTGTCAACTCAGTATCTGGACCACGATATTTCAACCATTCCAAGTTTTTATCCACATGAGATCTACAACAACTTACAAAATTGTACAGGCTGTGTCTCATAACTAAATCAAATCACAAGAATAAGTAAAACTAGATTTGGAAAAGATAAAAAAAAGATGCTGATGACTCACCTTTGGCTGTCAGCTAGACTGTTAACCAAGCCATAGAAGGCAATAGATCGATCTATACTTTTGGTCCCTACATTCTCATTTTCTTCAACAATAGACTCTGACCATTCAATACTCCTCATGAAAAGAGGTTTGAACATTTTCTCTGTAAGTTTCATGGTAAGCGCCACCACCGTATTGATGACATTCTTCTCGACAGCATCAACATTTTTAACAGCAGCAGGGTGCTGACGACGCAGGTCAAGACCTTGTAAGCATACGTCAAAAATTCTTACATGATAGGCACCAACCGATGATCTATCCATAGCAGCCACAAGGTTTTGTATCATTTCAAAAGCAACCGATACACTAGAATCCCCACACGTAATTGCATCAGAATATACCCTCAGCAGTGGAGAAAGTAGAAGACGAACCTGTTCAATCAAGGAGTAGGAGTTCAGTAACATTCAAAGTACTGCACATATGAATCATACCATAGGAAGATATGCACTAGACAAAACTTACAGGGACTCTTTCAGAGATTAGCTTTCGTACAGAATCAGCTTTCAGCTTCAGTTTTAGTTCTGACGTGGAAGTGTACTGAGGCTTCAATAACATAAGTTCCAAAATATCACCAAGATATGGATTTAAAAAGCCACCAAGCTTGTTTACAACTGCCTCTAGGGCGAGCAAAATAGACATAAAGACAGAATCATTCTGAATTGATGAAACTGTGGAAGCATCACCATCAGATGGTTTGGTTTCTGCTGTTACAGTTGACAAATCATTGTGAGATTGCCTAATCAAGCCTTCCATGACAAAAGGTAGCTGAGGGAGCGCCTTTGGTCCTAGCACATTAATCAAGGCACCAGCTGTACGAAGGCAACTAGATGAAAGGGCAGAATTGTCCGTGCAGATGCTTTTACTAATAGAATCTAAGCATGCGCTAAATACTGAATTATCTGAAGGAAACCTATTTGCTAAAACTTCCAGTGTTGACACTGCTGCCAGTTTCAAAGAACTACTTGATTCACTCTGTGAATTAACTAATTTTAATATCTCAAGACACAAAGTGTCCAGTGATTGCAAAGAATTCTCGTCCAGATGAAACCACGAAATCCTAGAACTCACAGCTGGACCCCTCTTTTCATGCTTTAAGCCAACAAACCCAGTATCCTTCACTGTCTCAGACAAAGTTCCAAGAGCCTGTTTAATAGAAGACAGTTTGATTACATAAAAGACAAACAGTATCACCAAAAAAAAAAACTGAAGTAACACCAAAATAGCTTAACAGGAAAAATTCCAACAGGATCTCTTTCATATGCTAAATGCTCACACACATTTTCTTCAAAGACTCAGTGCATCAACTAGACAATTTCCAACAGGAAACAGGCCCAAATGCTGAAATTGTTTTGAATTTAGTCACATAGAGAAGGAAAAAAACTGAGAAGTGTAAAACTAACAGCTTTATCAGTGCACCATGAAAGACGTGTGAGGTGCTTAATCTCCCAAAGATAGCAGGTGTCACAGTGTACATAACTTTCTGAATAATAATGGCAAGGATAAGTGTCTACATTACCTTTCTTCTCACACATTTATCTACATGACCCAGCAACTGAACAATTGCTTTGAAGTATACAGAGGGTGTAAGTCGTTTCGTAACAGCACTTAAAACAGTATTCATATATTCCATTAGCTCCTTCCGGAAAACAGAAAGAACACCTATCTGCTTTCTTTTGGAGTCAACAAGTTGGAGATGACAAACAATTTCCTTCATGATAACCCCAACTGTCAGCTGCACCAGCAATAGAATTAAATGGGTTAAAGAAAAGAATTATGCAAATGCACAAGAAAAAACAGCAGCAAAAGTCGTGGTGCCATTTAAATGATCAATTCTCAGTATTAAAGGCATTTTATCTCTGTATGAGTTGAGTCACTGCAATCATAAATCTAGAAAACTAGAATTTAGTCATCATTTCAGAAGCTTGGTTCAAAAGACAAATCTGAAGGACCCAATTAGGGAAAAGAAACTCAAGAGTATTATTAGGTTAGAACATAAGGCATGGTGTCATGTAAAGAAAATCTCCAACTATGGAAAGCATCACAATAGCAAACAGAAAAAGACAAGTAACTGCAAGTATTTACATTACTATACAGTCAAGCACAAGTAAGAGATATTGTGATTTTGTAGAAAAGCTTTAAAGGCACTCCTAATGTTTCAGGATTTACTCCATGTTTTGCTGGATATTAGATCAAGATCGCAAATGAAATTCGAAGAACTTATCATAGGATGGTAGGCAAGATCATGAAACAACTATCTGCATATGAACCCAAAATATATAATTACAAGGATACTAAAGAAAAGAGAAGGCCGTTGGACAGAATAAAATATCCATTTGCATACAAACCCGAAAAAGTTTGATGTATGAACACAAGAAGAGGATCATTCCTCACTTCTTCATAAAAAATAAAAAAATAAAATAAAAGAAGAGGATCATTCCTCACATTATGAAGCACTCATCACTAGTCATCTTTCAAGTG
Source organism: Solanum neorickii (assembly GCA_027704865.1). Taxonomy (NCBI): domain Eukaryota; kingdom Viridiplantae; phylum Streptophyta; class Magnoliopsida; order Solanales; family Solanaceae; genus Solanum; species Solanum neorickii. The sequence goes on along the minus strand of JAKWJC010000365.1, from coordinate 46,617,246 downwards.
ATCAGGATAAGTATCATACATTTACTAAACAGTAGTGCAAAAGAAATGACAACGCATACAAACCTGAATGTTGTCTGAATCTTCCCCTGAATCAAGCTTAAAAGCAATTTCCGGATCTTGGAGTTTGGTTGAGATGAAATGCATTGCAACTAGCTGTTCCATGAAGAGTGTTGCATCACTGTCGCCAACTACTATTTGCTGAAGAAGAAGCAAAATTGAGGGAAGCCATACTGTACACGAATATTTTTCCAACAAATCTACAGCGAATAAATATTCCCACTGTGTAGTTAAGAGGGAAACTGCGTAACTGAAAGATGGATCACTTCTGTCACACAAGGAGGAGCAGTTTCTCGCAACTAGCGAACGAAATAAGAGGTAGAGCAATGATCCTAAACTAACACTTTCACCCAGATGCCTGCAAGAGAAGCGTATTAAAGAAAAATGATGCAGCCAGAGAACATATTACAGCTCGAAATTTGAATACTATACCTCAAAACGTGCACAATCATTGAAATTCTCTGGTGTTCAGATACCTGAGGCAGAATACTCACAAAGATCTGGAGAGGTAAAGATTTAGAGCATCAGTGCGAAGTTCCATGAGTTATGGCATCTATTACTGGATGATATCCGCATTTTTTGTTTTATTATTGTAAGGGGGATGTTGCCCATATTACCTGAAGCAACGCGTCTGCACTGTCAGTTTTAGACAACCAACATGGTACAACCGCAGATATGAGGTCCTCATATATATGTTGAAAATTGCTGTCCCACTGTAGAAAGAGAACTTAAAGATGTAAAATCTCTCGGTAGAGATGACATAAATATACACACTTAATACCATAAATGCAATGTTCAATTATAAAATTGTTGGAACTTCTAGTTTCAACATGCAGAGTGATATGTGACTTGTGTGACATGGTGTTCAATTACCATTAGTCAAATTTAACGCATAAAGTCAAAACAGTTATCGTGACAGGAGTACTGAAAAACAAAGAGCGGCAAAAGGAAAAGGAAAAAATTCATATGCTCAAAGAAAGACCTGAGTGACAGCAGATTCTCCAATGACAACAAGAATTTCCAAGATATGGTCTAAAACTTCATCTGGCTTAGCTCTGGATATAGCAGATAACAATGAGAAAATTTGATTACGTGTGACCATATTGCTTGCAGAACGGGCACACTTAATAAGGAGCTCCACATCAAAGTTCACAGAATTTTTATCCTGATAAAATGCATAAGTAAATGTGGATAAGTAAACCCAAAATAACTCAGTATGTTTAAACAAAAAGGGCCCCCTAATAAAACCTCAGATGTGACACTAGCAGTAATGTCTTCCAAGATAAGGAGCAACTCTTGTTGGATGTGAACAGCGGCATCAGCAATGATTTGAGAGTTTCCAGATGAAGAATGATAATGTAAATCACTCTGGTTGGCAGCCGCATGAATCCACTCATTATCAATAAAGGCATTTTGAAGAAGCTTGAACAAGGGACAAATGAGAGAACCTCTACAAAATGATTAATTGATATCATCAATAGTCAAAAAACAAGGGTATCTATAGGCATAGTTTAGTCATATTGCTGCACTAATCGTGGACAAGTCAATAAGATCGTAGCATGACAAGTCCAACTGACCTGTTTTCCATGTCTTTTTTCAACAGCAACACATCAAGCAGAGAACCAACAAAAGCAACAACGTTTCCACCTCCCGGAATAATATCAAGGCAAACATCACGATTATTGCAGGCACTTCTTTTCTTTCTTTTCTTTTCATGCTTTGACCCATTTGACCAAACTTTCTGCTCACAAATGAAATCAAGTATCCGACTAACAATCGAGCAAGTGATCTGGATGAAAAATTAAGTCAGTCACCACTAGCTTTATTTGGAGGAATGACTCCCTTGTCCAAAAACAGAATAGTGTGCTATTCGTCCCCACTAAAAGAGCGATTAAGAGAATACAAGGAATTTTTTTTAAAATCCAGATATTTATACCATTGAGGTCCACCAGGTCAGTAAAACAGTGTGGGTTTTCTTTTACCATAAGACAATGATCTTATGTATGTATAAAATATTTTCAAATTTAAGCAAGAATACTTGATCCCCATAATGGGACACTGAATCAAGAAAATCAACTTGAGAAAGAAAAGCAGAACCAAACACCAACAATCAAATAAACTGGACTGAGTACAAAAAGTCGAGCCGATTGAGTAATCACAATCCAATACATTCACAATCTAGAAAGAGATGTGACTTTGTTTCACCACCTCCTAGCACATAATAAACAGCTTAGGGCATATGGACTTGTATGGTTTTCTCAACTACAATAGGTAATGAGTGTTGAACATAAGATAGAGCGTAAAGACACTATAAGCCTTAAATTTTTGCAGGTTCCAGATCAAAGTGAAATGCACTCTAGCATTATTGGAATGATCTGCACGTGAACGCACGGACAGATTCCAAAGTCTATTGTTTATTACTGAAAGGTGTCTCACCTATATGTTCTGAATACAACCAACTAACTTGTCACGTAAGTGCATCGGGTTAGATATAGACACAGAGCACAAAGAGTGAGTATGTGCGTAGGCAAAAGAATGATTTATAACTCAGAGAGTACTCTATATACAACTTTGCTCATTTCAATGAGCTATATTAGTTTCACATAGACTTCTTATAACAAATACATGTAAATTGGTGCTAGCTGTTCTGGAACTTGGAACATGCTTAGACAGTTGATAATCACTGCATATCAGATGAGAAGAAAGTTAGGAACATACATTAATGCGAAGCAAGGCTTCTCTTGTGGCTTTTTGTATATCCCCATTGGCACTGCGAAACAAGAGCACAAGATGCCGAAAGACAAGATCCTGAAAGTTCAAACCATGATCAATGACATTCACAAATACAAGTTTTCAGGAAAAATACTTAGATAAAAAAGAAATTCAAATTCATGCACTCTACTCACAGAAAGAAGAATGAGAATAGCAGCAAAGTAATTAAAGAAGTCTAGATAACACTCATATTTAAGGGGGGGAAAAGTCCAGATAGTATGAAGAGTGAAGCTTCCAAATATTAAGAAATTGACCCTTCGTGGTGGCCCAGTGCTTTGAGCTTGGGACTTCCATGTTGGAGGTCTCAAAAGTTCAAAACCCCTTGCCTGCAAAAGCAAGGGGTTAGCCTTCTGGATCACCTGGTGCGGGTTACCTCTCCTATGTGGTTTGCGAGCCATTGCATAGGAGCAGGGGTTTTACCCTATCCCCACCCAAAGGGTAGCGGCTGCAGGTTTCCTTTGTCATCAAATATATATATATATATATATATATATATATATATATATATATATATATATTAAGAAATTAATAATAGAGATACTTTGTACTTTCGGCATCCACGCACCACCTACTTATTAAAGAATTAAGTAACAGCAGAAGCAGAAAAAAAGAAGCCAGGATAGCATAAAATAGGAAAACCTACGACAAGAATTATTTTATCATTAAGCAATTGAGAATAGAACCTACGGAATTGAGGATAGAATTTATGGGTGACAGAGAAAACTTTCTCCAGCTTAAACGTTTATTCTCTCTTTTCCACAAGAACAAGAGAATGCCAGATATCAACTTTTTCTACAGTCCCCTTCTTATCCTGATCTAAAGGAAGCTGAATTGAAGAGGCCAACAACATGCTCTACACACTAAGAAAATTGCGCTACATTATAAAGCTTATGTTGGCTGCTCAGTGGACCTACAGAAACAGAAAGAGTTTACCCTAAGCAGGCTTACATTGCAGTTACCACATATAAGCCTTTTAAAATACTCTCTAGACTCTCTGAAAGTTTCCAGATTGTATACATGGCATAAATTTTCCCTGAATCCAAACTCAGGAAGCACAAGTACTTTATCAGGTATACATCAGGTACACGAACAAACAGAAACAGAAATCCGAAACAACAGACTTCATATATGCAAAATAGCCAAATGAATATATATATATATATATATATAGTAGCCAATTATTAGAAAATGTATAATTAAGGAAGTATTGGAGTATTATTATCATGTCAATCAGCTCTTGTTTATTCTTCTTAACATCAAAGTCCTTTAGCTCAGCTATGTAAAAAATCCACTATAAAATAACTGAGGAGAAAAACTGTTTCAGATTAGTCTTTGCAATTTGAGCAAGGTAATAAATGCCCAGTCATTAACCTGAGTCTCAGTCTTCAGACTTGCATAGAAGGAATTGCTAAGATTCCCAAGGACAGTCATACAAGGCTTCAGAATAGCAGGGTCTCCGGACAACACATCACTGACCTAGGACCAGAAAGTATGGCATATTATCAGTATATTTCTCAGAAGGTTATGATTCATCAAAGTATTGAAATTTATATCGGTACGTGTTCAAAAGGTGGGAGTGTACAGAATGAAGGCCAACTAACCTGCAAGGCTTTTAATACAGGGTCCAAGACCTCAAGATCGCCAACAGTTGTAGTAGAAGGCTTTATACAAAACTATGAACAATGACAACCCAAGTCACATTATTGAGAAGCTTAGATAAACATCATAAGAACTAATAGAAGGAATTTACATATTTTATCATTTCACCTCCAGTAGAATACAAAGAATGTTGACTTCAACTTGTGACAACTTATGGCATGATTTGTCAAACCCAATATGACACTTCTGACGTCTATCAAGAAGATCAAGCATTAATGATTCAATACCATTAACACGCATAACCGTATGCCCCACGCCTTTGAGCAGCGACAAAATCTTTAGCTGTATACAAATTTTGACAGTTCAACAAAGGCCAAATAAAAACAAACATTGCATGAATAAACACATCAAGAAGGCCAACCTTTGCATATGCAGAATATCTAAGGGCAGAATCTATCAAGGAAGTCAAAATTTCTTCTTTAGTTGTCTGATCAAATCTGTGAAAGCAAATTTAAGTAACCTCTATTATGCCAACATATTTCAAAAACAATAGACTGTACATAAGATGATGTTGACATCTGATAAGGCTGCAAGAATAACAATCCTTTCAACAAGCCTCGCGTCAAATAACATTACTTATCCTAGATTACCTAGCAGAAAAGATAGAAAAATAATAAGAAAACTCGCCTAGCACCGAAAGAGAGACTAGAAACGACATTTTCCAAGTCAACAATACCAAAGGGATATTAAATGAACGGAATTGGAATATGGAGGGAATATAATGAAATAAAGCTAGCAAGGTGGAAATTACCCAGAAGTGGGAGACTGACTTTGATAAATTTTGTCCTTGATGCCCTACCAACTTATATGATGTCGGTGTAACCAATTCCTCAGAGGTTCATCAACATATCAGACAAAAGCAGAAGAAAGTTTTTGTCGAATGCAGTCTAATAAGAGCAGAGAGAGATGGAGAATTGTCACTGCTAGCATTTGGTGGGCAATATGGAAGGAGAGGTATTCCAGATGTTTTGATAGTATAGAAAACAGTATGCAAAAAGTCAAACTCAATTGCCTATTGCTACTGTGTTTTTGGTGTAATCAGTTATACTCCAATGACACTATATCCCTAACTGATGTACTAGACTCAATTTAGGACGAGATAGCTAGATTGATGAACTTATTGTAAAGATGGCTAAGTACTGCCTGTGTACTGTTGTAGTAATATACAAAGTTAACTATTTCAAAAAGAAAAGTAGAGACATTTTGATGTTCTCTCTAAAATGCGTGCAGGGGAGCCACTGCGAAGAAGTTCTGGGAGTTGCAAAGGAATGTGCGAGCTCATATTTTCAAGGGTTGAGAACGGGAAACGAACTCTATGAGATTGAATCTCAAGGAAGAAGCGGGAAGGAAAGGTAACGCCTCTTTTCTCTCTCCATCAAGGAGTCAGTCTGTCAGGTATCTATCTACCAACAATAGAGATCTTGCTTCAGTTGCTGCACAGTGTGATCTTCTTCAATCTCCAACTTCGTAAGGTAGAACAATTGCCTGCTATTGTTCAAGAATTGTGTTCTTTATGTGTACAAGTTTACCATCTCAGGCTCTGGTATCAGCAGGTGGGGCTTTCCTTTGAAGAGGATTCACTCTATTTTCTTTCTTGTCCTGGAATTTGACTACTGGATATCAACAAAAGCACTTGACCGAGTTCTCTTTGCTTAGATACTGCTCATAGGCTTTTATTTAATAATAAAGAAACATCAAATAGAAGAGCTTTGATCATCCGATCAAAGTTTTTGGCATACTCATCTAAGTTACGCTAAGCCGCTCCCCAACCGCAGGTCGCAACTGACCAAAAATAAATATGGAGCAAAGAATGCAACATTTACTAAAAAATGTGGGTGCTATTGGAGCACAGAGCAAACCTCTTTCCAACATTGTGTTGCACTAAGAGAGAATCGTTGGAGTTGCCTAGCAATGACGAAAACAATGATGAGAGGACATTTTTATCTGATATTAGCAATCTCTTCTGCTGAACCATTAAGCCCAATATTTCTCCAAGGAAATGAACCCAGACAGCAGGAGGACCTGTCATTTGCAGAATGTTAAAGCCATATGGAAGAGAAAGACCTTACTGGAGAACCTTCTTTTTCATGGGGGATTTTATTTTGTTGATGTGGGAAAAAATCCCTGTACAGGGGTAAGTATACAAGAAGGAAGGAAGTAAACAAGAGTTAACTGACTTCTGCCAGAGGATATACCATTTTTAGATCTGGATAAATCAACGCGTGACCACAAGGATAGAAGTCCTTCAACGGTATTCATTGCTGCAGTGCGCACATCCTACATACAGAAAAAAAAAGTATTCTGCTTTTAAAAGTGAAACAGATCACCATCTAAATAAAAAGGCATGTTTCCTTTTCTTTTTATTGAAACAAAAGAGAGAAACACGAAAATTTTCTAAGAGAACAGTCTCGCTAAAACCTTCTAAATGTAAGAAGTAAATGCAAAACCTGGTTATCACTTGATAGGGGAACAAGGATCGAGGGAAATTCAGCAAGGAGTTGAAATGAAAGACTCTCGTCCGGACGAGCACAAAGAGATGTGAAAATTTGAAGGCTTCCAATAAGGAGAGCAGCAGAAACACCTGTGGAATCAAAATATCCAAAAATATAGTAAACAGTAACCCAGATCCTCAAGAAATATCATAAAGGAGCAGTGAATAAAAAATTCCAGAAAGTTGACTACACCAGAATGGATATCTTGACTAAATCCATTCTTTTGTTTAATACAGAGTTTAATATGGAAGGGATTTGGGTTCTTGGGCCATCCATGCAAGGAAAATTCAGACCGAGAAAGTTAACGCAGATATTATATTTAGCTGAGAAAAGGAGATACAATGGATCGATTCCCCACAGAGACAAATTGATTATTCTCCTCCAGAGAACTTTACGAACTTCAGATCTTTTATCAACACATCACTAGCTTCACACCTAACCTTAATTTAACACATTGTAGAACAGGTTGAATGTAATTTCAACATAATTGTATTCCACAGATGCTTTTGGATACTAATGTTTTTTAGGAGCTTGCACAGAGACCATTTCATTTGAGCAGAAAAGCTTGCAATTCAAATGCCTTAATGTCAAATGAAACTACCAATCAGAAATGAAAGTAATGTGCAAACTTGAACAAAGAAGTGTCACCATTACTGAACACTCTAGTTTTAGCAGTAACGGTCAGCTCAGTTGTCTATCTAGAAATTGACAAGCTAAACATCAAAATATGAGTCTTCTAAGATATGATGAACAACTACTGTAGGAAAGGAACTTTACTAATCGTTAACTAAGGGGAGGAATGTTAAGGTAAAATTTGTAATAGCAAGATGGTTAAGAGAATGAACAACAATTTAAAGGAAACAGTTTCTAAACATCCCTCAGTAAAGAACTTCAAAGAAAGTAAATTCCCAAAACAATGACACTATGCAGGAAAACGGCAATTATTAACAGCACATTTAAGATAGATGCTTTTCCAGTAGTTAATATTCTCGAGGCTTAAGATATTACTGCTTAAGAAAAGACAGATGCACAAAAAGATGAGTTGGTAATAGCAAAAATAATACAGAAAGTTGAAGAAGTTAAAAGGCATTGTCTCGAAACCTTCATCAGTAAAGAACTCTGAGAGGAAGTGTGATGTCTGGAGCTTGCATTTTGCAATAATATTAGACAGATGTTTCTTGAAGACATGGTTTGTACGGGATACAAGAAAGACGAACAGATCCCGAAAGCAGCATAACCAGTTCTCATTCTTATCCTGCAAAAAGACAGGAAACAAATCAGGTGACGAAAAAGCAAGAAAAAAGTATAGATGTCAAAATAAGAAAATGGATCACCAACCAAAGGTTCTGTTTCAGCTGCTATTTTACTAAACGACCCAAGCAGCCTCCAAAACAAGCAAGTCAGAATTTCACCATTGACTTCTTTCGGGTTGGTAGCAAGCATATGCTTAATGATTATACTAATATCTCCCTCCCATAATCCTGGGTTGAACTGTAATTGTAGAATGAAGATATTAGCAAAAAGTGGTGCCAAAAAACAACAATAACCTACAGCTGTCAATGGCAGAAAACTACATATAGCCACCTCTTCTGAAATATTCCCAGCAGACTCGAGCAACTCCCACTCCATTCGGAGAATCGGAAAGCAAATGCCAAAGAACGTTGAAAATCGGTCATCTCCTAACAAAGAGGAGGAGCCAAAAGTAAACATAACATTTTCCAAAATAACGTAGTAATCTATCTTTAGAGTTGTAAAATCAAAGAGCAAAAGTACCTTTTCAACTTAACTGAGTTCTAAATTTGAATCAGTAGCTGATCCAGAAATTATAATAAGGGGATAAAAAGATGCAATAATACAACACTAGGAATATGAATCTGTGACTTGAAGTAATTATTGAACACCCTTCACCACTACATGATTATATTAAGGAGATTTGACAATGTATATACATACAAGCAAAATTTTGTTTATATCCTACTTGCACAGTATTGCTTCCCAAAAGGGGGACTCAATTGAACTCCCTAATTAACTATAGCTCCATCACGGATTGGAATAATCAAAAATTTGTTAAAGAATTGGCTTTAAAAAAGCAGCCAATTGGAACGTGAATCCTCGGGTACCAATACTCGGTTCAAAATGTTAAACTCAAGAATGGAGATTCGAGCATTGCTATTTGAAATCTTACAATGAAAAGGGTAGTATCAAAAACAAGATTCTAAAGAGAGAAAAAAAAAGAGACTGTTGAGAACAGAAGTTGGCCTCTTTTCTTAGGTTTTTGGATATGCAAAATTGTTGAATCAGTGATGCGATGCATGAGGCAGGTGTGGAAGTGAGGCAAATACACAGACTATCTCCAAGAGAGAGAATTTCAAGTATCTTGGATCTGTAATGCAGAGAAGTGGGACACCAATGCTGATGACACATCGCATTGGTGCGGCATAGATGAAATGGAGGTAGCTCCAATGTCTTGTGTGATAAAAAGGTACCACCTAAACTTAAAGATAAGTTCTACAGTGTGGATGCGCAGACATTCTGTGAGGAGGTAAGAGAGATTGGATATAGGAGGCGGTACGAGGAGAGGTAGGACGAAAAAGTATTTAGGAAAAAGTGATTAGACAGGAGATGCCGCAGCTTCTTATTACCGAGAACGTGACTTTAGATAGGAAGGTGTGGAGGTTGTGTATTAAGGTCAAAAGTTAGAAGGTAGTGGAGTGCTATCTTGTTTTTGGAAGGTTTAGGCTTGTTGATGTTTGTAGCAGTACTAGACTACTACTCCTATTCTTATAATTTCTTGCTTTTGATATTTATCACCATATATTGTTTAGTGTGTTTTGATTATCACATTATTTTACCATTGTTGGATTTCACTGGGTATGTTGTTGATTTTGATAAGGTGTTGTTAGCTTGTTTTAAAGAAAGGCCTTACCATTATTTTGAGGATCTTCAAACTTCAACCCAGATTGCCACAACTTGATTCAGTTGCAACTGTAATTAAATAAACCAGTATACTAAAAATCTATTTTTCATTTTGACACATTTGGTGATTCTTTTTTTTATGATAAAGATAACATTTGCATGTCAATTATCAGTTAAAAGCTGGTAGCTAAAAATTTACATCATATCTTCCCTCCACACTTGTGTCTGGGTGATTCTAGAAAAGCAAAAAACAATAATCACTCGCATCTTTTTCTAAATTCAAGAAATCCCCGAGGGCCCATTATCCACCATGTTTCTAACCATGTGACACTGACACTCAAGGATTTCTCAGTTATCAAAGAAAAGAATAATCAAGTCTGAACATTTTACTAAAACCAAAGCAAGTCATTCTAGGTCAAATATTAGTACATATAAAGCATCAAGGAAGGCCCGACCTAGAACAAGAGTAGAAAAAAACGGGAATAGAGTGGAAGCACCAGAGCATCAAACCAGCCATTAGATTACCTGTTTCCAGAAGTGTGAAAGATTGCAACAACACCAACAAGAACAAAGTTTTCGACAGTTTCAAGGATTTGCAGCATTCTACCAGCCAAGGCAAATGTTCCTCGGGATGTATTAACAATGCTTTTGCTAGCACATTAATGTTCTCCGCGTTGATTGAGGATATTTTCCCAGAATCTAGTTTCTAAATATAAATTAAAAATGCAAGATTAGTTCAATGATCATTCATTTTTTGACAAAAATAAATAAGAACAAATGACGCACCCCCACCCACCCAAAGGAGGGCATCCGTCAACCTCCTCTGCCTTCAGAGTAAACGAATAAAAGAGAACTGTTTAAAAGTGTAAATGGAATAGGCTTCTGCAAACATTTATTTCTCAACTCTTTACAAGCAAGTCCCAAAGTTGATTTCTGGTAACATTATGTGACACTAAGACATGCACACATATTTTTACATTTGAACACAAGGAAAAGATATAACTGAAAGACCTATTACAAAATTATATAGCAGATGGAATTTGTGATGACTGATGACTAGACTACAATCTCAGATTTTACAGAACAATAACAGTGGCAGTTAAATCACTATATGCGAGAAATGTAGCAAATCGGGAACTCAGATTTAAAAGACCTATTTAAAGTTTCAAAATTAAAAATGAAGACAGGCAATTGTATCCTTTATCTAATTCTGATGAACTGTTATACGACAATAATGAAGAGATGCTCAGCAGTAGGATACAAACCATTACCTTATCCAGTAGAGAAACACTGACCAGATTCTCATAGAAAGGCCACTTAATTTGCTTGGCCATTTCAAGAGCTTTCAGATTTAATTTTTGGGTCTGTATTAAACATCAGAAAAAAATAAATAATGAGCAAGCTAAACTTGGGAGCTCGGTGACTAAAAGGAAACAACTGAAACTCTTCGACGTAACCTTCAGAATGATCATAATAAAGGGAAAAATTAAAGCCGCCACCATCTTCACATGTTCACCCTCATCTGGCAAACCCGCTGCAGCATGCTGGAGGCAAGACAGAGCGATGTCAACAGCTAGAGAGGCACCATGAGATGCACCTGTAATTTGAACAGTTAATGCAAACATGTCCAATTCAGGACAAAATTCACCAAATGCAGAAGTTAAGATACCTGATGATAATAACTTAATGCATCTTTGGAGCACATTCCTGAATGCATCAATACGAAGTGGAGTACTTATAATTTCGGGCAATGCCTCTATGTTTAAAGCAGCCTGAACAACAGTTATATCTTCATCACAGAGCCGGCGTAGTATAGTATCTTGAATGGTGCCAAATCTCTGAAAGGAAGAGAAGATATTCGAAATGAAGTCTAAAGAGATTTTATCAATAGAATAATTCAATGCACCTCATAAAAATAGATTCACGCAGAATAGACGAGCACCAAATTATAGAGAAGCTAGCATATAAATTCAATTAAACCTCCAAACTACAATTATTTGAAAAGAGACAGCTGCATACAACAATCAAATAATATTGCAAAGTCACATTCCAGTAAAACTATTAGAGCATCCTTCCCTCAACCATTCCAGGTGGGGCCAAGTAACACATACAACTAAAAAGCCAGATCAGAGCTTCCCAAACACAGTACAACAGCATTTTCCTCCCCATTTAGATGCAAAGACAAATTTTGGAATGCGCTAAACATCCCAACAGAGGAAATTGACATTCAGCCATCAGAATTTTAGGAGCGTGCTTGAAGATTTTCCAGTCTCGAAAAAATATTAGGAGCATGCTTGATGTTCAACAAGATATATAAACAGATGAATGTCAGAAAGAAATCATCAACAATCACATCAATACTAGCTAAAATCAAACAGTGATGGCACTGTCCTTAACATACTAGCTCATTTCACTTATGGTAAAAACAGCCGAAGGATAAACTTCTCACAGTCTTGGATGTCAATTACTCATGTTGATAGTCGGATAGGTCATAGGAGTATACATAAAAACCGAAGGACTATACTCAGTGTCTAGGTAATTCAAAATACAGCTCGATCGCCATAAATCTAAAGCTCTGCAGACAACATAAACAAAGAAGTATTGAGTTCTCACATCGGCTATTAGGGATGGGAAGATCTCTTTATAGGATCAAGATCTTGGCTATCCTTACCTTTTTGAGCTAGCTTTGAAGGTTCTAAAGGTCCATTACTTATCATTGTATTACAGAATCAGACTCATCTTCACTCTTGGTTTACACTTTCACCTGATGTTGGGCCCTCATACTAAGTTTTTCACACTCCACATGTCCATTCTTGGGCGGGCGTGTGTGGTTTTCAAAGTCTCACATAGGTTGTGAGCAAGGTTATTTGATCTCCTTATATGGTCTTTGGCAATACTCACATCATGAGCTAATTTTTGGTTGAGTTAAGCAGAAATTTCTCATCATAGTATCAAAGCCAGGCACATTCCAATCCTTGGTTTTACTCAATGTTGAGCCCTCATAGTATGTCATCTATGCTCTAGTAGGCCCGAGTAAGGGGTGTGTTGAGTTCCCCACATCAACTATTTAGGATCAGAATGGGTCTCTTTAAATGGTTGTAAGCAATCCTCACTTAATGAGCAGCTTTTAGGGTTGAATCAAGGTTCAAGATCTATCTTTTATTCGAGAGTCATAATACTAATTTTGCTTATGATCTAACAAAGTATAGCATATCTAGATTAAATTCTCTCGGGATGAGGTCAAAAACCAGATAAAAACAACTAGTCAGGTAAGGGAAAACAGCACATCTAGATTAAAGGAACGAAACAATACCTGAGAATCAGCTGCTTCAACATTCAACATACCACGCACATCCAGGCCCAAAAGAGCAGATCGACGAACCTCTGCCTGCAAGAGGAACACATACAATGTGTAAATACAAGTTTGTGCCATACGTAACTGGATTTGATCTCAGAAGTTCTTTAAAACGACAAGTACAAAGAAAAGATTCACGATCTACTCTTTAAAATATAATTTAAAAAGTACAAACACATGATCATCTTTCTTTCTTTTTTTGAGAATAGTAACAGATGATCATCTCTTCTTTTAAACAATATATTATTTTATTTTTGATGACTATGGTGTCCGGACCAACTTTGGCGTACCTTGACTACTTCCTCGAGATATCTGTCACCTACAAGATAGGTACCTCCGTCCACCAAGGCTAGTACTTTTTATCTCTACAGGAATTTGAACCTGAGACCTTGTGGTTCTCAACCCACTTCATTGACTACCAGGTCACACCCTTGGTGATATTCTTTAAAACAACATTTTTTCCCAATAACAAAATTGATCTATATTTTATCACAATATATCTGATCTTTATTACAAAAATCACTGCACTTCTTTCAAATGTCAACATCACTTCTTAGTTGAAGAATTAATTTGTACTGGTGAAATTTCTAGTCAGAAGATGGACAACTTCATTTTCTGGCTAACTCGTTAACTCAAAATGCCAACAGCAATGCAGCTTAGCTGCTATCCTTCAGTCTGTTTTGTCTTTTTGTAACTTGGGCTGTTCTCCTAGCCGCTATAAAACTTAACAACGGGGTCAAATATGCCCAAATTCTGATCCATTTAGTGGAGAAGATCATATTACTACCAACCATATGCTACTGCTTTGAAGATTGCTCCAAATCATCATTATCATGGTTAAAACAAAGTTGCTCCCAATGATACTCATGCCTTTCGCCCATTTGAAGATGTGAAGTGTAAAATATCTTTTATTTCTTTTTTAATTGCAAACTATACCCTCTTTTTTACTTCTAAGAGACGCAGCATTTATAAGAAAAATATAAGAGAGAGATAGCCAGCCCAAAGGATGAAGCCATCAAGATAGAAATATATAATATGGGAAGGTAAACAAAGATACCTTTGGATGTTCCATGGCAAACCAAACTTTTGAATTAGATATTTCTTGTGAAAGATCTAAATTACAGTTCAACATCCTGATAACTATTTCATAGTCATTTTTGGACCGCAGTTTAATATCCTGCACGCAAAGAAGAAAAAGATATTTTACATCAATGATTAAACTAAACAATCACAATTACCCCATTATAAGAATAGATCAAAAACCACACAGAATATGGAGAGACAAGCAAGAAAACAAACCTCAATATATCTGTTGACAGCTTCACGTGACTCGAACAGATATTTCTTAAGGAGAGAAACCAATATCTGATTGCACCGGCTCCCTAATAATTAATAAGCATAGAATGACATAAAAAAAATACAGGTTGGCAAAAGCAGAACAAGAAATATTATTCAAGAATCTATAGGATCTGAGATGCTTATTCAGATATGCAGTTAAAGAACACCAGGAGTCTTCAAGGGTGAGCAGAGTAGTGTTACTTGCATGTTTCTTCCCGTAATACCCCGTTAACCACTACAAATAAAAAGTTAAACATTCATCCCCTAAAAGAATGGGAGCAAATTTAATTTCATATCCAGTCTGCCACATACCCCCACACCGCAAACTCTTTTCCTTCTTTTCTTTGAACCCAAATACGCTTTTCCCTTTTATAAACATTTGATTGAATTGAAATTAAGCAGATGCTTGGACAGTGTGAGCCTACTCAACTAGTTTTAGCATACATGACATTTATGCACATCAGGTTGGTGAAATCAATGAAAATATTTCAAATGCAATAGGATGGAATAGATGATGTGTATGCTAATCTTAAAACAAAGCAAACCTGCTGCTGCTGAATCATTGTCCTTCAATATCCGCAAAGATGTGTTAAGCAGCTTTGAGACTATATGAGCAACAAAGCCCTTTAAAGGAACCATCTCTACTATAGACAACAGAGTTCCATGGCAAAGATCATCAGAACAACTACAGAACAAAAAATTTAAAGTCAGAAGGTATAGCAAATAGTAAAACGCTAGAGCAAGTAACGCAGCCATTCCCACCTGTATTCAACAAGAGCGTCCAAAAACAATGCCAGAAATTTCTCTGTGTTGAACTCCTTTACCAACTCACTTAGAAGTCCCGAAATATCCCTTTAGACAAACAGCCAGAAACAGGATTCAGAAAAATATTAAAAATTTCAACTTAGGCAACATACGGTTTACTATGTGGCAGTACATGAGCAGGGCACAACATAGTACCTGATGTCCTTGAGAATTTCAACTATCTTCTTGGGGATAATTTCAACAGATTGCAACTGCATAAAGTGTTATCAAACCGGAGTACGAAGTTAGAGACATAGATAACAATTGCTAGAACACTTGCAAAATTCAACCAGCATGCTAATAGTAAACATTGTAAAAGAGAAGGATATGTTCCTGTGTCATTCCTCATGCAATCAGATAAAAAACTTGCCTTTTATATAAAGGTAACAGCGATCAATATTCAATCAATTGAACAACTACTAGCAGTCTATCTGGAAAATGACCAGACAGACACCACGACACATACAGATGAGGAGACATAATAGGTTTAACATCATGTTGACAGTTGAAAAAAATTAAGCATTCGGTAATCTAGATAAATATCCGTTCTCTAACTATAGCCACCAGAAAGGCCCTAGTAGTTCACTGGATTGCATCCAAGCAAAGAACGAAATTTGAGAGCATAAAGACCATCATCTTGGGAATCCTATCCCTAATTGATCCTCAAGACTTTACTTCTAAAGTATGGACTCCCTTGCATATAATGTGTCCATAGTTTTATCATAATGAAGGTCCAAGATAAATGTATGCACAACAAACTATTAGTAACTTATACTATAAACAAAGTCGATACAGCCAAGTTCCTCTTTTGCTTTCATCTTAAATCTCAATTGGTTCTATCCAAAGCTCTAATTATTAACCATGCATCTTACATAAAATTCTGAATATCTTTATACTAGTAGACAAAGAAACTCTCCAACAAGCTACGTTAAAAACTAATCCTGTTAAAGATTGTTGTTCCAGATTCCATGATTTCCTAGTTTTTTATATAGAAAGGGATAATCAGTTTTTTTATATAGAAAGGGATAATCATTAATCAGACGACCGTCACACAAAGTTTCTCTTTTTAGTTAAATGTAATCATCTATCAACAACAAAAAGGTGTCTAAGAGAATACAGCAATAGACTAATAAAAAAATCACTGTTACACCTAGACCAAACAATTAAACATATAAATATGCTTTCAACAGTTCCCACTTTAAAATCACACAATAATAAGTTCTCTGCTAACCACCATTTTGCTACTTGAATTTTGAGGCTAAGCTTTTACAGACTGTTGATAGTAATTTAAAAGAAAAACATAATTCACAGACACTCTTGAAGCTCACCTAATATTATCCATATCCATTTAGATATCTAGCTGTCGTAAAATATATAGAAGCAGTTATTCGTGGGTTGATTCTTTAGCATCAGCTACCTTAAGAACAATAACACTTATAAGGTAGCTAAGTGATAACGAGGAAAATATACAACACTATCAGAGTAATAGTGTAAGAAATCGGTCTTCTAAGTCCACAAAGCTTTCCACTAGAAGTCTAGAACAAAACATCATTTGAATATTTAGTACGCGTTTGGCCATAGGATTGGGAGCATGATTTAGTGATTTTATTTCAAATCAACGTAAAAAAATCTGCATAACATTCCAACTCCAATTCTAAATCATGATTTCAAATTTAAAAAATTCTCCAAACAGTAGGATTCAGAATTCCAAATTGTGATTTCAAATTTAAAAAAAAAGCAAGACTGGAACATAAAGTTTATATTTACAAAAAAGACCCATAATTTAAATTTTGCAAGGAGAAAAAAGACTCATGTTCGATGGGAAGAGGTCAGCAATACCATGTGGGAGGATTTTAAATAAGAATAAGAATAGTTCGTTTCTACTCCCTCCGTTCTGTCCCAATTTATATGAGTTAGTTTGACTTGACATTAAGTTTAAGAAAGGAAGAAAGACTCTTGAAATGTGTGCTCTAAAATAAATTATAGATATTTATGTGGCTAGAAATCATTTCATACAGGGTAAAATAGGTATTTAAAAGTTAAATTATTACTAAATATAAAAATGTGTCATTCTTTTTGGAACTAACTAAAAAGGAATGCAAGTCATATAAATAGGGACAGAGGAAGTATAATTGTTGATTTATTGAACCAATGAATCTTTGAAAAATTATGTGTATTTGAAAGTTTGTAATAACATGTAATAGCAAATATTTATCTATAGAAAGAACATGGAAATATGTGATTTATTAATTCAACGTTTTAGGATATTCTAATACCTTGTTTATGAACAATTATTTGCTCATTTGGTAAAATTGTATATAAGTTGGGGAAGTTTTGATAGTTTTCACAAATTATGGGATTTTCATGTTATAAGAAAAAATGCAACTTAAGAAATCGAAATGCATGTCCAAACAAAACTTCACCTTCAAATCAACTTGTATCCTTCCAAAGGACCCTTAGTATAGACCCCAGGATAAAATATATCAAAAAGAACCAGATATTACATTATTCTAACCCAAACCAGAGGGAAGAAATGCTGAAAATACTCTCTACCAACGTGAATGGAACACAACAATACCTGGACAAGAGTGACTAGGGTCATCAAAGACATACGGCACCACTGCAAGTCAGTAGAATCTCTTGCATCTGCTCGAGCAACTTCAGCAAGGGAACGGATCAAGCTTTTGACAACCTTAGGGGACAGAGTTACCTTATCAGCTAGCATGCTAACAATCATCAGAGCACCAGCCTACAAAAAGCCAAAATCCCATTCACACGATCAATGAATGATAACGCTTGAAGACTCTAGAATGTCTGAATGTAAGGAATTCCACCGATACAAAATGTGCCACACATTTAATCAAGTAGGCAAAAAAGAACACTACAGGGGAAGACTTAGAAATGTAAGCTAACATGATTGGAATGAGCAAAAACACATAAAATGTGACTGTATTTCCACGTCTCAGTCACAACATGCATAGATCTCTGTTTTGGTAGCACTAAAAATCAAACAGGACAAAGGTTCATGACAACCTATAGATTTGCACAGTACAAGTCAAGCCAACCTCTTACTCTGGAGTATCAAACAGCGATCGACATCTTTAGACTGAGGGGGACTTGGTGACAAGAGGGAAAATAAAAAGAATGTCAAGCAGCATTATAACATAAAACAGTTATCGCATATGAAGCCACAAGCTAACCTTTTGATCGGTTCCTCCTCTGGAGCCTGGTTGAAGTCCAAATTCCACAAAAGGCAGAACTCTCCTCACTGCATCACTGTCTATCGTAGCGAGTGATCCTAAGACCTCAAATATTACAGCTGTACAAAAGCCAGATACTGGCCTTGATGGCTCAACCTTCTTTGAAGCTGTCACCTATAATTTTCCATTCAATATTTGTAATACATCAAAAAAAAAATCAAAAAGACAATCATGTATACACACAAGGGTAGGTGCATACATAGTTGCACAAACACTCTAAGATCCCAAAGTCACGTATACTTTGTTGCACGATAACCTTCCTGGGGAGTGGTGCACCAGAAACCTTAACCCCTTCAAGAAATTTCCATTTGCTATTCCTGAAACAGGCAGAAGATGTTAATTCCTGTATCTGATATCTAGGCCACCACATGAGATATGCAAATATTAACATTCTTACCCAGTGTCTATTAGTTGCACTACTCGAACGAATACATGAGTGTCATGGTAAGGCAAGGCACATAAGATTAATTCCTCAATATTATATATATGGATTCTGTTGAAAGAAAAATCAGATAGAGTTAGATACAGAAACAAATGCAAAAATCATGAAACAAACAGTGTGTGTAAATCAAGTGGTATAGAAAAATTTAAGAAGCACCAATAAATAGTGTGTTGCATTAAATTCAATAACTGAAATTGAGCAGCTTACTTGTATCTACGAATCAAGTACTCTAATGTCTTTAGGGATGCTGATAACTCAAAATATCCTGATAACAACTGTAAGTAGGAATAAATTGATGCATTGATTCGTTTGTTTTCCTCAATCCCCATCAACTCTCTATCCAATTCTCTACTCCCATAACTAAACAAGTCACTTTTGTACTTCTTGAACCTTTCTTCGATATTAATTAACACCTCCAAACCTGAACGGCATATAATAAAACACCAGCAAAATTTTTATTTAGGTATTGTCCAATACAAATAAATAACAATAACAACAATCGAATTCCAGAAAAATATGAAGAGTAAATGCTTGAAGAAAAAGTGAATATAAAACTATTTTGCTTTGCCCTGTATATCTACAAGTGTAAGATAGCTTTGTCCAATACATAGCTTCTTGGTAATACAGAATATCCCAATTAGGAACTGTCAATAGTCTTCCTGGTTTCACTTCAGCCCAAAAAGAACTGAAGTGCGCAGCTTAACAATCAGGCATAAGTTTCATGGCACTTGAAAGGTAGGATTTTGGAGCAATTAAAGAAGACTATACATGAGGACCAAGCAAAAAAGGTACACACCATAACAATTCCCTGTACCCTACTGAAAATTACAAGTAACAAACAGCTATTTGTAAAAGCTTGAAAAGGGTTGGCACCTGATTGAGCAATGTTTAGAATGGTGTCGAGCTCGATATCGGCGGCTTCTTTTGGGTCAAACAAGATTGAAGGACGAGTAAATGGTCGTTTACGCTGCTCAGTATCCGGGACTGCTAACCGCTGCAGTTGAGCAACAAGTGAAGTAGCCATCGTTAAACCTTAACTGTTAAGCTGGTTTATTGTAACCCTGAGCGAGCGAGAGAGAGAGAGATGAAGAGAGTTTAGGCGCTTTTTGTAAGCCTGAGAGGAGTGAGGAAGAAGGGAGACGACGAATTTGGGGTTTAGGGTTTTAGAATCTGAAAAAGGTCTTTTATTTATTTTTTTCTCTTTTCTCTTTTCTTTTGGCTGAAAAATAAAATATTTACAATTAAATTGTGTAGCTCAAATATCACAAAATAAGAATAGCATAAACTATCTATTATTTTATTCTCATAAAATTGTGTCTTACAATAAATTGTGTAGCTAAAATATGACAGAATAAGGAGGTATATACTATTGTTTGTTTTATATTTTCATATATAATTATTTTTTATTTACATATTTGTTTAAAAATAATAGAGAAAATTACACCAAATGGCCTTTCATGACATTTGTTTACCACTTTTTTGTTTTGCAACATTGTCCGAAAATGACCAAATATGGATAAAATGGTCATATTAGCTCGTCTTCTTCACTTTCGATGGAGGTTCTCCACCTTTGTTGATTATTGTCGTTTTTTTGGTTATTTTGAATCTTTATAGGTGATTTCTAGGTTTTACTACGATTTAGAGATCAGTTGTTAGAGTATGTTGACAAAAATAAAGTTTTGATTAACTTTGTGTATTAGTAATACATTGTTTGATGCTCCCTCTGTTTCAAAAAGAATGATCTTGTTGTGAAGAAGTTGAAGAAGAAAGGGGATGGGGTAGGGTTGGGCTTCTTATTTATTTTTATTTTATAAAAAGAATAGATGGAAAATTTATTTGAAATAGTTTTCATTCTTTTTAACATAAATTTATTTTTCTATAATTGTTGGCCTTAATGCCACATGTTATCTTTTAATTAGTCACTTTGCCACATCACATCAAGTGCATTATACACTTTGTTTTTTTTACTTATTGCCAAAAAATGTCTAATAGGAATAAGTTTTGAATTAATAAAAATGTTCAATAGATACTAATTCTAGTTAAGTTGTCTAACTGAATTATCAAGCAATTTTAAAGGGTCGCATATGACATAAGTCTTATGTATATTGATATTGAATGGTATTGTCCTTGTCTATGGATATGTGGATTTGTTAGTATAAACATTGTTTTTTTTTTTTTTGTCTTTGTTTTTTTTTTTTTTTTGCATTTCACATATTTGGACACATCATATCTATGTATACTTTTCTAGTGGTGGACATTGTAAGAGTGTTGTTTGTATCCGGTCAATTAAAGATACACATATACTTTATATAGTAGTATTCATTTCTTAATAAATAGGATGTTAATCAGATTGTATTCATACATTATTACTTGATGATTTTGTATTCATTGTGTTGTATTTGTTGTATTTATGTTGTCTCCTTATTAAGTTACGTTAATTCATGTGTTCGTATTCATTATATTGTGATGTATCCTCTTTTAGTTATGAATATTGTAAAAGTGTTGTTTGTATCCATTCAATTATAAATACTCATTTGCTTTATATAATTATACTCACATAGTAAATATTATTTCAAGTTGTATTTAATAGTGAATTGTGCATGCATTTAAAATCATAATTTTATCGATTCAAGACAAGTACGCATATTTAGACAGTCATGCTTATTGCGTTGATGAAAAACATATTATAGGTGAATACACCAAAATATAAAAATTGCATTTTTCATCCCTTGGTGGTGGATTGCATATTTGTTTTTGTACATGCCAAGGAGAAGCTCCATATATAGGTCAGGTATTGACAATAGTATCTCCTAATGATAAATGTATAAACGTTTATGGCTCTTACACGGCAGAAGAAAATATTTCAGCAATCAATATTGAGGTAAAAAAGTTGACTCAACTCATTCCTATAAGTTTGACATTGACTGATTATTTCAAGAAGAGGAGATTAGATGTATCTATGAGCCAAGATGAGAACGACTTATTTGAGATAGTTTTCATGAAAAAGCATATCTTAACAGCCACATGGGAGTTTTTAAATTGATGTATTATTTTGAATTTATATTTTCATTTATTTATTTGAATTTATGTTCTCTTTCTTATTTTACGTAGAGATTGCAATATTTATATGATTTCTTATGCTGAGTGGTTGTCTTATGGACGAAGAAATTTAATTGGTAACTTCGATGCAATAATACGATCAAGATTTGTTGCACTTCTTTGAAACTATGGCCAACAGAAGAGTGATGTCAGAGCCATTAGTGATAGTGAGACACCTGGCATAAAATCCCTCACATAATTCACGAGGATAATGAAACAATTGAAATACAATAATGATTTATGTCTAGTCCGGTTAATCTTGCTTGATTCTAAACTATTTTGTCTAATATACATTAAACTTTTTATAACTGTTTATTCTATAAAATCATTGCTTTTAACCTTATAAAATTTTAATTTATCATTGAAAAGATTTGACATATATTAGTATATTTCATTAATTGCATTCTATTTGGTATTTCTTCATTGAATACTAATTACAAATGGTTATGATTTGAAATTAACTAAAAACAAGTAAGATTTGTTACTATTATTTCAAATACGAATGCAATTTGAGTTGACACCATTATTCCTACACAATTTAGTGAAAGTTTGAATTTATAATGTAAGATCTAAATTATCAAATTATAACATATTTCCGGATTCATTTTATCTATATTCATCATAATTGTTTATAATAACTTTTTTTTGTTCATTCGCTCATATTTTATTTAGTTTTTTTCAATTTACATACCAAAAAAAGGTTTTCAATTCTTTTGAAGTCTGTATGCCCAATGGTATACCAACAAAATTTATATTTATTGTATTTCACTTTACTAACTTTGTATTTCTTATAAATTAACCTTTGTATTTTATATTCTACACATCATTCAAGACTTTAGAAATCAATATAATTGTATCCATTGTTATTTTCATAAATGCAAGTCAAATAATCGGGAGAATTCAAAGTTTATATTAAAATAAAGGGAAAATACCCAAGTACCCCTTCAACCTATGCCCGAAATTCCAGAGACACATTTATACTATACTAAGGTCCTATTACCCCCCTGAACTTATTTTATATGTAATTTTCTACCCCTTTTTAGCTTACGTGGCACTAATTCGAAAAAAAAGTCAACCATCGTTGGGCCCACAAGATAATGCCACGTAAGCTAAAAAGGGGTAAAAAATTATTAATAAAATAAGTTCAGGGGGGTAATAGGACCTTAGTATAGTATAAGTGTGTCTCTGAGATTTCGGGCATAGGTTGAGGGGGTACTTGGGCATTATCCCTAAAATAAATGCATAACTAATGATAAACACAAACTTTCATAGGAAGATGTTCAAAACATTGATAAAAAAAAATAATAAGGACAACCAAAATCTATTTAGCAACATTATCCATTAATTCTTTGAATGTTTCGTTCCATCTTTCAAAATACATTATTAGAATTTAGAAAACTAACTCTCCCATATTTGCTTTGTATTCCAAACAAAAATTAACTACCCAAGTCACTAATAAATACAAAACTGGAGATTTTAATAGATTTGTATTCAAGTTAAAAGTGTATACATTGACAATGGTACTTAGTATCATGTTTCAAACAAAATTATATCCCTTCAATTACAATCAATCATATTATATGTCCGTCAATGTATCTGTATCCTTAACAAACATGAAAATTATATTCCGATCAAACACTTATAAATTACAATACAGTTATCATAGCTTTTTCAATAGGAATACAATTTTGTTTTGTTTTTTTTTTTTAAAAGAAAAAAATATTGTACATTTATCATGGCTTTTTCAATAGGAATATAATTTTATTCAAAGAACTAAAAAAAACCATCAAAGGAAAAAAGTAATACAATTATCATCACTTTTCTCGTAAGGATACAGTTTTATTCAAAGAACTAAAATAATGAGTAAAAAAAAGCGATTCATCAAATAATCCGTTATTATATTCATATTGATCAACCATTCTAAAATTAAACGAATCCAGAAAAATAAATATGCTACACAATTATGAAGATTTTTCATATCCAATTAATAACAACTGGAAACAGATTAAGCACCAAGCAATTAGCTAATACTTAATTCAATTTGTATTTCACTACTTAATTATTCAACTTCCAGTTGAAACTTCTTCAAAGTGCTTGTCAACGTTTTTTTTGACTTGTTAGGTTCCAAACCTTCTTCCCAAAAAGAAAAAAAAAATAGAGTTTAATCAAAATCAACAATTCAGAGATTTAGGTATTATATATGGAAACTTGAAAATTGATAATGAGAAATTTCATTATCAACATACGGTATGTCGTTCATTTTTTGAAAAATTACGCAACAAAACAAATTTATACTATTTAATTACTCATCATAGTTAAAATTTGCTATAATTATCACTCCCGACTAACATTATATATTAATTACGTGGCTAACTTCGAATTTGTATAATTAGTCATATTTGTATATGTATAATTTGCCAGAATATACAAATACATATGTATAATATACAATTATTTAACCTATATACATATACAATTCACCTCTCTCCCACTCTGTGCCTTCTCTCACTCGCCTCTCTCCTCTCTTTTCCAATCTCGCTTGTCTATATACAAATATATATGTATAATATACAACTATACATATACAATTCACCTCTCTCCCACTCTCTGCTCTCTCTCGGTCGCCTCTCTCCTCTCTCTCTTGATCTCGCTCACCTTTCTCCTCCCTCTCCCAGTCTCGCTTGCCTCTCTCCTTCCTCTCCTAGTCTTGCTTGCCTCTCTCCTCCATCTCCCAGTCTCGCTCGCCTCTCTCCTTTCTCTCCTAATCTCTCTTGCCAAATATACAAATACATATGTATAATATACAATATCTAACCAATATACATGTACAATTCACCTTTCTCCCACTCTTTTCCCCTCTCTCCCGGTCTCGCTTGCCTCTTTCCTTCATATAACATATAGCTACAAATTGTAATTATCAAATTATAGCTATGGAGAGTATTTTTAAGTGGCTATATGTGAATGTTTCCCGTTATTTTTTATTGGGTAACTAATGAGAATCTTTTAAAAATATTACCTCCCCTAAATTTCTCATTTTTGTTATCAAACATTTGTATTCTTTCAATAAATATAAATAAAATACATAACAAACTAAAATTTTGACATTTTTAATAATTATGGAAAGTATGAATAAAGGATGCTTTTAAATGCTAATATAATGACATTTTGAAAATTTTC
This sequence comes from Solanum neorickii, assembly GCA_027704865.1. Classification (NCBI taxonomy): domain Eukaryota; kingdom Viridiplantae; phylum Streptophyta; class Magnoliopsida; order Solanales; family Solanaceae; genus Solanum; species Solanum neorickii. Next base: position 46,591,875 of record JAKWJC010000365.1, on the reverse strand, counting down.
CCTTTTTTTCTTATATTTATAAATTGGCGACTTCAATTTTTACCCAAATCACAACATTTAACCATAAGTCTTGTGTATTCCCTTTTGTTAGTAGCCAAATCGCTCAAAATTCTAATTGAAAGTAAACGCACCTTTTTAAAAAATCCCAATTTAAATTGAACCCGTCTGATAAATTTTCATAAAATTTCAGAATCTTACCGTTATTTTGAGCTAATTACGTGATATCTTATATTTTATAATTAATCCTAATCCTACAAGGACATAATTAGGACGTACCTTTTAAATTCCCAAACATAATAGGTTTAGATTCCGAATCACAATAGGTTTAGAAATCAAGAAGTGAACTTATAAAACCCTGTCTTGCCTTCTAATTGTTCCATCTTCATACTAAAATCCCTTGCCTTTTAATACTTCGAAATTTTTCACTAAGACATAAGTTCATATAATTTAATTCATTATATTTTATACTTACGATTCCTATCGAAAATAATAGATGGAGAACCCGAGTTTTCTCCCTATATACGCCTTTCTAATTTTGATTATTATTTTAGCAGTGGTACTTTATTATCTAGATACAATCACAGACGAGCCTTCTTATAAAGAACCACTATCACCACAGACAAATTATTACTATGTGGTAGACATTCCACAAAATCATGATGTGGGAATAGAAAGAGCTGGTGATGAAGCTCAATTATTACCTTCTCCATTCAAGAAAATCTACATAGCCAAGGTGAATCTGAATTAACGATAAGAAGCGATCAAATCACTAGCAAAAACACCAGATACTCGGTTGATTGTAGTGTTACAGAATTAGTATTAATTTCTATGTAGAACTCGATTATTATTTTCCTCTAATATTGAATAAGTTATAATATGTTTATTGTACCATCAATTTATTTTATCACGTATTTAAAGGTAAGTTATTTTTTCTTTCTTCGAATTTAAACATTATACATGCTTTTCTCTTACCATTAATTTGTGACTACCAAATCTTTAGCCATAAAACTATAGTGTATGTTTATTTTTTGGAATAATTTTTTCAGTTCAATCTTGTATCATGATAATTTTGAATTTAAGTCGAAGCTGCAATTCGAATTTGTGAAACTTCCAACTACTCTATTTTCATAATATTAAATAAAATTGTCTCTTCTCTCTTTTGCAAAAAAATATAATCAAAACACAATTGTAATTTTAAAATTGATTCCAACTACAAAATTTTCAAGAGGACCAGTGGACCCGTGAAGAATATTAATTAAACACTTGACAATCCATAGATAGAAAGTTCTGTCAAGAAGATGGTTTTTGTTTATTTAAGTTTAGCATTCTTGTGTATCAATAAAATAAATTAATAAAGTAAGTTTTGTGTTTTTAAATTGGTTAGGTTTAAATTTGAGTTTAGGGTTAGGACTCTTTCACCAAAATTGTGTAGGATTCTGCCACTAATTTTTATCTCTTTAGGTTGAGTAGTTAATCTCAACCAGATATATATTAACTAATATATTTATTTATTGGAAGTCATATATTTTTTTTATAAGTATTTTTTTATTATTTAAAAAAAACGAAAGCGTTAAGAATCGAAATCAATTAATTTAATAAATTTATAAATTATCGAACCGATAATAAATAGAATTGAATCAAACCAACCGACCGATGCATATGTCTAACATGCTGAAAAAGGTACGAACAAAGTAACAAATATGAAGTTGTGAAACTTGATTATAGCATTTAAATTCCTTGAAATGCTTGTTGTGACTTCACTGATCAAATACACAATTAGTTTTTGTTGATATTAGGAACAACTCTTATGTTGTAAGCCGTTTATGGTTCTTACGGTTCTGTTCATTTTAGTCATGAACACCTCCTTGTTTCATGAGTGCATAGAGAGACGAATATTTGACAATCATCCGCTTTGAAATGACTTATTAAACTTCACACTCACATATGTGATTTCTAAATGTATTATCGCGTAGATACACTATTCGTTCAAATTTGTCAAACTTAGCAAATAATTAAAAACTATTTCAAGTTTTATTAACTCATTAAAAAGTCTTAATGTTGTATCCTTGTTCCTCAGCATTATCTTCATCATGGGAATGAATTGAGTTGGTTGACAATGTCGAACCGTCAGTCCCAACTTTATTTTTCTCCTTGAACCTAGCTCTTGCGATCTTCAGTCTCCTAGACAGATTTACCATCATGATGGTTTGTCCTAAATCATAAACACATTTCCTTAGATGATCTTTCAACTTTCTATCTAATTAGACCTTTTTGCAAGTGGATCCGACACATTATCCTTTGACTTTACATAATCAATTGTGATAATTCCACTACATTCTAATGATAATATGTTTGAGTCTTATATGACGAGACTTTCATTTACACATCATGATCCATGCTCTACCTATTGCATCTTGACTATCAAATTGCATGCATATCGAGTCTAATGGTTTGGACCAAAAAAGAATATCTAGCATGAAGAATTGGTTATAGTGCTAAAATTATTGGAAGCCATATATTTGTTTTATAAATATTAATTTCTTATTGGTTAAACTTAAACCGAAAGTGTTAAGGACCATAACCGATTGATTTAATGAATTCAAAAATTGAAAATCGATAATACATAAAATCGAATCAAACCAACCGACAGACGCATATGTCTGTTCAAACAAAGCAACAAATACGTAGTTGTGAAACTTATTATAGCATATGAATTCCTTGAAACGCTTGTTGTGACTTCATTGATCTAATACACAATTATTTTTTGTTGAAGACCATCGATATTAGGAACAAATAAATGTTCTTAAGATTGTTGTTCATCTTGTTTCCTATGATACTTATTATAGCATATGAATTCCTTGAAATGCTTGTTCCATGATATGTTTCACTCGATTAGTAGAATACAAGAGACACCAACAATATAATAATTTCTTTAAGTTTATTGTTCATCTTGTTTCCTAAGAGATTAAGAACAATAACTTTGAAAAAATTGATAATAAACATCAAAGTTTAAAGAGAATTTCCAAAACTAGAAAATTAAGACTAGTATAAAAAATAGAATCAGATTCAGAACAGAAATAATATACAAAATATTTTTCTTGAAGAAGAAAATTGAGTCCACTGAATGCAGAATGTCCCTTAAGGAAATGATTCCCCTCAAGTATCCGAGGTTAACGAAATATATCCTCTCACGATAAAATAATTGTACTCACCGATAGTAAAGTACACTCAAAATACTAGATTTAGTAGTAGTAAAAGGAGTCCAGAAATTTTTATTCTTTTTAAAATGAGAGGAAATCACTCAATTTATAGAAAACAGAGAGCAATGTGAAAATGTTCTTTGCACCTTAATAGAAAGGTCACAACCCTTTGAAAAAGTCACAATCTTTTGAAAAGATCACAACTTTTCATAAAAGTCACAACTTTTTATAAAAGTCGCAACTTTTCATAAAGTCACAACTCTTCATAAAAGCCGCAACTCTACATTTTTCATTCACACCTTTTAAAACCGACAATGTATTCACTATTTTGCACTCCATCTCTTAGCTTCATCAATAATTTACTTTTCTACTATTTGGATTTCTTTCTCTACATGATTTCAGATCGTGCTTGATTGATTTCAACTATTTTTTTTGTTATTGGCTTCATTTAATTGAACTACAAGAGTAGCAAGTAAGAGTGAACACTATTTGGATTAAATCGAAAAATCAAATCAAATCAAATTGAATTATAATTTGAATTGGATTTTCGATTTTCTTGTTTGATTAAGAATTCACTTTGTTTGTTTGTTTTAGTTTGGATTCAGATTTAGAAACTAAAAAACCAAATAACCTATTGTCACGATCCAGACCGAGCCATGAGTGACACCTACACTTAACCTCCTAGGTGGGCGAACCAATGAATCCAACCCCAACATATATTCATCATTCAACTTACAAAATACTAACCATAAAAGGAAAATTTAAATCTTATTAGTGTAAAAAATACAAATCTATTAAAGTCTACTATATGTCTTTCCCAAAACCTGAAAATCATCACATCAAGGAAATCTAATATTTAAATACTAAATCTAAGAGTATTAAAGACACAAAAATAAATGAAAAAATAGTTTATGTACAAAAACTAAGGACATCATGCCATGACCAAGAGGATCTAACACGAGCTTGAATGAATAGCTCACCCTAGATCCTGATATGTTGGAGACTGGCTAGAGCTAAGGGCAAGTCGAAGTTGTTGGTACACTCATTGCACTCCACAAAAGAAAAAATAAAGTAAATCACAAGTAGGACTTAGTATAGGACAACATGTACTGAGTATATATTATTGGCCGACTCAAATAGCAACTAATATGCATAAAGTAATAGTATAAAATCAACTATAGCACTTAGCAGGTGATAACAACAAACAACATGAATAAGTGACGAACGAAGCAAGTATGTAATCAATCACAATATCAAGCTCACACATGAGGACTCATGCCTCTATACTATGCTCGTTTGGGGAATGAGTTCTTTGAAATTAAGTACATTCAGTTAATTCAGTATGTTTTCCTTTTTAATGTTACTGTGTCGAAACGTGACACCCCGATCCAATGATACCATGTCAAAATGTGACACCCAATCCAATAATATTGTGTGAGAACGTGACACCCTGATCCAATAATATCGTGTCGGAATGTGACGCCCTATCCAATAATAGCTTGTATAACGTAACACCATGTCTAATAATACCATGCCGGAATGTGGCACCCGATCCAAGAATATCGTTAATTTATCATTTATCATCACCACTTTTCACTTCATTAACAATAGTTCATCAAGCCTTCTTTATTCAAGGCAACACTTCGATAAAGAGGATTCAAGATTATTAATTTCATAGTCTCAAAATTTCAGAGCGATCACAAACCACACAACTAAGCCACACAATCACACAATAAAGTACACAGAGAACTTCACAATATAACTCAATGCACATCAATCACTATTAATAGTTTATCTATCAAATATAATAAAGCATGACCTACCTCCACCGAAGAACCGAAGTCAAGTAAGCTACTTCTCCAACACTTTTCCTTTCTTAAATGCCTCTGAACTATTCCAATCTATCAAGTAAATATGCATAATTTGTAATGTGTCTATTAACACTTATATTATTCTATGTCTAGCCTAAATTCAAAGATTCATTTAATTTTCTAAAGTTCAAACCCAAGGGAGTCTTAATTCCTCCAATTAGCATAACTTTAATGAAATTTAAATAATTCGATAAACCTAATATTTAATTATCTAAACCAATATATCAAAACTTAATTTACAAGATGAAAATTAAATTAAATAATTAAAGTCGAACTACTGCTTAGCACACCACTGGAATCGAAACAATCTACTTTAATTGTTCAACCCATGAGCATATAATACAATCGTTTGTTAAATATAATTTCCAATGACTGACTAATAAAAATCAATTATTAACTAATTTTAATAAACATGATCCAAGTGACATATGTTATTAAAGAATTTCTAACTTGACCCGTTATAATCAACTAAAATTCAAATTGTACGGCTACCCGAATTTTGAAAACAGTTTTGTTAATCGTTAGTTAATTAACATTCTGATATGATTTTAAGAAAAATAAAATTAATTAATGAGACTGATTAAATAAAGTTTACCTAAAAAATTATGAGTCAATTATTTGTCAAAAACCAAAGCCGAGGCCGAGGTCAAACGACGACGATGATCCATAACTCTTTAAAAGTTGAAGAAATTGTTTCCTGATATAAGTACAAACATTTTCCTTTCTTCAACAAATATGAAAAGAAATATTTTTATTTCCCTCCAAATTAATTTTTTGATTTTTTGATTTCTCATTCATTCTTATTTCCCATTACAACTTGCTTAAACCCAACAAAATGTACAAAATAATTGCTAAAGACAGAGAAAATAGAATAACTATTCTTCAAAATATTTAGAAATTTAAATTAAACTATTTAAAATGCCATATTAATAAATAGTTTTTTTACTATTATATCAAAGATAGTACTGTCAATATGTGTCTAACATCTTATTTATTTAAATTATCTCTTATTTATGTAAATAGTAACATAAATATTAGTGTGTGAACTTAAAATATTTATGCAATTAAAGAGTATTATATTGTAAACAAGAAAAAATGGCAATGTTAACTCTCTTTTTGGCATGTGTAAAATATATGAGTTACTATTAAAAAATAATGTAAAACTCTCTTATCAAAAATTGACTTGAAGATACTATAATATATCGAATCATCTTTTTTTCTATCAGACATAACATATACAATGAATCACTAGATATTGGATATTTCTGTATTTCTTTAAAATCTCGAAACTCTAGAGCAACATAGAGTAAAATTTTTCGTTAAACAGAGTTATGATCCTAATTAATATTTAATAGATTAAATGTAGTGTTCAAATTGCGGCCTTGTACTACTAATTTTCTTATTCAAAATTAAATATCTATAAAATGACTATTGTTATTGAAAATAGGTTTTAAATTTACTTGTGTGAAAAAAAATCTTACACGTCGGTGAATATTAATGAATCTCTTAAAACCAATTAATCTTGTATTAATTATTGATAGGTATGTTAATTTTCTTGAATTCTAAAATTATAGTAAAATCAAAATAGATGATTTATCACATTCTTTAACACATTTTTTTTCAAAAGATACATATTATAAAAGCACGAATATAAATGTTGAAAGATTAAACTATCATTTACTACCATCATTTATATATTATGATTTGTAAAGATCCATATGTTCCTATTGCAATTGGAACTAGCTCATGACATTCTCAATCTCTTTATGTATTTGATAATATATTTAGGGGTGTGTAAAAATAAACTGATCGATATATCAAATCGAGAAAATGTTATTAGCTTATTGTTATTGGGTTAATAAATTTTTTTGACGAGTTTATAGAAAAAAGGGGAATTATTGCATCTAGTCACTCAAAAATAACTTAATTATGCTTGATTCGTAACTACATGTTAAAAAGGAAAAGAGGAGAACGAGATTGGGAGAGAGAGGAGAGAGGCAAGCGAGAGAAGACAGAGAGTGGAGAGAGGTGAATTGTATATGTATTTGTCAAATAATTGTATATATGTATTTGATATACATATCTATTTGTATATCTGGTGAGCGAGATTGAGAGAGGGAGGAGAGAGGTGAGCGAGAGAGGGTAAAGAGTGGAGAGAGACGAACTGTATATGTATATGTATATTTGTCAGAGAATTGTATATATATATAACTGATATACATATGTATTTGTATATCTGGCGAGCGAGATTGAGATAGGGAGGAGAGAGGCTAATTGTATTTGTATATTTGTCATATAATTGTGTGTGTATACATATATAAATGGTATACATATGTATTATCTGGCGAGCAAGATTGAGATAGGGAGGAGAGAGGCTGATTGTATTTGTATATTTGTCATATATTTTTGTGTGTGTGTGTAGTGTATGTGTGTGTGTGTGTGTGTTGTGTGTGTGTGTGTTGTGTGTTTTGTGTGTGTGTGTGTGTGTGTGTGTGACGTAATTACAACATAATTGCCTAAACTCGAATATTTCTCTCAAATTCATTTTAAATCCTAATACCCAATATATATAATCAAGAACCTAACTCCAAACAACTCTAAATTTCAACAGAAAGATCTTATAAACTCCACAATTGAACCCAATTCAAGAATAACATTCAAATTCAAGAATTCATTTCAAGAACATCAACTTTCAAAACTCTTTTAGGATGAATTGAGCTGAACTAAACATCTTCGGCGCGTGGGTGAATGAACCTAACACTATGAGAGACTCACACACCTTTTTAGGGATCACCCCCGAAGAAATCCACAATCTATCAATCGTTTCTTGGAAAATTCTTGCTTCACCTCTTGCGTTCTTTCTCCAAAAGCCCTAACGTTTATTGTCAACTCTATAAACTGAACCAAGTCTAGTTTTTACACCAATTAATCCCTTAAAATGAATTGATTTAATTAGGTATGGAAAAAACAATCTTGCCCTTTGTTGACACCTAATTTTGACCGACCTTTGAACTTTTTTAGAAATCCTATTCGATTAAATACGTATTTTAAATTTTAGAATTTTTAGTCGACTTTGCTTGAAAATTATATATTTTAGTATGTTTTGCTTTATAAAATTATCGTAAATATTATACTATTTTAAAATTATTAATGAATTTCAAATGTTTTAAAATTTAAATGATTTTCTCAATTAAAATGTTTTGACTCTTATTTATTAAAGTAAAAGAATATTGTCTTCCTTACTTTACTCTTACTCGTCTATTTTTTTTAGTAATGAAATATTAAATAAAAAAAATCTGATTTGTCTCTCCTTATTTAAGAAAAAAATAATAATATTTCTCTTCCTAATTTATTCTTGCTTATATTTGGAAGTGATATATTTTTATTTTGGTTGATTTGAACCTCCTTTAAAATAAGGAAAATAATATATTTAATTGATTCCAAAATATTTCTTTTCCTTATTTGCTTCCCCCTCTTTGCTATATAAATAAGACCCCCTCCCTTCACAATTAGACACTCATTCACTCTCAACCAAAAATTCTCTCATCACTCTCCCTTCTCTCATTGCTCTCTTGCTACTTTAAACAACATATTAATATTCCGGTAAATATTCAAGTGCTTTTCTTCGCTATTTTCCTACTTTGTTCGAGTAAAAGGTGAATCAATTTGTTTTGCTTAACAGGTTAGTATTCTTAACATTTATACTATCTTCACATTCACATATTTGTGTAAATCATTGTCTGTTTTTTTTTATGTAGAATTCGTCATTAAATAATTGCATATTGTCTCACCTTGACTAATAAGTGTGATTACTTGTGTAGTTATCTGATTACTTTGACAGGTTTCATACTTGAAGTTCAAGTTGAAGATTAACTGAAGAAGGATTTATTTATTTGTTTGAATGTATATATATATCTATATATTTTTATTTTTTTCGCTATTTTCTTTATTCGAATGTTGTAACAATTGTAACCCTAAAGATCATATAATAAATTTATTTGGGGGTCGTCTAGGGGAGGGGGATTTATATGCTTATTTGTTCGTTATATTTTTTAGAAATCATGCCTATAGGTTTGTCTTTAACCACCTAGATTTAATGTTTATTGGTGTTATAATCTAATCAATTTTCAATTTGCTTGATGCTTTGTCAATAAGTCTAAAAAATAATAAATTAGATTCCGTTAATTTTTTTAATGTTAAAATAAAATCATAATAATCTAGTAGGCTGATTAGGTGTTTTAACAATGTTATAATTTAGCATCATATTGTCATGTAGAAACCATGTCTAAGGTTTAATTTGTTCATAACATTTAAGTTTACAAAATTAGGCATATATATGTTACTTTTTTTGAACACCTAGAAATCATGTCTATAGGCTTGTAAATAAACTCTTAACATACCCATAAAAAGATAATAAATTTCGTTTGTGCATATTTGTGCCCTCCCCCTAAAATTAGTTAATATTATTTGATTAGTAATCCTATTTGTTTTCTTGACAATTTTTGCATTTATGATGCAATATGTTGTTTCCTTAAAATAATGATAATAATTTAAAGTCATGCATTTAACAAACTACTTGGCTTTTGAATATTGCATATCAAAACCTTTGCATTTAATAAATTTACTACCTTAATGTTTTACTAGTTTTTTTTATTTACAAAGTGTTGCAACATAATTTTCTTAAAAGTCATTATTCAATCTTCCTTTGAAATTTTGGATTGATTGTGACATTATTTTTGAAACAAATTATAAGCACTATCTCCTAACCTATCGTTAGTGGGAAAGTCAAAGGAACTACGAGGTCTAGTTCCAATTTTTAAACCCGACGCATCCTCGGAAGTACCACCTACCCATGAATTTCAAAAAGAATTATGTGCATTTATATGTAAATGTTTATGTGCCTACGTGTGAACTAAATCTTTTAAATCATTTTTCAAAACATAACTATTTTTTAGACCGACCTCAAATCAAAATTGTTTCTATGTTGGAGGAGCGCGATCAATAATATCGTGGCATCATCCCTATAAAGAAACAAACATTTTTTTAAAATAAAAATTCATATTCAAAACTTGCTCAATTTTCAAAACCTTACTTTCTCACATATTAATTGTTTAATATTTATAAATTTTGTTTATAACTTAGTCTCATGCTTAAATATAAATAAAACTTTTTTGTTTATTTATTGCCATCACCTAGCCTTGCATGCTTAAATTAATAGTATTAATTGTTTTATATTTGTTATCACTTAGTAAGATTAAATAAATTAATAAATTAAACGACCTTGATTGCTACTTGTACCCCCACATAGATTGCATGAGATACGGCCGGGACCCACACTTGTGGACCTCGAGGGATGCCTAACACCTTCCCCTCGAGGTAATTTGAACCCTTACCCTAATCTCTGGCCCGTTGACCTTAGTTAGACTTAGTTAGGTTAGATAGGTGCCCTAACGCGCCTTAATTCGTTAGGTGGCGACTCCAAAACTCAAAAATCCCAAAAGAGTTGTTAGGTCGTGCACAAAATCCGTTTTCTGCGAAAATGGGGCGCGACACCCTTCCAAAATCCAAATTGGACTTTCCTTAATCTAACAACCCAACTTACGAAAGACATAACTCACTCATACAGACTCAAAATCGCCCAAATTTGGTGGTATTGGAAAGATACTTCCAAGACCTTTCTAACCATATCTAAAACTACACCTATCTCCTCCTGATCTACGAGTTATGATCATTTGAATCATACCAAAACTCAACTTTAATTTACCACCAAATTTTTCCAAATTTCCTCATTCTTTCCAAAAAGATTGTTTTTCAGTTGCTAGCTTCTTTTTAGCTATTTCAAGTTGCGAGATGTTACACCAACAATTTTTTATGTCTGATATTCAACTCATGTTTCTTGAAAATATACAGCAATCTATTGTGATTAGTGAAGACATTATAGTGCTCTCCATTCACTGGTGATGCCAATTTTTTGAAGATAAAAACAACAGTAGCTTAATCCAAATAATGAATCGAATAATTCTTTTATGCTTCTTCGTCTAGATAATTACCTTATTCTTATTTCACCAACACACATCCCAAGACAACTCTTAAAGTATCACAATAAACTACATAACCATCTAACTCTCAAGGTAGATCGAGTCAAAATAAAAGTTGAAGTCACCCTCAACTCTTAAAAGCTCTTTTCATACACCTCAAATTACTAAAATTTAGAAGTCTTTTAAGACGCTTTTGTGAGTGGTGTATTTATAGTCTAGAATTGATCGTATTTTTAACTTGTGCGTAAAAAATGATTATTTTACGGCTCACCTAACGACCCCTTAGAGACAAGGGCGGAGCCACGTATCCTTGCTTGAGGAGTGTCAAACAATTCCCTATCGTCGAAAATAACACTATATATATGCGCAAAATTTTGATTTAATAAATATATACATAAAGAAGTACTAACACCTCTTAACACAAGGTGAAGGTATAATACAATGGTTAATTAGTGTGATATAAAACTTCTTTGAGGTCATGTGTTTTAACCCTGCTAGCTGTATAATTGTACTTTTTACGGTAATCATTGATATTCTTTACTGAAAATCTTAGTTTCAAAATTATTTGAAGGTACACTTGCTACTAGGGAAGTCAACGCTTCAATTCAATCAATTAATTTTGAAAAGTTAAATCATGCTAATTTTTCTATTATCTATCATGTATAAGCAAAATTAGACCTTTTGAAATCATTCCAATGGTTTCGGCCTCTCTTTGGTTTTCGCAAAAGTGTAGTTAATTTTTTTTTGCACTTCATCTAACAACTATCGTCGCTATTATTTGGTTGCACATGGTAAAAATTTAGATTACATTAGATTGATTTAGATTACAATTTTCTTAATGATACAGAAAATCTGCTAGTGCTATTATTTGAGTTGCATATGGTAAAAAAAGTTGCTACTATCGGCGAATCACATAGGTAATCTGCATTAAACAAGCTCAGCAGACGAACTCTATCTGGTAGACAAATTTTTTTCTTTCGACGGCTAAGAGTATCAAACTTGAAACCTTCAACATGAAATCTCCAAATTCAAACCATTGGATGAAGTTAAGATATAACTACACTTTAGGACAATTCCTAAAATTACTTTACATAATTTAATCAAAATTTTCAATGATTTACCTGAATTGCCTCAAAGGATGAGCTTAAGGACAAAGCTTCGATGGATCGCGATGAGACGAATTCAAAGTAACAAGAATCGTCTCAAATCTCGGGCATAACTTTGAAAAATTACTAATCTTTAATTTGTGAATGCGATTATTATGGCAAAATTTGAAGAGCAATTTCACATTTGGTAATGAAGTGCATTATTATCTTTAATGTTCTTGTTCATTGTTATGTTATCATTATTGAGGCTCTAAAATATTTGATTGAAATATCAGGGTGGAGGGGTGGCTCCTGGGAGAGGAGAGGCTAGTAAAGTTTGGATTTAGGACCTCGAAATTTTATTGATTTTATTATAGTTTAAACAATATTAAAATTTGCAAAAATAATAATTAAAAAAGTACAAAATAATTATTAAGAACAAAAAAAAGGAAGAATGGCAACTCTTCAAAATATTTTGAAATTTAAATTAAACTACTTTAAATGTCATATTAATAAGTAGAGTTTTTACAATAATATCAATGGTAATACTGTCTATATGTGTCTAACATCTCATTTATTTAATGATCTCTTTTTTATATAAATAATAATATTAGTGTGTGAACTTAAAAGTTGTACATTGTAAACAGAAAAAAAAAAAACTAAACTCTTTTTGGCATTTGTAAAATATTTGAGTTATCATTTAAAAATAATATAAAACTTTTCTTATCAAAAGTTAACTTTAAGATACTAATATATGCATTGTTTTTATTCCTGGCTAACCTACTCGAATGATTCCTTAGTTATTGAATAATTACTTGTTTATCTAAAATTTAAAATTCTAGACAAGTTAATAACAAGATATACATATATTATTTAACTTCTTAATAAAATTATTTTCGTAGATGATGGAATCAATATATATTTTTTTACTTATTTTAAGTTAATTTTATGATTAATTTTTTTTAATCATAGTTAATTAGAAAATAGTAAAAAAAGATTGAAAAACATACATTCAATTGATATTGTGCTGATAATTAGATTTGCTTCCATAAGAATTAAAAGATGCAAAAACATGTTTTTTCTCTTTGTTAACATGTATATGATACATATTTTTTTATTTTATAAAAAATATATCATACTTTGTGCATTATCATATATACATATATATATATATATATATATATATATATATATATATATATATATATATATATATGATCTAGTTGAAAGTTGTAGATAAGCAACACAATTGTGCTAACTTTTTCTTTATAATTTTTTTTAAAAAAATTGATATACCGTGGTGTATTATTATATAATATATATTATTTATATTTCTATAATTATTTTTAAAAGCTTTCACATTTTATTGAATTTGTATAAGATTGAGCCAGTTAATACAATAAATCTCGTTAAATTAAAAAAAAACATTTGCTTTCTTATTAATTTTGTTTTTTCTACCTCTATTTATAATCCATTTATATATATGTATGATTGTATTTATACCTTGCGATAATTCATAATCATTTTTGTTATAAGATTGATCAATCTAAAAAACTATGTTTGTGTCTCACCTTTGTTTAAGAAGTCCTAGAAGCAAGTGTCGCAAGGTCAAACTCAAATATAATCTAATCGTAATTCGTTTACTATCTTTACTTAATATCATATTTTTTTTTTATAAAATAGAAACAAATGTCATAACATATGTCTAATTCATACCACATATGTTGTACTCTTAGTATTAGATAAAAATCATGTATTTTTTTTCGTGTCTTTCATTATTACATTGATTTTATGAGAAAAAATTTAAGGTCTTTTTATATAATATGATTTTAAGTTATCACTTTTGTTGCGATTACTATCTAACAAATGTGTTAGTATTTGACTAAATTCATTCGCATTAGGTAATTGAACGGACACATTCATCGTCTTTAATGTGCATCTCATTGTTATCTTACCTTAATGGAGTCCACATTATAAAATTTGATTAAAAATTTAGAGGTAGACAGGTGTTTCAAGCGAGGGGGAGGGTAGTAAAGTCTAGATTTTGGACCTTGAAATTTTGAGATCCCAAAAAAACAAAACAAATATTATTTTTTTGACTACAAATTTATGGAACATGAATTACTAATTTGACGTTTACTTTATTTTTCTAGTGAAAATGCTTTTGATAAAAAATAGGAAAAATCCTTACCTTATTCGAGAGTATTGAGAAAGAAGAAGAATAAGCATTGTCTTTGTTGAAGGAAGAAGTCTCTCCCTTTGTCCTTTTGCTTATTTATTCTTTCTAGTCGTCGATATGCTTAACATAATCTTTTTTCCCCCTACTGATGAAAAAGAGATTATTCAATATATAAGTCAAGCAAAAGGAATGAACTTCACAAATTCTATTGTTAAGAAAAAGGCTAAAACATTTATTTAATTTTTAGCTCATTAGGGATCCCTACGACTAAGATTGATAATGTTGTAACTATTATCCAAAAAAATGACTTTTAGAAAACTCATTTTAAGGTCTCTTTATGACCTCAAGGCTCTTTCAAAGTTTCTTATAATAGAAATATAATTATAAATCTAAATGAATTGACACATAAATATTACAATTGATAAAAAAAAAGGATATTGATTTCACTATCAATTCATTTTGTTTTTGATTCGAAATGACGAGACTAACCTTGTTAAATTTTTGATAATAAATTTTTAATTTTATTTTATTTTAGACAAATATTAAAGTTTGAAGAAAAAAATTAAGAAGTACAAAATAATTGTTAAAAATGAAGAGTAAAGAAAAATTAAAACTATAAATTGAACATTCTTTGTAACGTGGATATTCTGTTTTGGCTATAAATAATAATAATTATATTTTTAAAAAAGTGTTTTATTATATATAGTTTGTCACGAATGTTTCATTACATTTATTTTTTAAAATTAAATAAAAATAATAAGGAATAATTTCAGAGACCTTTCCTCACATCTCGCTCAATCACATTGACTTCCCTCGTGGTTTACGATATTACATATACCTTCCTTATTTTGAATCTTTGATCTTTTAATCTATTTTTCATTAATATTACTAAATACAAGTTGACAAATTTACCCTTTCTTAATATTACATTTTTCATTTAATTCTCATATTTTACAACAGAAAAACAATGCTAAAATCCCGCAATTTTATTTGTTTCAGACTAACATGCAATTTTTTCAGATTTATTTGGTTTTTCACCTTCTTTTTAAGTAATTTTCGAAGATTATTTTTTATGCCAAATTAGTTAAACCAATAACCAAATTAATAATGATCAATAATCAATAAATTAATAACAAATAAGAAAATGTCTTTGTGGTTCTATAACAATTTAGAATATATTCAAACGGGTAACTGATAATCGAACCAATAAACTTTAAATCGAACTAACCAATACACTACACATACCCTCAATACTTTTACTTCAAAACTAATTATACCGTGAGGGACTTTATTTGTTGCTATGTATACAGAGGATAAAATAATGATGTCCGATTACTCGTGCAAAGAGAAAGACCGAAGGGGAAGAGAACTTGGGACCTGTTCGCAGAGAAGAATTTTTTGAGCCAAGGATTATTTTCTTTTTAAATAATTTATCTCATATGATATTTTGTTAACAATAATTAATTAGAGGAGTTTAATAGTGTATTAGAAAAGGGCAAAGTTGTCAACTTGTATTTTATTACATAAATGAAAAATACATTAAAAATAATTGTTACAAAAAAATTCAAATAGAGGAGATATGAAAGGGGAAGGCTCAAGTCCCGAAGTGATTATTCGTTTATCTGAGGCAAGTGGATTTCTAAACCCTTGTTAAGCATACGAAATTTGTATATTTCCTTGTGTGATGTTTGAGAATGATTTGGAGGATTATTGCTTATTTGTTGATACTGTATTACGATTGCATTGTTGTGAATTGTGCATTGTTATCAAAATGATTATTTTCCTCATTATTTGTTTGAGAGCATGTCATTTGCATTGCATCTGAGACATGGTTGTGATAAGTGTTATGTGATTAGAGGATGTACCATTTCGAGGGTCGTATCGCACGCCACGATGGATATTATATTTCGAGGGACGTATCTCACGCCGCGATTATTATTATTATCGAGGGTCGTATCGCACACCGCGATGAATGCATTGATAGGTATGTCCCCCATGGGTCCTAGACTGAGAGACAACGAGTGTGTATCATTAGGTCAGACATGCATCACTGTATTTGACATTGCATTTCATGGCATTGCACAGTTTGATTATTGATGAACTTGAACTTGTGTTTTGTTAATCTTGTGAGTGATTTTCTGTGAAATATGTGACTGACGAATATTGAGTTGTTATTGACAATTCTAATCTGTCAGAGTGTTGTTATTGAGCTGGGTGCCTGTGAACTGTTATGTTGAGTTGGTTTTATGCATGTTGTAGTGTGGAGGTTCGGATAGGGTGTAATGAGTACCCGTATTTTGTTCTCTTATCTTGTGTTTAGAGGTTTGCTTGTTGTGTACTGTGTGGTTTGGTACTCATCCTTGCTTCTATAAATTTTTGTAGGTTACGAGCTCGGATTTCATGATACGTTCTATTATCTTCGTTTCTGAGGCATCTTGTGGAGAATTATGAGGTAGTTGTTTATCATCTCAACGATCTTTCTACTCCCGTTTCTAACTTTGTTTTTATGTTTTTTGCAGTTTTGATGATTTGACAAACTTAGGGACCTTGTAAAGGTACCAGGTTTCTTACTTGAGTGTTGAAGATGAAACAAACTCAGGGACCTTGTAGAGGTACCAGGCTTTCATGGTGACGAGTCAGTTGACTGCCAGCTGGAGACGGTACAGAAAGTAAGTGCACACTTCCCAATGGCGTCAGAAAGTGAGACTTCTCCAACCAATGACAAAGAGTTTAAGGAAAGTGACTTGTCTATATAAAAGGCACTTTCCTAAACATCTTTTGCAGTTTTTGCAACTTGATAAAGAATTTTCAAGAACACTTGCAAAGACTACTAGCAAAAATAAAAGGCAGAATTATTTCAAGAACAGCAGAAATCTCTGGAGTTTTCATGTAACTGTTTAAGAATACATTCTCTTGTTCTTACATTGTAAACTATTCCTGAAACTATAAAGGAATCAGTGGGTAGTGTTAAAATTCTAGGTTGTCCAAGTGGGATAGCTTAGTGGGTAGATTGGTTTCTACTTAGGCTTGTTAAGCAATAAAGACTATTGCTTAAACGTGAGATTAAAAACTTCTTCTCACATTTGTTGTAATCGTGTTTTACTTTTGCTTTTGAAGATTAGTGAAAACGATGAAAATCGTGTGAGACAGGTCGTGGTTTTACTCCCTTAAGCAAGGAGGTTTCCACGTAAAATCATTGTGTTGTTTTAACTGCATTTAACTTTCTGTTTATATTCATTGGTGTAGTAAGGGATCTGGTCCATTATACTGTTAAGTGAAGGCATATATTCCATCATTTTACTTGAAAGACAACTTCATTTTAAACTTGCTATTTATTTCAATTTTAATATTTGCATTAGAGGTTTGTACAAGTGAAAATCAAATTCATTGCATGATTTCTTCTTAACTTTAGTGGTAGATGGGTGTTTCAAGTGAGGGGGAGGATAGTACAGTCTAGATTTAGGACCTTAGACATTTTGAGATCAACTACATGATTCCCGTTATCTATATCACTTGATGTTTTTAAACTTTCTCAAGTTTGTTTGGTCAAATAAAGGTATTATTTTTAGGAAACAAGTTATACAAAACTATAGTCTACAGGTGTATTGAAAATATTTTTCTAGAAAAATAAATAATATATTACTTATTTTCTTGTAATTGATATATATGCAAGTAAACAATATTTTCCTCCACACTCCACACTCTATATGCTATTCTTATTTTTACTCTATATGCTATTCTTATTTTTTTGCGCATGTGAGAGATCTTAAATTATTAGAGTAACCAATAAGACAGCGATACATCGTAGATGAATTTTCTAATGAGATTACTATTTTGATCGTTAAATATAAGGGTATAATAGAGCCAAAAGTTGATGTCAAGAGCATTTTATGTTCGAAAGGTAAATGAACGATAATTTTATATCATTTCGCATAGTTAAAAAATATATTAAGCTCTTTTTCATATATAATATTATACACCAATCTATAATACTATACTAAATTATAAAAGATGTTTATATACAAATATACAATTTATACAAAATAAAAATTTATCAAACTTTCGCACTTAATTTCTCATAGAAAGCAAGTTGGAATCTTTTGAAAATTTGTGGAGAGATAGATCTAGTAATTGAAACATCATGAATCAATATACAATTTGATTGGTAAATATTTTGATAATGATTAACTCTTTGTTCCTGAAATTTCATTATAGTAATTATGTTTGTAGTTTGCAATTTTTGTAGATGTGAATGAAATTTTAAGAAGATTCTTGTTATATTAGATTAATTTTGAATTTAATTTTTTTTAGAGATTGGAAGGAAATTATCTCTATTGCCCTTAAACTAAATTATGTAAAAAATAATTTATGTTGAATAATTAATACTTATTATAAATAATCAATGGAGTTGAGATTGAAATTCAAATAATTAAGATTAAGAGCTTCCTTAATGGCACACAAATAAGCCCTACAAAAATTTAAAGTCCCTCTCACATTTCAAAATTCATTCGTTAACACTTTTACTTTCGCTATCAGAGAGATCCACGAACTCCACTCTCCAACAGATCCATCCGTTCACCTTAAATTGAAATCTGTTGACCAACAAAGTAGAAAAAAAATCAAGCAATGTGGGTGTCCAGTGGATGTGGGTTTCTTTTATAAGCTTATGCAATCTCGAGTTGACCTCTAATGGAGTTTACAGAAGCTTATAAGCAGACTGGTTCTTATGCTTTCTCACCAAATGCTCGATTTCTCGCTGTCGCTGTTGATTATCGTCTCGTGATTCGTGATGTTCTCTCACTCAAGGTCTTTTGCATTTTTTCTATTCTTGTCACATTCAACGAATTTTTACTTTACTGAATGTTAATTGTCAATTTTTTTTTTTGGTGAAATGGAAATTCCGCTAAATTCAGCAGTTGCAAACCTGTTTATTACGTTCTTGGAAAAAATAATCTTAGACAACAGGGCAGCATTTTAATTTAATAACCCTATTGAATCAGTACATAAAGTTCAGAATTTGACCTTACCATCATGTTCATCACGCGGCTTTGGAAGAAGTTGTATTGAATTAAGTTAACAAATCATCTCAAAACTAAAAGTTATTAGAGAATGGAATATGTTAGACTTGATTCATTTCATTCTTTTACTGTCTGTAACAAGCTGATTACAGAACAATGTAATATACATAAAAGAGGGATGTGGCTGTTAGGTATATCTCTTTAGACACCTCATTCTCTGTCTTTTACATTCGACACTGACACAACTAAAAGGAAAGGTCACAGCTTTATCTGTAATACCAACTAGATTTGAATGGTTTTATTGTCTCAAGATTTGTGATATCACTGAAAAACTGCACTTTTATGCGTGAATAAGCTGAAGGGACGTGAAGCTCACAATATGTTATAATAGTATTAAAGAAGACAACTTAGAAAAGAAAAAATCTGCCTTTATCATGTGCTAAAATTCTTCAACGCTCACAAATTATTTGTGTGTTATGAAATTCGAACTCTATCAACTTAATGGCACCCTAGGTTGGTCTATGATGCCTCAAAAGAACTCATAGCATGGAAGTCATGTCAGATGAGAAGTCAACAATGTACCAAGAAAGCGAATTAGCAAAATGTGATAGTTATTCAAAAGAAAGAGCTGTTTTACTCAATGATTATGCAAGGTCAGTAGGTTTGTGATCTCACTGTCATTTTATGTCAATTTTGGGTCTTCAGGTGGTGCAACTGTTTTCATGTCTGGACAAGATTACATACATTGAATGGGCCCCTGATTCCGAATATATACTTTGTGGTCTTTACAAGAAACCTATGATACAAGCATGGTCTTTGACACAACCTGAGTGGACGTGTAAAATAGATGAAGGTCCTGCAGGAGTTGCTTATGCTAGGTGGAGTCCAGACAGTCGTCACATACTCACCACATCTGACTTTCAATTGCGGTTAACTGTTTGGTCGCTGGTTAACACGGCATGCATACATGTTCAATGGCCAAAACATGGGTCTAAGGGGGTATCATTTACCAAGGATGGAAAGTTTGCTGCTATTTGCACCAGACGTGATTGCAAGGATTATGTTAATCTGCTATCTTGTCATACATGGGAGATAATGGGTGTTTTTGCTGTCGATACATTAGATTTGGCTGATGTTCAGTGGTCTGCAGATGACAGTGCTATAGTCATCTGGGATTCTCCTCTTGAGTACAAGGTAGTCACCATGTACTGTTTATAGCTTCTCGTATAGATGTACTTTCCTCATTTCTGGGGAAACCTCAAAAAAATGTTCTGAAACTGATATTTTCTTCATCACTTAAAATGGTTATGTAAAATCATCTCTAATGTAAGAAATATGGAAAGGCTTTGAATGTTCCGTTTTCTTTAGGTTTTGATCTATTCTCCAGATGGGAGGTGCCTGGCTAAGTATCAAGCATATGAGAGTGGACTAGGAGTAAAAAGTGTTTCATGGTCACCTTGCAGCCAGTTTTTAGCAGTGGGAAGCTATGACCAGATGTTAAGGGTTTTGAATCACCTGACGTGGAAAGTATTTGCAGAATTTGTGCACCCGTCTGCTGTTAGAGGTCCTTGTTGTGCTGCTATTTTCAAGGTACCCAATCTTTTGTTTCTTTCCGTATTTGCAGGACATTATATAATGATTTTGATCATTTCCTTCTTTGATTTTAGGAAGTGGATGAGGAACTTGATATGTCAGAATTATCACTAGGAGATGATTTTGTCCAGTATAGTAGTGGTGAGCACTAGAGTTCTTTTGGCTACATAGCTTAAAAGGTTAAGTATATATGTTTCTTATTCAACAAGTGCTGATTTTGATTATTTTTGTTGATTTAGTCTCGTGGAAAATTTAAGAAACAGGTAAATGCCACTAATTATAGGACGTAAAATTCACTGAGGCAAAACTCTCGTGAAACAACCAAGTGAAATGACACATCAGATTTGGCTGATTTCGAATGGTGCATATTATGTTGACTCTGTGGAGTAAAGGTGTTGTCTTCTGAAATAATACTGGATAAGTTAGTAGAGAATTATGTAGCTTCTTTATGCATTTCCTTGCACGTACAAAAGATGAAAGTAGCAGAAATGAGGATGTTAAGATTGATGTATGAGCATACTAGGAGAAATAGGATTAGGAACGAAGATATTCGGGACAAGGTAGGAGTGACCTTTGTGGTGGACAAAATTAGGTAGGCGAGACTGAGATAGTTCAAGCTTGTGAAGAATATGTCCGAAATAAAGATGATCCTGGTCATACATCCTAGGATTGGTGATCTGAGGGAATCTTTGAAGTATATTTACAATTTTTATGTTGAATATGTGGTGAAGAATCCGCTCTACTCCCCAGGGGCTCCTATTAAGTGTGAGCTATTTAATTTTATGCTCAAGCTGTATATCAGAGGCCTTGGATAAATTTACAAGGATCAAATGGATTCAGATACTGAATACTGCATTTAGCTTAGTCGTCCCCTTCAATTATGATGTTCTGTCATCAATGATGGAAGAATGGCTCAGGTTGAGTTCAATATATTCTCAAAACTTACTGCACCAACTTTGGACAAAGTGTTGCACCAATGTGTTTACCTAGTTACAGTATGCGTCTTTCATGTCATTAAATGTGTTTAAACAATAAGAGTTGGATTTGGTCTGTATTGCATTTATTGGATGCTGCTTATCCTTTGATGTCTTTACATGGTATTTATTAAGCTTATAAAGAGAAGATTCACAAATGCCTAGTGAGGAGATGTGAGAGGCTGACTATGCTAGTGTTGGAAAATATTGATAGAAAACACGGAATCTTGTAGCTTGAGCATGCCTATTTCACTATCCATAAGGATATTTCACCGGTTGAGGTGTATCCCCTAGGATTCAACAAGATCTTCTAGTATTAAAAGTAGGAGCCAGAACTAACAAAAAAATTTAACTTAAAAGAAAAATCCAGCATCACAAAACAATAAAGAAGATTTTGTTTTGTCCCCCCTTTAGCTAAAATAAAATTACTATATATAGATCAACAAATAGAGAGTTCAAACCGTGCACATTATGCACATTCAATGTGTAATAAGCCATAAAGGCTATTGACTCAATTGCCATACATTACTTCAGATAGTGCACGATCAATATTTGATAAATGCCATAAAGGCTATAAACCCACCGCTATAATAACCGTTGGCAACTTTGAAAAAATTCTTAGTAGGAATTCATTAAGGCCAATAAAATATAGGACTATAATATATAATGAATTCCTTTGACCAACTTTAATAATAGACAAAAGAGTATTTAAAAATTCTTCCTTTTCTTTTAAGATATTAACGATATTTTACCAATAGGTGGGTCTGAGGAGAGGTAGGACTATAGAGTTAGGCCGAAGAAGTATTAGGGAGAGGTGATTAGACAACACATGAAATTCTACAACTCACCTAGGACATCACCCTAGACCGAAAGAATGGAGGTCAACGATTAGGATAGAAGATTAGTAAGTAGTTGAGCGTTGCTTGGATTCCTTTATCATTATTTTTAGGCTTAAGTCATATGTAGCCACCTAAAGTTGACCACATATTTCATTTAGACACCTATTTTTAAGCTTGTTCCAATTGAACACTTTTTTTATTTAAAAAAAATTACCTATTGAACATATCTTGACAATTAAGTAAAAGTAAAGAGAGTGTCCTACACTCGCTGCTGACGTGGCATAATAGCTAATAAAAAAGAGACATGTGGTATTGGGTCCATAAAAACACTTAAACATAAATTAAAAAAAATAAAATAAACAAAAATTATGTTTTCACTAAAAAAAATAATTAAAAAAAATATTTCTTCCCCTTTTCTTCTTCTTCTTCCCAGAACATCCCACCCCATCCCTCTCCTGACATCCGTTCACCATTTCCCTTAGCACGAGACACAAAATCGAAGCATTTCGATAGTAATTTTGAATTTGACTCTTTTTCCTTTCAATTCAAAATTATATGAATTTGTTTTCCATCCATCCACCTATCCTTCTCCTTGAATCTTACTCATTATTGTAATTGGTATTTCTCCCAATCTCACTACTTTCTTAAATATAAATTTAGATTTGTTGATACTTTTTTTCTTCTATGTTGTGAGTTCTTTAGGATTTAAATTTCTTAACGATTTTGAAAAAAATATTTTAGATTCGTCGGAAAAACTGAAGTTTTCTCAAATTTATTTTTGATTCTATTTCTTACCACAATATATTTAAATATGTGTTATGTCGGTGGTGGGTAGTGAAAGAAGGGGGAAAAAACGATGGCTTGAAAAAGAAAAGATAAAAAAAATGACCGGAGAAAGAATGGTGATGGAGGAAAGTTGGTAGCAATGGTGGTTAAGTTGAGTAAAGAAGAAGAGGAGATATTACTTTAATTTTTTTAAATAAAATCTTTTTTTTTAGTAAATGATGTCTTCCACGCTCTTTAGGTGTGTGTATTACACACATAGTGCCATGTCAACAAAAAATGTCTACTAGATACAAATTTACTGCAGTATAGGTGTTCAATAGGAAAAGATTGAATTGGGGTGGCTAAATGAAATATTAGGTTAACTTTAAGGGTCTGTGTATGACTTAGGCCTTATTTTTATTATTGTGCAAGATGCTTTGTCATGCTTTCTATAGTATTTTTCCATGACTACTTTATTTTTGTTATTTCCTTTTCCGAAATGCTTTTGTATGTGTTTCATCGAGTCGATGTTATGTCGAAATAACCTCTCTAACTCCAGGGTAGGGGTAAGGTCTGCATACATCTACCCTCCCTAGACCCCACTTTGTGAGATTACATTGGGTATGTCGTTGTTACTCTTCTATTGGCTATTAATTTATCCTTCAATTTTATTAGTACTTGTTGTTTCTTTTGTTTCGGATATCCTTCAATTTTATTAGTACTTGTTGTTTCTTTTGTTTCGGATATCGTCGTATGTGTTGTTGCTGTTGTTCTTTTTTATTTTTAATTATTTTCTATTTGGTTTCTTTTAGTACTATATTTACTTTTCATACTGTTTTTTATGTGCTTTGCTTGAGCCAAGAGTCTATTAAAACAACCTCTCTACCCTCATAAGATGGTAAGATTACGTAAACATCACCCTACATAGACCCCTTTTTTGGATTACACTGAGCATTGTTATTGTATAGGGGAGAGGGGATGGGAAATCTTAGTAGTCCATTGGGGAATGTGGTTTTGATTTGCTCATTACAGAATTTTCGTTGTGAATTAAACTTAGTTAATTTATTTCTCCTGTTGTTCCAGTTTAATGTCATAGTATAAATCAACACGAAATTTAAGAAAAGACTCATGAAACAATTGGTTTAAAACATACATAGCATTTGTATGACTATAAAACATTTGAAGCTTGTGACCTTAACCATGCTATATTGTTTGTGTTGTTATACAATATTTTCATTGTAGGTATGATGGAGAATGGTTATAAGGCTTCTCATTAGGGGTAAAATGGAGAGTGTAAAGTTAATTGTAAATTTAGAAGTGTCACTCATTTAGGAACGTACCAAAAAGAAAAATATGTCACATATTTGAACCGGGTGGTAATAAATAGTACCAAGGAGTACATTAGAAGTATAAAAGGGAACTTCAGGTTCCTCCACATACTTACTACATCATAACATCCACAAATTCCAAAGGAAGTCTTGGTTGTCCTACATAATAGACCTAGACCATGAATTGAAAGATTCTGGACACCTGTACTTTACAAAAGAAGGGTGTTGTATCCTTCCCTTGAATACCTACTATTCATTTCCAACCTTATAGTTCACATGATGCATAATGGAGTTATCTTCCATGTTTGCTTCTTTACTCTTCTCAATTCTTCATCCATGCTCCCACAAACATACATACTTACTGTGAATCTTACTGTCATCCATCACTAGCAGGTTTTCCACATGTTCTGTTCATGGAAAAAGTCATGCCCTCACATGTGGAGATGTTACACAAACCTAAAGTTAATAATAACACCATTACTTCTCTAACAACTTAAGTTTTTTACATGAGGTGGTTATACAGTTTATTGATTTCCTCATTAGCTTAACTTTGTACAATTGTAATTCTTTTAGAAGGATGTGCAAATTATTTTTGTGATTTAAGCAAAACCAATTTGTTATTTTAGCACTATCTGTTGCTGTATTGTATAAACCTTTTCATTTTGACGACACCTTTGACATATGTTGTCTTTCTTTTACTTATTCAGTTTGAATTTTCATATCGTGTCTCCAATTACATTTAGCTCAGTTTGGTTTCCAACCTGCCGAGAAGGCAAAAGGATCTCCCACCCTTTTTACTCCCTTAGTGACTCACTCCCACAACCTTAACGTTGGAGGTGGAGAGTAGCTTACAATCCAAACAACCCTTCTTGTCTAGAGATAAGCTTTAATAGAAAATAAAGATGATTTAGTTAATTCTTCTTGTAAGTTGTAAGTTGTAACTATGACTGTGTATGAAAAGTCTGTCAATGTTTTAAGACTTCACTGATTATAACTGTTTCATGAGTTTATTTACCCAATCCAAATACAATAATTTTCCAAAAGTGGTTCTTCTAAAATCAAATCCAAACACGCATAATTGTTTCAAGAAACCAAAGCTTGAAGTAATTCTGCCACAATAATAAATGTAAATCTACTGCTGCAGACAAATTGTCCAAGCATGGTAGGTAGTACTTTTCTAAGCGGCTCACTGGCAGAAACGGAAAGTTGATTGTGTGAATGTACTCAAAATTTCTTTTGTATTCTAATCGTTTCCTTTTGTTTAGAACTTTTGAGATCTTCAAACCAATTTATTCGTCTTCCAGATAATGCTTCCGAGGCACATATTCAAGTCAGATACAATGTTTTGGAGGTACCTATCAATCTCCCTTCTCAGAAACCACCTGCAGATAAGCCAAATCCCAAGCAAGGAATCAGTAAGTCTTTGGTTCAATTTTTTTATTAACTGAGAAATTTGATCACTATTTTTGGTCTTTCCTTGGTTGTTCTGATTACTTATGAATGTCACCCAAATATGTCAAATGTCTGATAAAGTTGAACACTTGGATATTTGTATAGGAGATACTGAGCATTTATTATCTTTTGAATGGCCACGTAGTTCTTCTTTTACTTCTTGAAAATCTCAAACCTTGATAGTAACATTTATTGACTTGCGCGATAAGTCCGATACTGCTCTCATTTCTGAATGATAACTAACTCTTACCTTTCTATTCGGTAAGAGTCTCTTCGATCTCAAATTAGCTGTATCAGCCTAGTATCTTCATCATCAAGGATTAATGCAGAACCTTTGTGAATTTGTAGATCTTAGATCCGCAAGTAGAAGCTTCTTTTTGATTGGTTGATGTTCTATTGAATCTCCATAAGAGAAACTACTCTTAAGGCTCACACATGAGTACTTTGTTAAAACAATATGGAAACTTAAATGCAGGCCTGATGTCATGGAGCAGTGATAGTCAATATATTTGCACTCGCAATGATAGCATGCCTACTGTACTATGGATATGGGACATAAACCATCTTGAGCTAGCTGCCATCTTAGTTCAAAAAGATCCGATCCGAGCTGCAGCCTGGGATCCCACATTTCCACGTTTGGTTTTATGTACTGGAAGCTCCCACATATACATGTGGACACCTTCAGGTGCTTATTGCATAAATGTTCCATTGCCTCAATTTGCGGTAATTGATCTGAAATGGAACTCCGATGGGAGCTGTCTTTTTCTCAAAGACAAGGAGTCATTCTGCTGTGCTTCTCCGGAGATACTGCAAGAATCCAGTGATTATAGCTCTGATGATTGATGCTTCCATCATCACACATTATGAAATTTTATGGAGCTGAAATCTTTTGTTCATCACACCTCCCAAAGTGAGTATCCTTCCTCAAGGCGACAGCTTTGCTTGCTTATTATTTTTCAGTTTGCACTATTGACAGGAAGAAGAGGTAATCTAAGGCTGTGATAATCTTGTTTATTTGCTTTCTAATGGTGTATATTTGAGATCCAAAATAGTAGGACGGATTTTAGAAATCTGGATTTGTAACATTATCTCCTAATAGATAGGTCAAAGGGTGTCTCTAGAGAGCACCTTTGCTTATGCTGGGGATCAAGTTTAATGTACTAACACCTTTTTTTCTAGTTAATGCGCAACGCCTGAAGCACAACTATTGCCAACTTGCAATGGAGCTTATCTGAAGTTTCATTCTTCAGGTGGCATAAACTTAACTGTAGTTCTTGGTTTTCTTTTTCCTTTTTGTAGCCATGTTAGACAATATCCACCTTTTTGGTTTCTTAAAAAGTGAATATAGCACAAAATCTACAGTTTTTATAGCCCAAAAATACAACAGAGAATTAACTTATTGATCTTCTCCTTATTGTTGATGTATATTAGAGTTCATAAAATCACCATACTTTTTTCTTCTTGCAATGACTGTCCACCCAATGGGAGAAATGGTTTTCTATTTTTTTTTACAAGTTCATTTGTTTATCTTCTTACGAGATATGTTTGTTTTTTACATATAAGAGATTTGAAAAGGCTATTTAGGTGAGAAAGAGATCTCAATGAAACTAAGTAATATTGTTTTGCGTGAACTTGTATATAGAATCTTCAATTATTATTCCTTTGAAATAAAAGTTACGTATTTAGAAATGATCACTTTAGAAATTACATAAAAAGTACTATAAGTTGTACTAATTGTCAATTTAGAATATATAGTATTTGAAAAAATAAGTAAAACAAAATATTCTTGGACAATCTAAATAGGGAGCAGTAAGTAAGATAAACAAATGAAATTGAGGGAGCAAAATTTTTCATACTAGAAATTTATTGGGTTTTTGGTCACAAAGATATTCCTGCTCCTTAAATTGAAAATTACAGAACCTTAATTTTGGACTATGATTTGCTTGAAAGGGAAACTAGAAAACCAACAAATGAATTCATCTTCAAAGAAATAACTCAATTTTAACTTCAACATTCTCTTTGTTCTTTAGTTGATTGTACAAAGTTGAATATGACAATGGTACACGATTAAGCTTTTACAACTACTTGAGATTGTGAGAAACACATCTAAATTATCATTCATAAGTTTGCGATATACATCTCAAATAATATGTGATAGTGTGTATATTGCATTCTCTTTTTAAAATTCAAAAATTCCCACATAGATTGCTACCTGGGAAACAATTCCACCATGGCAAAATATGATGACTCATATATGTAACTAATACATGTAACAGTTCTAACTAAAAATATATAATTGAAACATATAATTTCACTCTTTAAGGATCAATTGAAAATATTTATAAAAAAATGTGTCAGCAAAAAAGAAGCCAACGTGGATGAAAATTCAACTCTAGTCAACATTAAGATGTGTTTCTTAAATCAATAAGTAATATTTTAGATGTTTTTCTCACGATCCTAATAGTTTAAATATGAAACAAAAAAAAAAAGATATTTAAGTATGTTTTTTACACTAAACTCAAAAAAAAAAAGTGTCAATAGAAAGAAAAAAATAATCACGTGAACGAAGATTCTGAGCCAGACGTGCTTGGCGTGTATACACACACATTTGATCCAGAAAACATTGATGTGTTCTTTTCAAAGTAATAGTTAAGTATGTTTGTCACCTTACCAACAAATTAGTTATGAAACTTTTATAACTAAAATAATTTAAGTGTTTTTAAAGGTTTGACACCCTATTATATAATTAATAATTAGCTAGTAAGAAATGCCACTTAATAAAATTGATATAAATATAGTGAGTTGTTTTACCAAAAGACCCTTTAATATGCATAGGTTTGACTAAAAATAATTGCAAACCTCCAACCAGAATTGTCATTATATTCAAGCCAAGGAGTAGTTATGTTTATATATGGATAAGTTTTCAATTTCTTTTGCCTACAAGTTCCAGCTAAGGCTTGATATAAAATAATTGCAAAAGTATAAACATATAATTTAAAATCCATATATGAGTGGTGGGGGACATTGTTGCACTTTGCATGTGATGTTGTGTTTCAAGACAACTTGACCCAATAAATCAATGAAATAAAAAGAGAAATAGACAAACTAAAGAGCAATGGTCCAGCTAAATGATTGATTTATGTTGAGAGCATGATGAATTATCTTCTAATGCTTAGAATTACCCAAGATTAGCAAGAAAGATGTGATGTACAATTTACAATAAAATATAATCTCAAAAATATTTATGTGTAATTTGGCAAAAAACTATATAGGCAGAATGCAGGGTAGTGGATTGGGGTGGAGGTTCGGGGATGGGACATGAACTTGGAATGTCACTTATGGAGAGAAATTATTTTCCTCATTTTCAAGAAGCTTATTTTTCTAAAGAAAATGTGTTCTAAAATATTTTGACCAAACATGAAAAAATTAAAAAAAAAAATATGTTTCGAAATTGCAGATTGTACATATGTTGGAAAGGGGCTGCCCTCCTAAAACAACAACCAAGAGGTCTAAGACAATCGATCATGAAGTTCAGGTGATGAATGACAACTTTGGAAAAGCATGTCGATTTTGGTAGCACAAGCTTGTCACTCAAGTGAGACACCATTGGAGATAATAATAACAATAATGATTAGGGAGATTTGACAATGTTAGAACTTAACAATCTACCATAAGCCTTGTCTTCATATATTTCTATCTAGAAACCTGGCCTTCATAAGCTATAAGTATACGTTATAGCTAACCTCTCATCAGTATTTTTTGACCTACCTCTCCTCACACATGTCATAGCTAACTTCTCGCACCTCTTCACTAGGGTATATGCGCATCTCCTCTTCATGTGCCTGAACCATCTCAATTATCTTCCCTCCTCTTGCCCACCATGGGAGAAACTTGCATTGTGGACGTACAAGTTCTTTATCGGTCAATACTCTCGCCCCATATATATAACATTCATAGTTGGTTTCAGAACCATATATACTTTTATAAAACTTCACTTCACTCCAATAACATCATTGGCAAACTTCTCATTTTCTTGAATTATTCACACAGATACTTGAAACTTCCTTTCTGATGACTTATGCATCGATCCTCACTTTAACATCTACCTCATGAGTTACATTACTGAACTAAGTATCGTGTCTTAGTACTTCTCAACTTGAACCCCTTAGACTCTAGATCTGTCTCCAAACCTCCAGCCTCCATCTTGAGTTTTGTGAATCAATATTATGTCATACATAATTATTAACATACACCATGACACCTCTGCTTGGATATATCGTGTTAGTTTATTCATCACTAAAGTAAATAAAATGAGTTAGTTTATTCATCACTAAAGTAAATAAAATGAGTTGAGATTTGAACCCCATTGCGATCCATAATGTCTGAAAAGTGCTTTGAGTCTCTGCCCACTATTCTTACTCAAGTTTTGGCTCCCTCGTACATTTCTTTATTCACCCTAATATAAATTATATGCACACCTATAGCCTCCAAACATCTTTGTATAACCCTTCTTAGGACTTTGATGTAGCCATTTTCTACATCAATGAACACCATATCTAAAATTCTTTTTCTTCTTTCTATATTGTTCAATCAATCTTCTTACTAGAAGAATGACTTCTATAATTGATCACTCTGATGTGAATTCAAATTGATTTTCGTAATAGACACCTATCTTTTACCCTAAAGTACTACACCCATCCTCTATCAAATGTTCATTGTAAGATTTAACAATTTAAAACTTCTATACTTGTTGCAATTTTGAATATCACATTTGTTTTACAATGAGATTATTGTACTCCATCTCTATTATTTAAGCATTTTTGACGTTAATGAATAACATTAAAGAACTTGATTGTTATGATCCGAGTCTATACCTTGGACGTTTCCGAGAGAGCCATTGTCGCTCCCTAAACGAGTCCTTGTCTTGTACAAATACAAGCAGAAGACTAACTCAAGCAATCACAAACATCAAACTAATAGAAATGTTTAACAACAATTTATTGCATTTCAAACTCTCTGAATAATTTGAAGCACAAGTATTAAATAAATCATCTGAAATTAAAAGATTCTCCAAAGTTGTTTGTCTATCAAGATTCCATCGTATAAAAAGGAGTGTGGGGACAAGACCTACAACATCAAAATGCTATTACTGATCACTCATAAAAATTGGAGTTCACTGAAAACAATGAGGCTTCACTCAAAAGCTGACGAGCGAATGGAGTGATCTCAACGAAACTCATATTGAGGATCCTAAGTACTTGAATCTGCATCATACAAAGATGCATGTCGAATGACACCAGTACATTGTATGAGTATGTAATATAGTTAAATAACAAATAATTGAGTTGAAAGTCTGAAGGTAACTCAACAAAAATATAGTATAAGTCTTGATGGAAATTAGTTTAAGCTTTTATGCTAAGGATACAATAATAGCAAATATTGAATTGAAATATATTTACTTTACTTTACTTTACTAGGGGGTTTCTCTAATCGAAACTATCGCTATGAGCCACGTAATACTGTCCTATACCTTGCCGGGGTATAGAACAAACTCAACTCATAGATCCACTAAAAGGTTTACTTAAAGGCAGTTAGGAGTCGCTTGAAAGTCGATGAGATCATAACCCACGTTGGCTATGTGGTTTATGGAGAATGTGAGTTGTCTGAATTCTTTCTTATATCGGTGTTCAATACTACTCCATAATATACGTAACACTCAATGCTCAAATTACTCTATGGTTGAGATAAGTTCTCAAAAGGGCCTCTTTAAGAGATAACTGTTTTGTACTCAATCTTTCTAAAAACTTTGAAAATGCTTTATACCCTTCTGGAAATAGTACTCTCTTTTCAGTGTGAAAATAAGTACCCTTTTTAAAGGTAATAGAACTTCTCTTTATCTGACTGAAATGCTTCTGAAAAATCTTATATTATTCTTGAAATAATACTTTCTTTCTCAATGTAAAAATAATACATTTGGGACCGTTAACGTTCACCTTAAAACTCTTCTTAAATTAATACATTTAAATGTACTTTGACTCACTTTAAATTCTAAAATTAATGCATGAAAATAATCGAACAAAAGCTTTCAACAAAATCTCATTACTTAGGGTTCATGTGAAAATATAAGCACGAACAATAATTCAAGGGTCTCAATTCTCAATGAATAGAATACCATAATCTCATAATTAAGAAATCAAACTCAGAATAAGAACACAATTCAAATTCAGGAAAAATCGTAGAACTTTGAGCAAAAGCTAAATTTAAATTTTACCGATTGAATTTAGATGTAAAGTGTGAAGACAAACTTAGTTCGACATTATGAATAGCCTTACATACTTGATTATGAAACTATTAGACCAAAAAGTTTGGTGGGGACTTCAATTTTTTTGAGCTTGAGGAAAAATATTAGCTTTTACGAGGAAATCTTTGATCTGGGAATCATGGTGGTTGATCTTGAGAAAAAAAACTCTTTTATGAAGTTCTTAGAGCGGACGGACTTGAGAAAACATTGGGGGTGGGGGTGGGGGGTGGGGGGATTCTCTTTGTGATAAAAATTTTAACATGGAAGTTTAAGGTTCTTGATAGAGAAAAGGAACCCTAGGTGAATTTTTAGAGAATTTCTATATTTGAATGTTTAGATTGAAGATTTTGAGAGGAAAACTAGTTATTTGAATGATATATTCAGTTAAAATATTTAAAAATGATTTAGTGTTAAAAAGCAAAGGAAAAGACCAAAAGAACCCTGGAATCTGTGCTGGAAAAAAATGCAGCAACCTTTGATAGTGGGCTCTACAATTCATAGAACATTTCATTGTTCGTAGTTGTCATCCATAGAACTTCGACGGCTTGATAGGACTTCACTAAAAAAGACATAACATTTTTCTCGCAACTCAAAATAAGGCAAACTTGATGGCGTTGGAAAGATGATCCATAGTCCTTTGATTAGATATGCCATAGTCCACCTAATTCATTATATAATGAGAGATATGATCGGTTGAAGTTGACCTAAAACTTTCAACTCAACTTGTAATAGGGGTTCTAGTGACCTTAATTCGTATACAAAATCATTCTCACACTAAATAATTTACCTTAATACATAAGAACAATTTAGAGATCATCCGGTACGATCTTATACGCATATGAAGAATGGTTCAAACCTTAACTTAGAAATTTCGAAATGTTACACCGATCAACTACTCCATATCTTCGTTACATGCACTTTTTCAAAAAAAATTATAAGGATTTCGTTTGATCTAATCACCCTCCCCCTTCTCATCTTGAATAACCTTCTTAACCTTCTCAAATTTTATACCTTTATAATATCCAAAATCTTTGACCACTCTCACGGTTCTCTAAATGTTCAATAGAATATCATGTCACTGGCTTCATTTAAGAGTTTATGAAGGCATATTTATTCATCTTCTTTTAGGGTGTGTTCAATACGAAGGAGAATATTTTTCATGGAATATGCTTTTCTAGAAAATATTTTTTTGAAAAATAAGTAGATTTTAAACATATTTTTTCATATTTGGTTGATGAGTAGGAAAATATTTTATGAAAATGATTTTTAGTGTTTGATTTATAAATGAAAATTACTTTTGAAAAATATATTTTATTTTTACTAGAATAGAAAATAATTTTTGAAAAAGAAAATATTTTAAAAAACATAATTATTTTTTTGGGGAGGGGGATTGAGGTGAAAAAAGTAAATTCTTTAATTTGAAAATATTTTTTTTTAAATAAAATAACTTTTTTTAGGGTGGGGTGCTGGAAGAGAGGGAGGGTAGGGGTGAAAAAAAATAAAAATTTGAAGTTCACTTAATTTTTTTTGGGTGGTGGCGGTTTGGTAGGGGGTGGAGGGGGTCCGGTAGGGGTGAAAACAAAATGAAATTTTGAAGTATTTTTTAAAAATAAAATTTAATTTTTTTTTTGGAGAGGGGTGGGTGGGTGGGGGGAGGTGAGGTGAAAATGTAAAAAATTGACATATAATTTTATTTTTTTTTAAAAAAAAACAAACATAATTTTTTTAGGGGGATGGGGTCTGATTGGGGGTGGGGTGAAAAAATAAAAATTTAAAAATCGAAAATATTTTTTTAAAAAAAATTGTAATTTAAAGTTGCATGAGAATTTTGGAAAATGTTTTCCTTAATATTTGAAGGAAAAAAACATTTTCAATTTGGAGGAAAATGAGTTGATTTGAAAAATACTTTAATCCCAACCAAACATGAGAAACGAAAATATTTTTCGATTTTCTTTCGTACCAAACACACCTATAATATATACTTTTGAATATTTTTATCCTTCTATTTTTTTGTCCCTGCAAAATATTAAATAAATTTTATTTGTTTGATTTATTGAAAATTGAGAAAAAAAAATGTATAATATGAATGTTTATTTGAAGGAGTAGTTTATGTTTTTAAAATTGAATTTTGTGATGTCATTTTTGCCAATTTTTAAAAGAATCTACTTTGGTTATTTGGTTCAGCTTTTGATGTGACGTCTAAATGCACTCTTTTTTTGATAAAAATTTGCTTCTTAAAAAAGCGTGTGTATATTTATATATATATAATTTTTTTATTCACCTATGTATGGTATTAATTATGGTATTAATTGAAATTTGAATATATACATTTTAATTTTATAAAAATAAAAATTTATTGACGATAAAAATATTTTATCTCTATAAAATAATTTTAATATTATCATTTTAGATCTTAATATTAGAATGCATTGACTTTTTTTTTATAAACATTGGTCAAACATAAATTGATTTTTTTCAAAAGCATTTTTCTGATTTTTTTAAAAAAATGCCTTTTAAGTAATTTTTAACTTTGAGGAATGATTTTTTTTTTAAAAAAAAGAGATAACGTACTATAATTTTTATCTGATTTTATCTTTCTAATTTTTTTTATTTTTTATAAATGTTCTGGTTGTTAAGTTTAATTTCAAATATTCTTTACAAGAAAATCAATAAAGAAAACTATTATTTGAGTAGGAAATGATAAGTTTTCAAAAAAATAATATTGAATGAATTGTAGTCATGTTTCATTGTACCGTATACTAAAATAATTTACATAATGTAAAAATTACTCGTGCTTTTAAAATCCTTAATATACACACTTTCTATTTAATTCAATTCAAACCAAAAGAAAATAATAAAAAAGGACAATATTTAATTTGAATTTTGTTTTACCAAAGAATCAAAAAGGAAAATCAAATCAAATTATATACATTTCATATTTTTGTAAATCATTAGTTTGATTTTAATCTACTTATGTCACATGCATTATGGTACTATTAAAGCTCATTTCTTAAAAACATGTCGACACCAACAATTTAAAAGTTTAATTATCAAACACTCATATGATATGGTGTAATACATTATTGATTTTTAGTTTTATTTTCAAAGACATCGGTCTACTTTTCAATGATTTATCTCCTCTTAATTATTTCTGAAGAGTTGATCATTTTATTTATATATAATATTATTTTATTAATTTTAAACATTTGAAACGAAAGAATCTTTATAATTATCAATTATGCAATTCAAATATACAAAACTTCGAAAACCAATATTGGAATATAATATAAAAATTCGTATCCATTTATATTTATTAATATAAAATAATGAAACGACGAAATAATTATTTCATGTCGGTGTTTGAATAAAATCAAATGACTAGTATTTGATTTGTTTTTATTTAATTTAGAAGTTTAAAATTTAATAAAATAAAATTAAAAGTAAAATATTTTTATTTTTGATTCGGTGAGGCCGCGTGGATCCCACCACAACACCAAAGCCGCAAACCTAAACTGATTCGTCGGCGGTATGAACGAACCGTAAATAAGCAGGATTACATTACATTGCTTATAAGTTATACCTAAATAATGAATCATAAATGGAAATATATCAAATATTCATTGTCATCATTATTAATTAAAAAAATATTCAATCTAACATAAATTATTAGTTTACTTCTGAATTAGACCGTCTAAAAATTATTATTCTACTTACTAGTCAAGCCACTAACAATATGTTACATAATAAAATAAATAGTCTTAAATTCATATAGCTAGCGGTTAATCATAGATTCTCAAATATTTTTGGCACATATTATTTGGGTGAAATTTGATCATAGTACTTGAGAATTATATTTCACTTTTTAGAAAAATATAATTTATATCAATAAGTTTTAAAAACTATCAAAAATAGTCTTAAGTCAATTGGATCTTTATTGCAACAAATAGCAGGTATTGTCTATGATACTAGAGCAATGTTGTAGCTTAGAGTGAGTGCAACAAGCATCATTTCATCATCGTGAAGTAGACAAAACACATGATTTTGTTATCTTGAGTCGATTGTTCATCATTTACATCAACAATCATGTCATTACTTTCATATTCACTAAATATTACATAACTACTTTGTCGTTCACGTAAAAATTATGTAATACAACGCAAATAATTACTATAGAAGATGTTTTTTGTAAAAGATAAGAGTTCGATGTAGAATTTAATATTCAAAAGATTCCAAAAAATGCAATTTGACCCAAATATTAGGAAATACTAATATTTAAAATTCGGAATATTTCTCAAATAATGATAAATTGTATGGACAAATACTATTTGTCAAATTTCCCCCAAATATTATTTAGAGAATCTATGGCCAAACAGGCTCACAGTAAAAACATGAAACTTTTAATAAAAAATAAAAAAAAATGTTGAAAACTCATCTAAATTTGACCAAAATTTAGAGATATATTTTACTCATATTACAAGATCGAATATACATTTATATATTTAACCAATTAAATATATATTTTTATAATTATCAAGTATTTAATAAAAAACTAATAATTTCACACTGAATTTAAGATTATTTCTATTAATGATCTTTTAATAAAAAGAAAATGAATCAAATGATATTTATATCATCAAGTCACTGGAATCTTTTCACAAAAAAGTTACATTATATATAATATAAATAATTTCTTTTAGGTATATATTTATAGATTTTGATTCGATTCCCTGAATAAAAAATTAGCTAATAATTAGTCGGTTCAAAATTTACATGGTGTTATTAACCAGCATTAACAATTGATTGCTCGTTAAATATTAGTTTAAACTTGTGTTATTTACCTCTGTCGTCTTCTTAAATTTATTATAATGCCTTACTTAAGCTTTAAAGATTTCTTAACTTGAACAACAATTTTTTTTTAATTTTTTTTTTGTGCAAATCACTTTTTATCTCTTTATAAAGTAGAGCTTCCTTTCTCATTCAGTCTCTTTCGTTACAAGCATTTCTCTCTCTACACATCTTTAAATACCTGACCTAAACTGTACTCACTTTTTAATTATTTCTACCAAAATTTCTGATCAATTCAACTCTGTATCAAATGCTACAATAATGGAGAACGGAAAACTACACAACGGAGGAGTTTCTTCGTCGGAAACTTTCAACGGCGGTGAAGATGTATATAGTTCTAAGCAGTCTGATGTTTCTACCGCCGATCATCTTGTTATGATGGTACACGGTATTCTCGGAAGGTAATTTTATGATTATGAAATGCGCGTTCAACTAAGTTTTTAGGCATTTGTCATGTTTGATGAAGATTCAAGTTGATTTATGTTTTTCTCTTTCAATTAGCATGTGAAGCTATAGATTTCCTTATCTATTTGTAATTTAATGTCCTAAATTTTGGAGCTGTTGCAAATTGCTTCACTTTATGGGGAGTTCTGGGACTTATTGTGAGCAATTGATAGCCAGATCACAAGAATTTCCTTTCCCTGGCAATGAGAAAAATGATTTGAAGTTTAATAATATTGTCAACGAATTGGATAGTGTTTTGCATTGAGATTTTGATTAAAAAAAATTGTAGTCTTGAGGATTGATAATAATAGTTAATTGTTAGTTGGAGGGATGTATGAGATACTTGTGAAGGAAAATGATTTCGCTCATAACTGAGGGAAGATATTTTTCTCCTTTTGATGAAAAATGCTCCTGCTGACCAAACACCACAAATTGACTTCATACATTTTCCGTCATACCAAAACTCAAACACACTCTAAAATGCTGGCTAGCCAATCCTGTTTCCTGTCTATTAATTCAGTTTGACGTCAAACAACCACCAACAGAAATTTTTTTTCTGGATTAATGATGAATTCTTACAAAAAAGTTGGTGCTTTTCTGGCGTTGGTTTTAAAAATTTATATTTATTGCTGGGTTTACTGTTTTTGTACTACAACAGTGCTTCGGACTGGAAGTTTGGTGCGGAGCAGTTTGTTCGGAATCTTCCCGACAAAGTTTTTGTTCATTGTGAGTATATGTTGAGTGCCATTTCAGTGGTGTTTCTTCAGCACTTCGTTTCTGTATGTCATGTAATTCTACCCTTTAATCCTTATTTTTTTATATTTGGTAGCTATTGCTCTAAATCAAAACTTTTCTTTTGTTCTTGCTTGCTATGCTGATTGACAAAGTAAGTTGGTTTCCCTTACTTTATCTTCTGTTCCTGTGGGCAGTCACCAAGTCTTTTTTTCTTGCCTCCACATCTGCCTCTTATGCTGTATAATCTCCTATTCCATTCAAGTCTGCTCTGATTGTGATTCCCAACTTCATTGGTCCTCCCTTTTCTAATTTGAGCTTTCTTGTATTGAATAGGTAGAGAACTTATTCTGTAAAAAGAGATTTTCTTACCTTCCCTGCTCATGTGGAACTTATTATTATATGTATCAATGTCTCTGTTTTTACCTTCTTCATAATGGCCGAGCACTAGCATATTTTGCATGGTCTTGATGGACATTATTTTCTTCTTTGATGAATGATGAACATAAATTTCTTGGCAGGCAGTGAACGTAATATGGCTAAACTATCGTTGGATGGTGTGGATGTAATGGGAGAGCGATTAGCTGAGGAGGTTGATTGCTTCTATGTGATTTGATTTTATTTTGTTTTTTCTCATTCCTTTTTCCTAATATTTTCTCTAAAAAATGATGTGTATATCATATCTGATGGTAATGATATGGCTGTTAGGTTCTTGATGTGGTCAAAAGAAGGCCCGGTTTGAAGAAAATTTCTTTTGTTGCACATTCGGTTGGAGGAGTAGTGGCAAGATATGCAATTGGGAAATTATATAGACCTCCACAAACGGAGAATGGGCAGAAATTCTCGGATGATACCAGTGAAGAAGGGTCAAAGGGGACAATAGCCGGCCTGGCACCAATAAATTTCATCACTGTTGCCTCACCTCATCTGGGTTCCAGGGGTAACAAGCAGGTATGAATTTATTTGGTCACCAATAATTTTACGAGTATTTTGTTGTTTGATAGAAAGTAGCCCCATCATGTCTTGCTGAGGAAGACAGGTTAATTTATGCATTTATCTCTTTGCCTTATGTCTTCTTAAGCTGGTGAAGCTTACTCTTGGATGAGAGGGCTCTGTCTCTTGGTGTTTTGAGACAGTTGACAATGAATTTAGTTAGTTATTATGGGTGACTTAGAGCTTCAATATCATGGAATTACGATAAAGCACCCAGCTAAAAGTAGCTTGTCTCGCCCAAGAGGTGAGAAGAGTTGTGAACAAAGTGGCGAACGGGTGCACAGGCTCCCGAAGAGAGAAGCCCAACGAATGTCAGATGCAAAGCCACACACCTCATTAAGATCATATTAGCATACTCTCCCAAAAAAGAAAGAGCATATCATTCCTTAAGTCCCATAGGTACAGTGTATGAATCAATAGAGAACCTTTTCTTCTGTATGAATCGAATATAAGTTTAAGTTTTTCCATGAATCTCAAAATTATCATGAAATAACATATTATCACCAACTCTTTAATTGATGGGTTCCTCATCTTCGACTATCATCTCCATACTTAGTTGGTAAAGTAGCAACTGTGGAGACAAAATCAGCAAAAAACTTGAAAAGAAAAATCAATAAATTCACTGAGATGGTAAGTAAAATAGAGAAGCAAGGAATGCACTGCATCAAGGGGAAAAACAAAGGAAAGATGCATCTAATTTTTGGGAAAATTATTCTACAGCAGGAAGAACCTGGAAAAGCTTACTTCAAGATACAAAGTTTTACAGCCGCAAGAACCAGAAAATAACAGAAGTTTTTCGCATTTCCAGGCAGTTTCTGTCCCTCCATCTTGATTAGTTGTCCAAGGGAATCTACCAACACGGGATGATATTTAACTTATCTTATCCTGATCCATCTAGCTAACAACCCCTTAGATCTAATGGTAGCTTTGACTGTTCAGTAACCTTGAAGTTGTTTCAGGGTTTTCCTGTGTGTGATTCTGATCCTTATTTTGATAAGAAGACCTCAAAGTTACTGAAATGTAAAAGAACAATACCTCTTTGATTTACCTCGGCACTTCTTGTAAACTACATTCTTCTGCGTGCTACAATGGCTTCTAGAACTATCAAGTTAATTATGATTTTAGATCATAGTATCATACTATATCACCTACTTGCATAGCTGATAGTCAGTATTCTTGAGGGATCCTGTCTAGTAATAATAGATATTGATCCCCTATTTGATGTTGTGAACTGTGAAAAGGAGAATAGCTCAGTTATCTGACAGAAGTATCAAGAAGCAAAACTTTTTCCATGCTTCTTCTGTTGTCTAGGTCTAAAGGAATGAGAAAGTATTCTTCTATTTTTGAAGTCTATTTTTGCATTA
Source organism: Solanum neorickii (assembly GCA_027704865.1). Lineage (NCBI taxonomy): Eukaryota > Viridiplantae > Streptophyta > Magnoliopsida > Solanales > Solanaceae > Solanum > Solanum neorickii. The sequence goes on along the minus strand of JAKWJC010000365.1, from coordinate 46,550,854 downwards.
TTAAGATAGTGAGTTTTCTATCTCCTGATCTTACAAGATCTGCTTTGCTTTTTCTCTCTACGATATCTGCTTTGTCGTTGTTGTTTTTTTTTGCAATATTTAATTTTTGAGCTAATTGTCAGGTGCCATTTCTTTTTGGTGTAACTGCCTTTGAGAAAGCTGCTGGGCTTTGTGTTCATTGGATATTCAAGAAAACAGGCCGACACCTTTTCCTTAACGAAGATGAAGGAAAGCCTCCATTACTAAGACGGATGGTGGAAGATGATGGTGAATTACGCTTTATGTATGTTATAAGATTTACTTACTGCATGCATTGGACAACATGATCCTACCTTTTATGAGGATCTGCAATAAAAAGTACAGTTTGTCGATGCTAATTTGTTGCAAAACTCTCACATACAGGTCTGCATTAAGTTCATTCAAGCGAAGGGTCGCATACTCAAATGTTGGTTATGATCGTATCCTGCTTGTACTGTTGAATCAGACAATCGGTCTCTGTTATCAGAACTTCTAAAAGATCAAAGGCTATTTTTCCTTAACAAGCTTTATTTAGATATTGTAGGTTGGGGAACATCGTCAATTAGACGTAATAATGAACTGCCTAAGGTACATAATTTTCTTGTGGATACAATCAAATCGTGTGTGCTACATTATATCATAACAATTTGTGTTTGCAGTGGGAGGACTCCTTAAGTAAGAAGTATCCTCACATTGTGTATCAAGAGCATTGCAAGGCGTGTGATGGTGAGCAGGGTGAGTCTGTTTTGAAGGAAGGTGATCAATTTGACAAGCTAGAAGGTTAGTAACTCTCTTCTTATGAGAGAAATTCACTTCTAGTGAAATCATCCCTTGCCCGCCCCCCCCCCCCCCTCCTCCTCCTCCTCCTCTTCTCTCCTGAGCTGCATCTTAGATACATTTTTTAATGCTGCTCCACTGAGCTTTTCATGATGCTATATGTTCTCAAATGTGTGTGTGATTGCTCTTTCTGTTATCTAAGGCTCAACACCAATACAAACAAAAAATCCGCTGTTCCTAAAGGACTATGCAATTTTGTCTGTAAATCAGAGTATTCTTTGACCCTCCGATATTTTTCAGAAATCAAGTTCCAAGTGCTTACTAGGTCTCTGTTGTTGATCTGTTTGTTTGTTTGCAACTGTATTTCTTTTTAATACTACTGAAACTTAGAGCTTTTGGTGAGATTTTAGTGCCTGTTGATGATATATTGATACAATACGTATCTCGAAGAAGGAAGAGGAAGAAAGGTTGTTTTGTCTTGGCTTCCTAATATTGTAGAACTAAAACTGATTTGTCCAGTTGACCTATAATAAAATATTATTGTGCTAATGCTTTGACCATTTATGCAGAGGAATTGGTGACTGGTTTATCTCGGGTATCCTGGGAGAAAATAGATGTCAGCTTTCACAGCAGCAGGAACAGATTTGCTGCACATAGTGTTATTCAGGTCTCCCTCTTTCTGTACTCCCCTAGCATTATCTCTCTCTCTCTCTGTTCGTATCTCTCTCTCGCCTTAATACAGTCAATTTCATCAATGCACAAAGCCTTTTTTAAAATATATTTTGTTTTGGTTTGGACAAGTTAGAGAATGTCTATCATTATTATTATTATTATTATTAAGTACTTATATATTTTTAGTTATTTTGGCTTTTATTTTATTTCCTATGATGGGGATAATAAATGAGCTTAAATGAAGAAGTGAGGGTTCATATAGCCGACCACAACTTCGTTTGAGACTGAAGCATAGTTGTTGTTTTTTGTTCTCCTGTAATCACAGTCAGTTGCATTTAATTTAATGTTGATGAATCTGAATCATGTGCTCAGTTTATCAAACAACAATCTGACAGCAACTCCTATTTTTTCGTGGGTGTTACTTGTTAAGTATTGATAGCTCACTAGTCGTCCTGCGTAGACTAGGCATATTCTTTAGATTTATTTGTGAGATACTGCATATGCTTACCCATAAATTACACTTGAAACAGGCATTCTTCCTCTTGTTCTTCCATCTTTTATTCTCTGAGATGCTTATAAATTTATTTATTTTTAAAAAATAAAAAAATAAAAAAAATAGATTTTATAAGGAAAAAAATAATACAGGTTTGAGCGCAGGGCGTGTATGTGTTGCTCAAAAAAAGGAGTTACTTGGATTAGATTGTCTATCACGTGCTTGAATAATGCCTTTTTGTGCACTATTTTTGAGGTTGGATAAAGTACCATTGTTGCTTTGGTCCTTATGTGCAAACCCAAATCAGGTGGATCTTTCCACTCTTCCAGTGATCACATATACAAAACCAAACACACAAGGAGCAAGGGAAACCCGCAGCCGCTACCCTTTGGGTGCGCACAGGGTAAAAAAACTCCTCCCGTGCAATAGCTCGCAAACCACACAGAAGAGGTAATCCACTCTAGGCAAGCCTGGTGCAACGAGCTCGACCCAGAAGGTGAACCCCTTGCTCTTTCGTTGGCAAGAGTTTCGAACTTGAGACCTCCAACACGGAAGTACTAATGCCAAACCACTGGGCCACCCGAAGGGTAAGGAGCCCGCAACATCGTGCCTCGTTTGCTTGAAAGGATTGTAAAAATATCAGGTTACTTCCAAAATGTTGCAAAGTTTTCCAACCCATATAATAAAGTGTTATTTGTTCTTATCTTGGTAGGAACTAGGAAGCACTTTTGTCCACCACATAATGTTTTTGATGAGAGTTGTCGTGTATGTGATGATCAGAGTTGAGTTGTATAACCTGAAAATGTGTTGATCTTTAGTTTTTGGCCAATTCTACATATTTTTGGGACTACATAACATCAATGGCACATGTGCACAAATTTCTGAGTAAATATGTTTGTACTTTGGCAAGTTAGCTCTATAACTGATGGGGGACTTTATAGGCTTGGAGAGTGATGGTGGTTGGAACAAACTGATGAAATTTCATGCCTAGATCTTCATAAGTGAGCTACGTTTATGCCTATTAGGTCCTATACATCAGCAAGGGCACTTGTGCACAGATTGCCGTGTGATTTGGTTTGTATTGGTAATTTATTGACCTGGTGAGTGGTCATCGTGGGAAGAGCTTGTGTAAAATTTTTACACCCTTATGACATGGTAATGAATATTCTTCTGCAAGCTAACCCATGGTTCATTTTTTTGGAAGTGTAAAACCAGTATGCTAATATAGTATTAGTTGGTGTCTCAGTTTGGAACAAAGAGGTTCTTGGTGGACTAAGTCTGGAGTTCCCAAGTAAGAGTGATCTTAGGTCATCAGTGTTGCTTATCAGGGGTTGACTGTGTCATTTACTTAAAAAATCCTGTAACTGAATGATGATCAGAGTATACAAAGGTCAAATCATAAGGACGAAAAATGGGTCATTTGGTTGATGATATTGTGCTGGGGAAAAAGTGAGCATTGGATCTGTTGTATTGCTCGACATTTAAAAATTCCTAGTAGAGTCTTTTGGAGTTTTATATTCTATGCCTCTAATGTTTGAAATAGAGCTTCAGACTTGAAAAATGTATATATGTTACTCAGATTTTATGTGCCTGCTTCAAAATTGAGATCCTTGATGTTGCCAATGATAATGTCAGACATATTAAAAGACATATTGTACTTGTAATTAAGGCTTTCTAGTCCTTGATGCTTGTTCCATTGCTTCAAGGGTTTAAGATCAACAGTGCGTATAATGCTCATGGTGTTGCTTGCTTATAGGTGAAGGACCACTACATGCATGCAGAAGGTGCTGATGTTGTCCAACATATAATAGATAATTTTCTTCTACAGTAGTCGAACAAATCTGAAGCACATTGGATCGTGATGGAGACTGCTGAATATACAAGGTAACCTTAGCTTGCGTCTACAGACTTGTTTCTTTCAAAAGTTTTAGATGTTGTGCTTAGGAGCTCTGGTATAGTTTGTGTGATTTGTTTTGATTTACTTAATTGCAGGTTGAAATTGTACTAGTGTGTTGTGATTACGACATTCATGAAATTTATAGTAAAGCAGTTTTGTTAACTCAATTCATGTCCTAATGTAACCTTAAACCTGTTTCCTTCTCAATGATAAAACATTATTTTTCCATGTAAGAAGAAGTTCTTACTTTTCTGTGGAGGTTGTTGGATATCATATCATGCTCTAAAATCCGAAGTAGGATTTATCATATTAAATTAAAAAAAGGTGTAACCAAAGGGGGTTCTTTTACACGAGAGGAGAAAATACTAAATTATATAAGAGAAAGGTACTAAGCAGTTTCAAAGACTTTCTCATTCTTCTCTTCAAGAACCTGACAATTTTAGTCTTTCGTGCAGAGTTAAATAACTTCATACACAGAATCGTTTTTTACTATACAAACAATGGGCATACATGTATTTGGTACACCAAAACCACAATATAAATTTTTGATATGGGTATTATACTATACCAGACCCGCTTTTGGTCTTAGATCTTGAGAATAATTTGGAAAATAAGAAATTAATGTTAAAAACAAATACTAATCTTTTTGATATGTTAAAAAGTGGTGAGTAAAATTTATTTTTTTAAATAAATAAAAGTGAAAAGAGTGAGTGAGCACCAAGGATAGTATAAATACAATTCTTTGATTTTCTAAAATGGATACGTTAAGACCATTTCCAACTCATTTCTATTTTACTCTCCATTCTCTATATTTAGAGAGTAAAATAGAGAATGTCCTATCCAATCCATCTCCATATTACTCTCTATACTCCATTTTATAGAGAGGTGAATAGTAGTTGTCACACTCTCTATTTCACTTTTTCAATAGTTTATTATTATTTTTATTACTTTTCAATTAACATATTATTTTACATATAATTTCATATATATGATATTCATGATTCTTTGTAATTGTAGTATACTATTTTGAAAAATATATTATTTAATATATACTACTTTAATTTCAATTAATATATTTTAAATAATTTTCACCAATAATAAAATTATATTTTATTATTAATTTTTCTTATAAAGAACATACAAAATTAAAATGGTAAGATGAAAAAATTAATTTAAATACAAATAACAATACAATACATAACATAATAATTTAAATACAAGATAAAATACATAACATAATAACTAGTTCGCGTTGAAACAATAATCATATCGAAAAGATGTGGAACGTGCATTCGGAGTTTTGCGATTATTGCAATACCGTCACGTTTTTGAAGAAAGGAAGTGCTACATGATACAATTACTATATGTATTGTACTACATGGCGTGATAATGAGACGTGATCTTAATGCACCAATTCAGGATGTTGTAGAGGCTCCAACTGTAACGACAGAAATGGTGGTAGATGAAAATTTCTGATTGTAACAATTTTTAGCTAGACATAAATGCTCATTTTGAATTCCATAATGCATTAATAGAGCATTTATGGAGCCGCGTAATAATTTCAAAAATTGAGTGTTTATGTAATCGTATTTTATTTTTATTTAAATTTTTTCATTAATTTATATATTATATAATTTTTTTCATGCAATTTATGATATTTAAAAATTTAGAATAAAATATAATTTATACTAAATAAAAAAAATAATTTTTTTATCACATGAGAATTATATAAAGTAATCGCCGGGAAAAAGAAATAAATGTTTTGTATGAAAGAAAAAAATAAGAATGAAATAAAAATAATAATATAATATCAAAGAGAGAAAAATATTCTTTTTTAGAGAGTAAAATATAAAATCGGGTTAGAGTTGGTTGTCTGAAAAAATAGAAAACTCTATATTTAGAGAGTCAAATAGAGTGCAGGGTTAGAGATGTCCTAGGGAAAAGTCAAGTAAAATTGGAGAACTGGTGTAATGTGGTTGACCTGAATAGAACAAAAATAGTAATCTATATCAATGAAATTTCACAAATGGCGTGGTAGTTTACACAAGCTTTGTTACTACTTTTTCGAGGTAAAGAAGTTGTTTTTAAACCATCGACTCAAGCAAATCAAAAGAACTATTTAAAAAACGACAGTAGAGAAACATGACAACTAGTAACAAAGTAGTGCAAAATATATTCGCAACAAATCGTAACAATAACAACGTACTATCACTTAAACAAAATGTATTAGATATCAAAAATCAAACCCATGAATAGGCTAATACTACGACCGACACAATGTTGCTCCCAAGTCAAATACATGAATAAACTAGTAATAAAGCAATTTTTAACTACCTAATACCCTTCTATCAACACTAATAATTACTCCCTCTATTTTATGTTAATTTGAAATGTTGAGATTTTTTACACCCTTTAAGAAAAGAAAATTAAGACATAGATTAGACATTACTTTTCATTCTTACTATTATTAATTATTGTCAAATTTATGATTGAATAACTAAATATTAATTAAATAATTAATTTCAGTACTGACTAATGAAGGATAAATCGGAAGAAAATTCTAAAAGTAATCTTGAAAAATTAAATAATTAAGTTAATTTGAATTATAAAAACTATTTCAAAAATTCTATTAATATAAAATGAAGAAAGTACGTAATAACATAACTTGTGCAAGAAAATGTTCTCACTCAGGATTATTTTTACCTATTCAATGTTTTATTATCACTTTTGATATATAAAAATAAAATCATATCTCTCTATTATATTTTGACTATTAGCTATATATTGATTAATATAAATATTATCGTAAAATACTTATTTTAATATTATTTTGGCATGCAAAATCTAAAGCGGTAGAAAGGAGCGGGTACATTTTATTATACAAGTTATGTCATTATTTGTTTTTTGTTATAAAATATTATAGGGTGGATATTCACTAAATCAAGAAGTTATTCTCACCCATTATGTCCATTACTTTTCTTTATTATGATCATAACCTCTAACTTTATAACAATTATAAGAATAATCTTTCGCTTCCATAGCCTCCTCTATTATATTTATGTTAATGTCATGTTTATGACTAATTTTTTGTATGCATCTATGTTACACTATAACTAGAGGCATAATGATTCATATTATATACAATTAGCTAGCGTTTGACCATAGATTTCTAAATATTCTTGCAAATATTATTTGAATGAAAATTTGACCATATTATTTAAAAAATATATTTCACTTTTTTAGAAAAATATGATCTGTACCCATAAGTTTTAAAAACTATCAAAAACAAACCATAAGTTTGTACTACAAGTCCATTGAATCTTCGTTGTAACAAATAACAATAGTGTCCATGACATTAGAGCAATGCGGTTGTTTGAAGTGATTGCAACAAGCATCATTCCATACTTCGTGAAGTAGACAAATATAATGACTTTGTTACCCTGAGCCGGTTGTTCATTATTTCATCGACAACCATATCATCACTTTCATATTTCATCACTATTTTCGTATTCACGTAAAAAATTATGTAATACAACGCAAACAACTATTATAGAGGGTGTTTTTGTAAAAAGATAAAAATTTGGTGTAACATTTCAATTTTTAAAAGAATCCAAATAATGATATTTGATCCAAATACTCTAAAAAATCAATATTTGAAAATTTAGGATATTTCTCAAAAACATTTGCCAAATAATAACAAATTGTATGGATAAACACTATTTGTTAAATTTCACATGTATCAAAAAAAAAAAAATTTGATATCTGTATGCTATAACAAAGTTTGCATAATTGCGCTTCATAACAAACATAGAAACTGGCCAGGGGAATATACAATTAAATCGAATTGTATAAAATGAGAAAGAGAGAAATTAGATACAATTTGAAAATTGTATAAAACGAGAAAGAGAGAAAGACAAAAGAAACTGGGCAGGGGAATATTTTTATTGTATAATTATAAGTGTATAGGACGAAAATATATGTACTTGCATGTGTATATACAATTTTCTCACGCTTTATACAAACAGAAACACAATTTATACATTTCCCTTCTGTTTGTATAAGTGAGAAAGGCGAAGGTGGCGAGCGAGATTTGGGAGAGTGGCGAGCGAGATCTGGAAGAGGGGAACAAAAATATATGTATTTATATAGTTTTCTCTACTTTATAAAATTAAAAACAATTTTTATACACTTGTGTTTGTATAAAAAGTGAGGCAGCGAGCGAGAGATTGGAGGAGAGTGACGAGCGAGATATTTGGGAGAGAAGCGCCTGACAATTTTTTGCAAACGTTTGCTATGAACCACAATTAAATCAAATCTTAACTACTCCATTTATTTTAAGATATTAATTTGCTATTACATATAATTTTCCCGATAAAAATTTCATGACCTAATGGGCCCTTAAAGATTCGCTGTAAAGAAAGAAAGAAAGAAAGAAAATTATGTCATACATATATTTTGGGATAAAGTTTATGCCATTATTGTTATTAAGGTTGAGAAATGAAAATGGTAAGTCAAATAAATGCAATACAGAGTTAGTTTTTTCAAGTCAACCTGATCACGCCAGTTCCCAACTGTTGGTTGCTTCAATTCCCTCTCTCTTCCTCATTCACCTTCCGCAGAGCAGCTATGGAGTTCTCCTTATCCAACTCTTCTTCACTTCGTTTTCCTCAAAATGATTTCCTTCCTCTCCATAATCGCTCAACCCTTAAATCATTTCATACCTTTTCCATCAAAAAATTGGCATCAAAATCAATTTCTACATGTAGACCGTTGATTTGGCGCCGACCTCCTTTAGTTAGACGCAACGCTCTAACCGCTACCGAAAGCAATGCTAGTGGTGATAAACATGGCGATGACGATTTTATTGTAGAGGATGTTCCTCACTTGACCCATTTTCTTCCCGATTTACCGGTAATGTCCGAAATCCAATAAAAATATAATTTGTACTACTTTGATATTGCTTGTTGTTTCTACCTACGCGAAACGCCTGTTTCCCGATCTACCGAGTTGTATTTGGATGGATTTTTTTCTGTAATATCCTTCAATTTGATTTTTTTTCTTTCAAGCGTGTTATTTTGAATATGTAGTACTATTAGATTATCCCTGGAAATCTAATGCTGCTAATGGTTTTTCTGGCTTAGTTCCAGATGTTAAAAGAAGGATAATTAATACTTGTTGTGATGGTATAAGATTATTTTCAGTTGTGATGTTTTTGGGATATAAGGTAGTAGACCTATCTCAACTATCTACTATGTGCATGTCACTATGTAAAATTATCCGTCTTTCTATCGATGGTTTAATTGTTGCCAGCTCTTCTAGTGTCTACCTGAACGTTGAGAACTATTATGCTTGTGGAGGTTATTTGAAAATTGTAAGGCTGAGTTACCAAAGAATTAGGATTAATAAATCTCTTGGTTATTGCTAATCCTGCATTTTTATTGCAGTCATATACTAATCCATTGAAAAAGAGCCAAGCTTATGCTGTTGTCAAGTAAGTAAGAGTGCTTTATTTTTGTAGAACTTAGAAAATCTACAGTGTTCTGTGTGTGCCTTATCTTGTGAGAGTATTGCTGCTTAAAGTTCCTGATGGTTTGTCTTGACACAGGAAAACTTTTGTTAGTCCAGAAGATATGGTGGCAAAGGAAGTATGTGGCCCTTTTATCTGTTCAGCTGTTCCCTTTATGCCTATTATGCCTTCTTTTGTTTAATCGCTGGTATGCATGCTTGGTTTTAGATCATCGTTCAGAAGGACAGCCCCAGGGGTATACATTTTCGGCGTGCAGGACCTCGAGAAAAGGTCTCACTTTGAATGCTAACCTATAATACTGTTGTCCTAAAATAATTTCATTCTAAAGACACTTTTGGTTTTAGGTTTTCTTTACACCGGAAGAAGTCCGTGCTTGTATTGTGACATGTGGTGGTTTATGCCCAGGAATCAATACAGTGATTCGTGAAATTGTATGCGGCTTAAAGAATATGTATGGAGTTGATGATGTACTTGGCATTCAGGTTAGTATAATGGGAACACTATTCTTGTGTTTTCATCAATGTATAAATTTGGTCATTCATTTAAAAGAAAAACGATAAAAAACAAAGATAAAGATTGCATAATGTTATTGTTCTCTTTGAAACTGTTCATTGAATAAAATTGATTCTTCTCTGGTTTCTAGTGGTTAGGGAACAACAAACTCATATTGGCTGCTGGCTGTCAGTTTTACACGAATAGTGCCAAAGTTTAGTTAATGTTTGTGAATCAAATACCACTCTTTTTCCCGATCTACCGAGTTGTATTTGGATGGATTTTTTTTCTGTAATATCCTTCCATTTGATTTTTTTTCTTTCAAGCGTGTTATTTTGAATATGTAGTACTATTAGATTAATGTTTCCCCTGGAAATCTAATGCTGCTAATGGTGTTTCTGGCTTAGTGCCAGATGTTAAAAGAAGGATAATTTATACTTGTTATGATGGTATAAGATTATTTTCAGTTGTGATGTTTTTGGTAGTAGACCTATCTCAACTATCTAGTGTGTGCGTGTCACTATGTAAAATTATCCGTCTTTTTATCCATGGTTTCATTGGTGCCAAAGTTAAGTTAATGTTTGTGAATCAAATACCACTCTTTTTTTTGTTTGGGGTGGGTGGGTGGGTTAAACTTTGCCTCCATTGATCAATGAAGTACCACTCTTTTTACCAAACATACGCCTATCCAATTTACAATTTACCCTGGGCAGATTATGTGCTAATCAATGAAGGATTTTTGTCTTAGCAATACATCCATACGAGTACATATGCAAACATGGTCCGATATTCAAATACCCCAAAGAAGATATGAGGTGCTTGGAAATGGTTGAAATTGTCGAATAGGATGATCACTATGACTCTAACCCTTAGTAAGTATACCAAATAGAAATGACTAATTCAATGTTACTAGAGTTGCTTCACAAACAATGTATGTCACCAGATAGTCATTATGTTTGGAGCCTGAAGGTGAGTGTTGGGGAATAATAGAGCTTTCTCTGTTAAGTCATTCTATGAAAAGCATTTGAGTAGGGAGGAGGTTGCATTCTCATATAGCTCAATTTAGATCCCAAAGGTGCCGAGAAAAGGTTCGTTTTTTCATGTGGTTAGCAACTAGAGAGGAGATTCTGAAAACAGAGAATCTCAGGAAGTGGCTGGTCATTTGTGTTAGTTGGTGCTTCAAGTGTATGGAGGCGGGTAACTGTCGATCGTCTCCTTCTACATTGTCGGTTTGCCTTGAGGTCATGGTGGAATATACTTAATTTGTTTGGTTTCTCATGTAAGGCCAAGCACCATTATGGAGTTAATGTTCTGTTGGAATTGTGGGAGCCGGGAGGAGGAGGACAAGGCACATGGCTGAAATGTTGCGCCACTAGCACTTTTGTGGTTTATTTGCAGGGAAAGAAATAAGAGTGCTTTTGTGGGCGTAGGGGTATAGATGGATTATGTTAAATTGAAGAATACTCTTCTATCCCTTGTTTTCTCTTGATGCATCCATGAAGTTCCTTGTTGTATAGAAGATTGGGTGTCTTTTGTAAATAAAAGAAATCATGTATTTTGGTAGGTTCTCTTACTTTGGTATGAATGCATTTTGGCTCAAATATTAGTGAAATTTATTTACTTTATCAAAAAATTAAGGAGTCTCTTTGATTTTCGTTGCTGGTGCAATTTCTTGCTCTTTTCTTGTGATTTTGTGATGATGACTAAATACTAAATTTTCATTTGATATTCTGAAATCTTAGAAAAATTATGATGTTTTGATGTGAGCTTTATTAATCTTATTTATTTGTCTGTCTCTGTTGGAGCAGACTATGAGAGATCCTACCGTCAATATCTTGTATCTCGACATGTTTGTCGTAGTTTCTGTGCCTAGAGGCTTTAATACTGTTTCTATATTTCCAGGGAGGTTACAGTGGGTTTTACTCAAAAAATACCCTGAACTTGACAACAAAAGTCGTTAATGATATTCATAAACGTGGTGGAACCTTTCTTCAAACATCTAGAGGAGGTCATGATACTAAAAAGATTGTTGACAACATTCAAGACCGTGGAATAAATCAGGTATTGTTACTTGTCCTCCAAAAAGAAAAAAGACTGGTGTGTTGTACCCATCTGTGATGTCTAACCTGGAACTAGCAGTGTTGTGAAAAGCGCAGAAAAGCGCGCTTCAAAGCGAGGCGACCCTTGTGCGCTTTTTTATCTTGAGGCGAGGCGATCTGAAAAAAGCTCTCGCTTCAGATGAAGAAGCGAGAAGCGACCCTAAGGCAAAAGCGCAATAAAGCGCGCTTTTTATAAAAAAAAAGCGACAATTAGGTTTTTTTTTTATAAAAAAAATAGGTTTTTTTTTTTTAAAAAATAATCTGAAATATAACCTTCTCTCTCCTCACGACTCTTCTTTCACGACTCTTTCCCTTCTTTCTCTCCTCGCGACTCTTCTTTCACAATAATTCTTTCTCTCCTGACGATCTCGACTGAGGCTGCCTCTCTCTTCAACCTCGACCGCGACTGCATGTAACTTTTTGTTCATCTCTTTTTTAACTAATGTTTATTAGTTCATCTCTATGAGTTTCTTTTCTCCTGAAATATACAATCTTCGCCTGTGCTTCATCTCTTCATCTCTCTGAGTTTCGACTACTCTAGTTTTTTCTTCTTCTTCTCTTCTTTTTCTTCATCTTTGCTGCCTGTTTTGTTTCTAATTACTGAGTGCTGCCTCCTCTGTTTTTTTTTTTTCAATTTTTTTTTTTTTTTAAATTTTGTGATCAGTCTAGCAGCCTTGTTGAAGAATAGGAGTTTGAATCTTTGTGATTTAATTATGTTTTTGATTTTTTGCTTTCCATGTTATGACTTATGAGTATTTTTGCCTATGTAATTTCTTTCAATCTAAGACTATATTACCTCTATTTAGTTATTTAATATTTTTTTATTTTTATACTAAATGTCGCTTTTTTTTAAAAAAAGCGCGTGCTTCGCTTCACGCTTCTCGCTTCTGTGAAGCAAGCCCTCTTCGCTTTTTTCCGCTTCTCGCTTCCCAAAACACTGCCTGGAAGTTTAGTACAACCTGACAGTGTTTAGTTGCTTTCTTCATTTTTGAGTTCTAGGTATACATAATTGGAGGGGATGGAACTCAAAAAGGGGCTGCTGCAATCTACAAGGTGTTTATACTATGCTATTTTCTTTTCCTCAATTAATTTCTAACTATTGAAACTATTATTCTTTAAAATATTTATGACTGCATCTATATGTTTGCCTAGGAAGTTGAAAAACGTGGTATTAAGGTAGCTGTTGCTGGGATTCCCAAGACAATTGATAATGATATCGCGGTAAGTAATGCCAACTAAAGTGTGATGTTTATCTTCTACTATTTGTGTTTGCTGATGAACACTTAAGTTGTGCTGCTTGTTGCCTCAGGGTGATCTGTTTTGTCTTATAAGTTTGTCATTATGATTTATGCCATACATTGAGGAAATAGGGAAAAACGGAAGGAAACAAAAGTTCTGCTAAAATACTTATACCATATGTGAACTGGAGCTTAGTTTCTGTTCAACATGGAATGACTTAGTCATTCAGAATTTAGATTGATACATCAACAATTCTTTTGTATTTCCCTTTTTGTTTTACCTCTTTGTTTGTCCAAGAGCCAATCCAATCAAAGAAGATTTGTTGGGTAATAAATATTAGAAGCAAGTTGATATATCTCAAGAGAATTTCCAGTAAAATTTGTTTTGCATTCTTCTAAAATATTCCTTTATAATGAGTGCAATTTTCTAAAATTCTCTCACATGGAAGTTTATATATGTGACCTAGAAGCATAAATAGGAGACAAGTACTACATTGATACTCATGTTTTAAACAATTTCCTGAACACTGTTTGGAAAAAACATAAAAATGGCATGAAAAGAGACGTTACACATGATTTTTGATCAGCTGCCTTACACATGATTTTTGCCAGCTACCTCTGCTAGATTTCTCCTTCGTTTAATATGCGAACTAGAAAACCTACAAAGTCTTGTATGATGTGCTTAAGATATCCGCTTTCTCTTTTCCTGATGTGAATGGTTCGGTGAATTAGCAGATGTGCATTCTGTGGAAAAAAATTCAAAGAAAAGTGTAACTGCTTAAGAGATTGTGTGAATGAAACATTTGAAAATAAGAAGTTACTAAGCACGGCTAATTTACATTTTCTCTTACCCCATAGCACAAGCCAATTTCAGACTCCACATGTAGTATTATTTTTATGTTGCTGAGATTATGTTTGGAGGAATCTATCTGAAAGATCCCTGAAGTGTTTCCTACTAATTTTCCCCTTAAAATAGATGGTAGTCTCAGCGCCTGCATGAAGAGATAGTTACTTTATGTGCTTTCACTTTATGCATTTTTTAATTTGTCCTAGCTGGGGTTTTTTAAAAAACGCTTCAACACATGAAAGAACCTATATGACACTCTTAAACATATCAAATCATCGGACTTTCCACATTGACCTCTCATATAAATCTTCTCGTATGCATGTCAGCAGGTTGTGTCCAATTTTTTATTCTTACAATGTCATGTAGGTGATAGACAAATCTTTTGGCTTTGATACTGCTGTGGAGGAAGCTCAGAGGGCCATTAATGCTGCCCATGTAGAGGCAGAAAGCGTGCAGAATGGAGTTGGTATAGTAAAGCTTATGGGAAGATACAGTGGTAAGTAGCTTGATTGATTAATAGGCGATGTTCCTTGGTACCCTCATTTCTTGTCATCTTGGATTTTTATGCATCTATGAAACATCTCTGTTAAATATTTTCTCTTTTGGTAATGCAGGATTCATTGCAATGCTTGCAACTTTAGGTAACCGTGATGTGGTAAGACCTTGGCAATGGAGTTTTAATATTCTTAATTTCCAAATTCAATAGGCATATGATATCTGATATTGCGCGTCTCAAAAGACTAATTGGACTGGGGAAATGCCAGAAAGATTGACGGCATAGGTCCCAAATTGGGGTATTGTGTATTAGATAATTTAGATGGAGTTGATCATTGCACAACCAGGACTTCAAATAATAAAGTTTTAGAAGTAAAGAGATATTGGTATAGGATTATTTCATCAAGACTAGGGTGAGGAAATGAGACAATCAACACCACTAGTGTCTCTTGAGAGGGATTTTCTTTCTCAATCTTTTGTGGGTTAAAAGATCAAATAGAACATCCAGTTTACTCTAACGACAGTCCAGCTCGATGAAGTACAAAAAAAGTTGGGTTCAACTGCCTTTATTTGACTTTCAAGAGTGAAGGGTCTCAAATCTTACAACTTGTAACTCAACACCTACTTTTCTCATGCCAGAGCAATCAATTGAGAGTGATTAGCGGATATCAAGTGAATCACAACATGCAACTGTGAGAAAGGGTATGTAACTGGTTGGCAGGATGATTGAAAATTAAAGGATTCTCGAGCTGTGTAGAGGAAGTCCCAATTGATGAAGGTCTTGATACATAAGGCCAAGCAGGCACCTTACTGGACTAATTTAGTCCTTGTTTTCCTACATATTCTAAGGCCAAACTAATCACCTTATACACAGATCAAGGATTTTGAATCCTAACATCCACACGAAGGTCTTCTTTGAGTCCGCTAAGGAAAACTCCAAGCAAAACAAAGTTCTGGCCAAGTTTGCACACGGGTTGCCCGTTTTGCAAATTCTTGCCTATACTCGAAAACTGATCCAGTCTGTTGGATACTACAAAAATGTTCATCTGGATTTTGAAACTCAGCGGGTCCGTAATTTTCCTGCATAACTTACCAACTCATCCCAGTAATAAATTGTTCTTTCAATGTTGATCAAAGCAAAAAGATGCAATTAATCTCCTTCCAAATACATTGAAGCCACATCAATCTTGCAATCATTAGGTGTTTGATAATTTTGAAAATACTTCTCTTCTTTCAAAATCCAACCTCGAGGATCTCCTCCTTCATACTTAGGAAATTCCATCTTTGTGTGCGAACGTCGATAAGTTTCTTGATGCCTCCAAGTGCTATCAACTTCACCCTCTTCCAGAAAAACTTTTTGATTTTCCATGCTGATTTTGCATGTTTTGAGCTTTTAATGCAGCCACATCGTCAATGGCTCCCAATTTCGTGTGTTAACCATGGCAGATTTTACTGCTCTGAACCAATGATAGAAACCGAGGCTTTATACTGAATAGAAACAACAAAAAATACAAAAAGAGACACAAGTATCTCGTATCTCAAAAAACAATAGAAAATACAAAGAGAGACAAGTATCTTGTATCTCTTAGAACAACCTTATCTCTTAGAGAACAACCTTTTCTGCATATAAGAGATAACTGATAACTACTTTATACTTATTTACTAGTTCTCCTAATATATAATAGATAACTGATAACTACTTTATAACTATTTAGGATAAGGATAAATAACTTCTAGAAACAATAAGAAACTGCTAAGTAACTCCTACTAACGGTAAGAAACTGCTCATTGCTCCATGGGTGAAATCTCCAGGAATTTGAGAAGATACAAATCAGTATCTTCTCTTATCTTTCTTCGTTTCTTCCTCTTTGAATAAGTATGGAAGATGCGTGCCTTATCAACCTACTTCAGCTATACAAACTCACATGTAACCAAAGCCATTGCTCAGTATTCAGCCTTAGGGTTGCATTCCCTAAATTTTCGGTTTGTAAAAAAAAAAAAGAACTAAAAGCATTCAGGATGAAGTTGATTGAGAACCATTAGGTCGTACATTCAAATTTTAGTGTAGGTGAAACACTAGGTGATTTCTTCCCTTTTGTCTAAGGCTTGGTGGATCGAGTTATCCCGTACATGTGCTGGTGAAGATAACATGTATCTCATGGAATTAGTCGAGATGCACACAAGTTGGTGTGGACACTACAGTTATTGAAATAAAGTGATAAATAACTAAAAAGAAAAAAAATTAAGAGAAGCACTTGCTACCCTCGTCCTGATACTATGTAAAGAAAGAAGAGATAAGAGATTAAATTTATTGCTTGGTTATTTCCTGAAGCATGTTGGAATTTAAATAGCGTTTAAAAGTAATCCAAGAAATGGAAAAAGATAGTAATTCCTATGCCTAATTACACAATTGCAGGGATTCTAAACCTTTGCAACGTTCACAAGGTA
This sequence comes from Solanum neorickii, assembly GCA_027704865.1. Lineage (NCBI taxonomy): Eukaryota > Viridiplantae > Streptophyta > Magnoliopsida > Solanales > Solanaceae > Solanum > Solanum neorickii. The sequence goes on along the minus strand of JAKWJC010000365.1, from coordinate 46,533,851 downwards.
CGATTCTAGCCATATTTACAGTTTCCTGATATCTGACATTCTTAACATCATGATAATCAAAATAGAATAGAGAAGTCATTCCTGTGACTTTATTACAAAAGCATTTGTCTATTTCTATTGGAGGAAGAAGAGGGGGGGTGGGGGGGTGGGGGGGAGCTTGCTCAAATGTTACTGCATGCAACACAAGGGCAAAGATAGAAGGTACTTACCTATGGTTGAATAAGAAATTATATAATATATGTAGAGACTTGAACCAGCATCAATATTGTGGATCATACAATAAACATCTGTATCATGTCCAATGATATCTGTCTTTATTCAGTTTGCACATGTTCGTAGTATATGCTATGCAGTTCACAGTATCTTCATTAAACTGAAATCTAAGGGTAGCATACTTATTTTAAAAAATGGAATCAAGGTGAAATCTTTTATGTGATTCTTACTTTACGTGGCACTTGATTATATTCATTTAATAATGTCTTAATTGTGCCAGGACTGTTGCTTGATCCCAGAGTCCCCATTTTACTTAGAAGGTCCAGGTGGGCTCTATGAATATGTTGAACAGCAGCTCAAAGAAAATAGGCATGTGTTAATTGTATTAGCAGAAGGTGCTGGGCAGGAATATGTTGCTCAAAGTATGCAAGCATTTCAAGAAAAAGATGCATCTGGAAATAGGCTACTCCTAGATGTCGGTCTTTGGTTAACACAACAAATTAAGGTATAATCCGAGTGCCTTCCTCCATATCGCTGTTGGAGAGTTCCGCTGATAACTTGAATCTTGGTGTTTGTCTTTATATATTTTTTCTTGGTTTTATTCTTGCTGAACTTGGATCTCTAAGATGTTTCAAGCATTTCATACCGCTTGGTTTTTAAGGTGATCAGCCCAATTGCATGTGCATACGTCACATCCAGCTTATTGTTGGGCTACTTATGCCTTATAAACACTATTAACAGATTCCTTTTTATATAGATTGTTTTGTCAGGATGTACAATTTAAGACCCAAAACAATTTTAGTAGTGTATCTTCTTCCTTGTTCCCACTCTTGGAGTACAGCTGTTGCTCTGATTGGATGTTTTGTGCTGTTTGTACTCTACTTGAACTGAATCACTTTGAATTTATCTTTTCCTTTCTTGATCACTTACTCTTCAAATGCCATTTTTTATGTTACAGGATCATTTCACAAATGAAAGGAAGATGACAATAAATATGAAATACATAGGTACTTAACTTGTTTCTTTGGATCTTGTCTCGGACATATTATGTATGCTGGTTAAGTAATTTATTGTGTTATGCGTCCTCTATTTGCTTATGTCGAAATGTTAGTTCCTCCAATATCCCAAATTTATTACCTTTGTTTGAATTGGATGGATTTTAGAATAGGTTGAAACTATGTACTACATTACAGTAAAGAAAGCAAGGTGAAAACTGGAATTGATGGAACTCTTTAATGACGTTGAGGAATAGAAGTCAATAGGGTGGATCCATGTAGTGATGTAGAAGGGTGGGGGTGCACTAGCACCCAGACACTTGGCTAAAATCTCTTGTATGTATAGATATTTTCCAAAAAAATCAAATATAAAGAATGGGTGGCACCCGAACTCACATTGAATGGAGATCGTAGCTGCATTGGTTAAAAGCATGCGGGTTCCACCCACTTGACCAGAGTTCAAATCTGTCCAAGTAAACATGGGCCTAATTTGCATTTTCTTTTAATGACTAGGGAACCGCAACCTCTATCCTTCGGGTACGCGCATGGTAAACCCTGCTCCAGTGTATTAGTCTGCAACCACACGAAAGGCAATTTATCTTTGCTCCATCTTTCTTTGCTCAGTCAGCCTCATTGTTTTTTTTATAAACTCAGTTAGCCTCTTTGTATTCTTCATTTATTTACATAGGATGATTCTTCTCTCTCCTACTTTGCTGTAAAAATCATATTCCTTTAACTTTAAACAGTTTACATCTGCATTGACATTTACAATCCCCCTCTTATGTAATGTGCATTTTTTAGAGATCATATGGAATGTCTGTTGAATCTTTTTTTTTGCTCTCAATGTTTAGCAATAAATAAACGTTGGGTGTGGCCTAGTGGTCAATGAACTGGTTGAGAACCCTGATGTCTCAGGTTCAAAACTCAGTGGAGACAAAAAAAGACTAGGTGACTATTCCCATCTGTCCTAGCCTCCTGTTGCTGGTGAGATGTGGCAGGTATCCCGTGGAAGTAGTTGAGGTGCCCGGACAACCATGCTCATCAAAAATAAATAAAATCGGTCAGCAACATGGCAAAGGCTTTTTCATGCTAGTTCATTTACTTATTTCACACTATGATAACAGTTCATTGTATAGGTCGAAACAGTAATAGTTATGATTAAAATTGTATGAACCCCAACAACAGACCTATATCTCTTTACTTGTTTCGTTGATGGAAAGGGTGAAATTCCCTTGCTGAATGAAGTTGATTTACCCTGTGTTCGTGAAGAATTATGAATAGGTTGCAATTTTCTTGTGATTAGTTCATCATCTCTTAATTGAAGGGGTGTGATTGCCTATTCAAAAGGCTACTTTTCCTTCTTTTTTTTCTTTTTTATGTTTCTCTTGATATTATTCTATCAAATTTGAATCAAGAGAGCTAGGTCACGTTGGACCTAGCCTGCTTTATTTGGTGATCCCATGGTTTCTTTGTGAACCAAAATTTGTGTAAACTGAACTGAATTAACCCAAAATGGATTGAACTGACCGAATGTACTCCAATTCCAAATTCTACCTCAGTCACTAGTGGTAGTTTGCGTAAAATATAGTGGCACTCATAACCTTCAGATGCTGGATAGGCCCCAACATAACTAAATATAGGATGACATTATAAATTGAGGAAAATACTTTCATTTGACGAAGGTGATTATCATTTTGCTACCGAAAAGAAAGGAAGTGAGACAGTCTTTTTGACAAAGGAATTCTTCCCTATGGATGTATATTACTCTGCCTGTGAAGTAGTTTGGAAAATTGCAAAACAGGGAGCATTAAGAAAAAGAAAAAAATGAGAGACCAAATGATTGCACTAGTTGTTAATGATTAATCAGCCTCTTTGGTTACTTTCCCTTGGCATTTTTCTTCTGTCAGTTTGAGAAGGAAAAAAAGAGCATAGTGGGAAATAAGATTGTTTGGGAATTTTCAAAAGAAGTTATTTAATAAAACAGCAATATGAAGTTTGAGGAGTTGTCACTGATGTGGTTGATACACAGAATTTCTATCTTCAGCTTGAGGATCAAACAATTACATAATAAGCAGAAGATGACACTTAATAGTGTTGCCTCTATGTTCAACCTTTGGCAAATCTATTAGTTATGTTACAGTGATAAGATACTTCTGTTGAATGATACGTTAAGGTGTTTGGTCCTTTTCTATGGAAGTTTTGAAAACTGAAGCATGAAAGTGTTCTACTTTCAGACATTCTTTCTCGATAGTATTGTGAGGTTGAATTATCAAAACTAGTAATGAGAGTAGAATTCATTTAAGTTGCTCAGACTAGGGTGCGGATCTAGAGGTCGGATCCTTCATGATCTAATTTTTAAAATTCGGGGATATGGATCCATGTATGGATACGGGTGCGGTGATTCGCCTAAATATAATTAAAATATCTAAAGATAGAGTTATATAACCTAAATTATGAGATATTATGTGGAGAAATTCAGGAGAATCTTGGAAGGAGATTAAAGGAAAATGAGTGACATGGGAATTTCTTAATTGAAAGGTATTCTATTTTCTTCAATTTCACCTTAGCTCGTGTATCAATCATAAAATTCATTAAAACTGTCCAGACTTTCTCCATCGATTTTGATCGAAGTACCTAAAAATGGTTGACCTAATCGGACACGGATCCCACACCCATACCCACACCCACACCCACACCCATGCGGTCTTGATATGGTTACGGCACGAGAACTGAAGAGTCCGAGCAACTTAGAGTTTCATTAATTTGTTTGTGAAAACAATTTGTAGTAATTGCTTTATGTTTTTTGAATGTCTTAAGCTATAGGATTCCCTAAATTCCTATATGTCAGTCAATTGTTACGTCATTGCTTTTGTTCATATTATGTTCTTTACTCATTTGTTATTGACAGACCCTACATACATGATTCGAGCAATTCCAAGCAATGCATCAGATAACATCTACTGTACACTTCTTGCACAAAGTGCTGTCCATGGAGCGATGGCTGGATTCACAGGCTTCACAGTTGGACCTGTAAACAGCAGACATGCTTATATTCCAATTAATGTAAGCCTATTTTCACATTTATTAATTTGTTGAATTGAAGTTAATTGACCGAAGTAGAATGGATAAAAAGAGGATCATGTATGACAGGCACCAACTAATTTAGGACTGATACATATTTCATTAGTCAAAGTTATTGATGTATGTTTTCCTGTGCAAAGTATGCTAGTTAGCAACATATATAAGTTTCTGCTTCAACTGGTTGAGGAAATTTATCAACCTAGCACTTTGCCATCCACTGAGTCTTCTCATTGAATAATCTATACTTCTAACTTGGACCATATTACTTTGTCAATCAAAACCACTGAAGCTTTTTCACCAACTTAATGAGGTATACAACCCTCTGTATGGTATGCGGATGATTATCATCCTTGGTATAAGAGATCTTAGAAATTTAGTTGCAGTTTATTGTGGAATTAAAGAGGTATTTGAAGCTTGTGTGCAGATCATTATGATTGAGTTTGCTAGTGGACATTTAAGAGTTGTTATTCCCATATACTTTCTTTTTTTTTGGAATAATTTTGATGATTTTGTGAGTGCTTTTATTCTGGTCAACCGTGTCTCCATGAAGATCTAATGTTTATGCCCTGATGTTTGATTGCAGCGTGTCACTGAAACTACAAACACCGTTAACATGACAGGCAGGATGTGGGCACGACTTCTTGCCTCTACTAATCAACCAAGCTTCGTTAATCATCAAACTTTGAGAGAAAGAGTTGATAAGAATACTATTGATGCAATTAACAATATGAAGATCAATTCCACATAGATTTCATCATCCTGTAATCTCTCTCTGTAAGCATTTTTAACCAGATATTGATTTTTTGCCTAATTTGTTGGGAGCTGCAGTTTCCCAGTCCGGAAAAGCAAGTGATTGAATATTTTTATCCATATCAAAATATTTATTCGACAGTTGTCTCCGCACATCCAATACCTTCGTCTTTTTTGTTTTACTTCTTGATTATTCTAGGTAGGAAAAGATTATTCAATGTAGAGGAGCATTTATGGGAAGATTATAGTCTGGTTTTTGATGTTTCTTACGTACTCCAACACTTTCTGAGCTGGAATCAATGAGGTGTGTCTTATATAAGGTGCTTTTCAATCATTTATTCTATATTTGATTTCATTTCCCTAGTGAGATTATACTAGGGTGTGTTGTCTATATTTGAAATTCATTCTCTGAAATCTTGATGAACAAAATTGAGACGTGTTTTATAAAATTCATTATGTACCATTGGAAGAGAAGTGACAAGTGATATGCCCATTTTAGATTGGAGTATTTTTATATCGAAAAGCAAAGATAATCTTGAACAAAATATCTAACCTTTGGTAACATGATACACACATCTCCACATGAAAGATATATGTCTATGGTTAAAGAATGACAAGTCTCGTATTGTTAGTCAAATGAGATGTGTGGATTCTTTATAAGGCTTGAATAATCATTTTCTTTTGAGTTAGTTTTTGGGGTCTTGCCTGTAACTTTTCATTCAATGACTTTTCATAGCAACATTCCTAATCAACTAGAGTTCAATCAGAATATGACATGTTTGCTTATTATTTTAGTTGCTAAAATTTATATATTTATCGATATATTATAAACTAAATCACCTAAATTTTTCAAATCGTAATTATCCAATAATTATTGTAGGCCATGTAAAGAATTTTGAGACAACTTGGCAACTTGTTTGAAAAAAGGATCCCCCATCTTGCAAGTAGCATATACTATCAGTCCCTATCTTGTTTTGTCTGATTATTGTCTTGATGACTTCATATACTTGTCTAGAAATTAAACAACAAAATATACTACACTGTTGACTGTTGGTCTATCATTGTGGTGTTTAGCTGATCTAAAAAACTTTATAAATTGGTTAAATTAGCTAAGTGAGGGTCTTCAAAAATATTTTTTTTTTAAATTTTCAAGATAAGATCTGCATGTATATCTATTATTTTGGGACTCCGTTTTTTAGATTATATTGTTATTGTTGTTATTGCCTTTTGTAAACGCAAAAGGTGTGTATAAGCCTAAATCAATAAAAAATCACAACTCAATCATTCCTATTAACTTACTAGTTTATAAACTTGTAAACTTTTTTTGTTTGGTTATACTTGGTAAGTTTTTTTCCCTATTATCGTTAAAATATTGCTCCTAATATATTTTTTTAAATAATTATCTCTCTATTCGGTTTCAATCATTTATCCGTTTTTTGTAGTATTTTCAAAATTTATATCTTCTGTAAATAGATTTAAGAGCATGTCAATCATTTTAACTGAAAAAATATTTATGATCACCTTTAATTTTACCAAATACTTAAAATCTGCAATGATTTCTTAATCAATAAAAATATAGAGAACTTTAGTTCTTATATATATATTTTTTATAATATTAGCTTGAAGATCAACTCAACTGCAGTATATTATATCGAAAGATAGAAAGAACTATAGCTCAAACTTTGTATGCTTTCAATCCCAAGTAAAATTTTTGTTTGGATAGTAATTTTGGAGCATCAGATCATATGATAAAAAATACTTTTCAATATACAAGCTAGCTCTTCTTAATTATTCTTTGCATTGAATGGTTTCATCACCCGTCATGTACTTTATGTTTCTTCTTTTCATTATTAACTTCTACTTAATTTGTGCATAGATTATTAGATCAGCTCAATGGTATTGTACTCTTTACAGGGACTCTTTGTAGCTAAAGTTTGTCTATTTAATATTTTTAAGTCAAATTTTGAAAATATTTTTGTGCATATTCTCAAGCATATATTATATAGTTAAATTAATTATATAAAATATATCACCATTTTTAAATATACAGATTAACCTTAGTTGAAAAAGATAATAAGGTTTCACGATTGTTTTAGGCTAATTAAAGGATGTAACATGTTTGAAGTGATTAACTTATTTATGTAAATAAACAAAGAAACTTTTTCAACGTTAGAGCCGAAAGTGTCTAAGAACACTTTATTATGTGTTCAAGTGCACAGCCGAAACATTATTATAGTTTGAATATCTAAATAATATTTCGTCACAAATTTTAAAAATTGTTAATGTATTAAGCCTTTTTAGAATTAATATGAGTAATAAGGTGTGTGTGTATATATATACATATATATATATATATATACCCCAAGTAGGATTCGAACCTAGGACCAATCGGTTAACAGCCGGCCGCTCTACCACTGAGCTACTGAGGTACAACAGGAGATTCGATCTCATAGATAAATAGTTTCGCACAAAATAAGGCAGACAATATTTGTTGTTCATAGTTGAGGGGGGGGGGGGTTGATTTTTATAGCAAAGTTGGAGGGTAAATAAATCTACCAGTGTCTTAAAAGGCAGAGCGTTTTAATTAGTACTCACTCCATTTAAAAAAGGATGACCTAGTTTGATTTGAAACGTAGTTTAAGAAAAGAAAGAAGACTTTTTAGTCTTGTGATTCTAAATTAAAGTTATGTTAAATATATCAAATGTCCTTTAATCTTGTGGTCTTAAACATGTCACGTGGAAAGTTAAAGTTAAAGTGTTGTCAAAAAAGGAAAGAGGTCATTCATTTTGGAACAAACTAAAAAGGAAATAGGGACATTCTTTTTGAAACGGAGGAAGTATAGGGCAAGATGTAAGCCTCGAGACATGGAGCGTAAGTCCTATGGATCTCTAAAGTTTTAATTTAGAATATAGTATAATAACACAAATTATAAAAATACATCAAAGTCTGAAATAATTACAAACATGATTAATGAAATCATAGAAAATAAAACTTCTAACGTGATCATACAAGTATAAATAATCTAATATCTTAACTTTTGAATAATAAAAGAATCATTATTTCTAAAAATATTTTTTTATCATGATATACAATTCACCTCCTAAAAGAAAACAATCAATAAAACTTACCAGTATTATAATAAAAACATCACCCCATCATGAATAAAAATAAAATTACTTTCAAATAGCTAGATAAAATATGATAATTTTGAGATTTATCACAAAATCATCAAGACCAATGATAAGTGAAAAAGTAAATTGCGTTCTGTATTTTTAAAAGAAATATTACGTAATGTATAATCACCTTCACAATGTTATCCAATAGTAAAGATTTGATATTACAACTTGTTAATTGAGTTATTCTCAATCTTCTTATCTGTATAGATTAAAAAATTAAGTATAATTAATTTATTCAAGAATTACGAGGGTCAACAATGTTGGGTAAGATTTTAACGCATGACTTGTCTAAAATCTGTTAGGCGAACCCCTAGCATTGGGCGTGCTTAGGACGTACAATCGGGCGCTTAGAGTGTACGTCTTATATAAGTCCCATATTTGAGTCTCCGGGCGAGCCCCAAGGCGAGTCTCAACTAAGTCTTCTAAAACACTGAATTTCTCCTACTTCATAAAGGGGGTATGAAATTCATTGTAGATTAATAAAAGCGACCGAAGAGAGTAATGAGCAAGAACATTGTTGTCACGATCGAAAATGTAATGCGATGGTTGGAGTTGTTCCTCTATTAACTAGAGTAACGTTATTAAAAAACGAATCGAAATCGATAGTTCGAACAATTTTTTTTTATTGGTCTAGCGATTTTGATAACGATTGTGATTATTTTTGTTATCGGGTTATTGGTTCTTAACGGTTTGAGATTTTTCTAAACAGATTAATCGATATCTGATAGTAGATAAAAAAAATTGTACTTATACCATTTTGTATATAAAGTCCATGACTTATAGTTTAGTTTCATACTTTTATTTCTAACTGTCTCAAACTCTTGGTTATTCTATGATGTAAAAGTGTTTGCTTTTGATCAAGTTGCAATTTGTAAACTCACGTGTATGGTTCATTTGGTTTATCACCTTGTTTTTAAGTGATTTTCAATAGAAAAAAATTGTATTAAATCTTAACGGTTAAATCGATAATCGATAACCGATAAGCCAATATCTTAATGGTTCTATAATGATTTAACATCTCTACAAGCCGATAACCAATAAGTCAAACTGATAAACTTTAAAAGTGAACCGAATTGATCAATATACAATCCTAAATCAAAAGTTTCGGTTTCGAGCCCTGAGTATGGGAAAATCCTTAATAGGGAGAGCTATACCCTCTCAATGAAATTCTACCTAACACGAATCTAAATTAGTTGGACTTCAATGCAGATTTCAAATATCAAGTTGGGTAAAAAAGCAAAAAGAAGGAAGAATGTTGTCTTGCTACCAAACTTCTCTCAGTCTTTAACTTTTCCACATTCTTATTCTAATGTCCTCTTACGTAACATACATGCGTTTTTGTCAATGTCTTTTTTTTCCTTTCAGATATTTGTAGATAATTAAAGTATGTCAAGGAATTTTTATACATGTAATATATTTTATTTATAATACTTTTGTTTCAACTATTTGGTACTGCGCTTCTCACGCCTCCTAGTTAAAGCTAATCATATATATATATATATATATATATATATATATATATATATATATATATATATATATATATATAAAAGATGAAGTCACAACTTTCTATGGCCTCCATTCATTTTGTTCTCTCCTTTTTGACATCTTTTCTTATTTCTTAGTCCTTCGAGATGGCTCAGTTGATTTGGATGGTGGTTATCTACATGGATGATCCAAAATCGATTCTCCTCAATGAGTTCTGAGTTGAGTCTGTTGCATGGGACTTGCGTAGTGCGGTTTACATCCCTGTGTGATTTGCATGCTTTACACAGTGGGGAATTTATCCAGTGCGCACAAAGTACTGGCCATAGAGTGCTCATCCGAAGGGTAGAGGATGTGGTAGAGATTGTAGTGGTTGCACAGTAGGGAATTTATCCAGTGCACACAAAGTACTGACCATAGAGTGCTCACCCGAAGGGCAGAGGATGTGGTAGAGATTGTAGTGGTTGCGGGTTAATTCAATATATTAAACAAAAAAAGTTAGATATTCTAAAACTATATAAACTGTAATTTTTTGCACATTAATATGATGAAAAAATACATCTTAAAATGTTAGTCAAAGTTTTTATAGTTTGACTCAAAAAATAGAAACCATGACAAATAATACCGGACGGAGAGAGTACTAAGGTCATATCACTTTCTGAACTTACTTTGTAAATCATTTTCTATCCTTTTTCGACCTACATGACACTAGTATGAAAAAAAAAGTCGATGCACTGGACTCAGAAAATAGTGCCACGTAAACCGAAAAGTAATAAATTATTTACGAAATAAGTTCAGAAAAATAATAGGACCTTAATACAGTATAAGTGTGTTTCTGATATTCTAGACATAAATTAAGAATATTTATGCATTTTTCCTTCATAAAGTCTCAAATATATATATATTATTTCAAAATATTATGTAGATCTTAATAAATTGAAAATATAATGATAAAAAAAATTATTCTATCTTAATTTGAAGTAAATATAGAAATTAGATCCATACGAGGGGAGTATATACAAACATGACTACATCATTGTCATGAATTACATTAATTCTCAGTCGTCGCTAAACTTTGAATATTGCGTTCATATCTTTCTGACTAGTCATAATTCCTTTTTGAAATAATAATAATAAGTTCCTAACTGTTTAATTTATTCACCTTTCGATAATTCAAAATGTTAGACTGTTACGAAAAAAAGTAATTCTCCATTCATATATTATAGTATGAAAAGAACCCAATTGCCATATATTTCTTCCATTCATTTTTCTTTGTTATATTGTGCTTTATGAAAATTAATTTGACTAATTTTTTAAAATTAAAATAAATTATATTAATTCGATATTTTGAATCAAAAAATCAATTCTCCATTCATATATCATAGTATGAAAATAATCCAATTGTCATATATTTTCTCCGTGCACTTTTATTTGTTATATTACGCTTTATAAAAGTTAAATTGACTAATTTTTAAAGTTATATTATATTAATTCGATATTTTAAATCAAAAAATTTAGATATTCAAAAACTATACGAAAACTACTATACATTGCATTTTTTTGCATATCAATATGATAAAAAAAATATATCCTAAAATGTTAGTCAAAGTTTTTAAAGTTTGACTCTAAAAACAAAAAATGTGACAATTAACAGTGAATGGATGTAGTATTAACTAGTCAATCTGTTTCAAAACACTTTGAATTTCAAGATTCAAACAAGTTAATCTCCTATTTCTCTATAGTCTCTTTTAGATATTTTGTATAGTCAATTATTATGACTTATAGTACTTTACTATTGTTGCATCTTTAGTAAAGATTGATGTCTATAACTTACAAAATATTTATTTTTATCAACACTTTCTATAGTGTCTTTTAGATATTTTGTATAGTAAATTATTATGACTTATAGTACTTTACTATCGTTGCATTTTTAGTAAAGATTGATGTCTATAACTTACAAAATATTTATTTTTATCAACACTTATTTGGTTCAGTTTTATTTTTATTATCATTTCAACAATAGTTAGATTTGTTTAGGCAATTGCTCAATGATAAAGAGATGAACCAATTTCAATTGGCCAGTTTCTTTATAACGTGCGTAATTCTTTGAAACTTTGTGCATTTTGCGTACCTAAATATCTTGAATATATTGGTTACTCTTATACGGATTACTTAGAATTCATCAACTTTGACATGTTGCTTTAAAGCAATCATAGTAGTAGAAAATGTAAGTTGATGAGATCATATCAATGACTTCATATTACGAATGATAAAATTTTGTATGTACAAAGTTTGTGATTCTTGCACTGTTGTTGATTTGTTGGAGTATACTTAAGCGTTAAAGAAAGAAATATTTCGTAAAATTTTTTATGGATACACTTAATTTGACAATGATATAATCATCATATTTTAAAATATGATGTCATGTAAGTATTTTCAACACACGTTACTTGGATATTTAAGTGCTAACCAAGCAAACTTCTTGGATCGTGAAAAAAAATCTCCAAGAAAGTCATTGGCTTAAGAGTCTGTTTGGCTCAGCTTAAAAGCTGGTCAAACTGACTTAAAAGTTGGTTTTTGACTTATTTAACTGTTTGACAATACTCAAAATAGCTTATTTTAACTTAAAAAAAATTTATTTTAAGCCAAAAGTTAAAAGCTGGGGTAGGGGTGCTTTTTTTTTTTTAGCTTATAAGCTGTTTTAAGTTGACCATATTTTTATGTTTTTTCCCTTAATATTTTTATACAATCTCCAACTTACCCATATAACCCTAACATTTCTTTCTTCTATTTTTCCCTTTTCACGTTTGGCATAACAACTTCAGCACTTTTATCCAAACGCATAACTGCTTATTTTAAAAATAAGTTTCAGCACTTTCAAAAGTACTTTTTTAAAGCTGCTTTTATTAAGCCCATCCAAACGGACCCTAAGATAGATAAGCTCTGAGACTGAGATTATGTCCATATCTTGAAGTTTCAAATATGTACATATTGTAATATCTCGTAATAATAAAAATTACACTTATACTAGATATCGCCCCTTGAATCACCACTCCAACCCTCATGTTTAGGATCAACAATATTGTATTATTTGATTTAATATATTTTTGCATGCAAACACAAAATTAATGAAGAATTAGAATAACGTGGATAATTAATATGGCAAAGGCCCCATATTGGGTACCAAATTGCTTATTTATTTATTAGAAAAATAAGTTGAACTTGTTTGAAACGAAGAGTGTGTTTGGTACGAAGGAAAATATTTCTAGAAAAATATTTTTTTAATTTTCTCATATTTGGTTAGAATAAAAATTTTGAAAAATATTTTTCAAATCAATTCATTTTCCTCAAAATTAAGGAAAATGACTTAACTGGAAAATATTTTCTAAAACTCTCCTCCAATTTTAAATTACATTTTTTTTTTGGAAAAAACAAGAATTTTAAAAAAAAAATATTCAATTTTAATTTTTTTTTAATCCGATTCCTGACTCCCACCCATCCATCACCGACCAGCTCTCCAACCCCAAATGAGAAAATAAGATCAAAATCTACTTATTTTCTAAAATAACATTTTTCATGAGAAACATTTTCGATCATACCAAACACACCCAAATTTTTAACAATGAAATCAATTCAAATATTTATAAATCTTCACTAGATAACAGGGATAATAAATTTATACACACATACATAGTTCTTGCTGAATCTTCACTAGGTATTATATTTCCCGCTTCATACAAATGAATAAATCAAAATCGAACAGATTTCTTACAGATGTTTTTATCTTAAATTACAGAACTTAGATACACCCACTATCTTCTTCGTGTCCCAAATCACCTCAGACATTTTAGAGTCAGGTGCCATATATTTATCCTTCATCTACCCAATACTGACAATTCAAAGTAAATCAAAAATGCCTTTTCCATCTCCACTCTCCCAAATCGTCGACCAATTCGACGGTGTTAATGGTGATGCCATTGGAACAACTCTTTCATCTTCCTTTTTGATTACTAATTCCTCTGTTTCTCCTCTCCCCCTTTTACTGCCTGATGACTTCATCTCTGTTTTACTCTCATCATTTTGTTGCTTAAAGTTTGCAACTTCGAGTGGGAAATTCAATATTGCTTTGCTTCCTCTAAGCTTAAACGCTGCCCTGTCATATGCCTTTGCCGCATCCACTGCAGTATCGAATGTTCCTAACCAAACTCGACTCCCCTTTCTATTTGGGTCACGAATCTCCGCTGCAAACTTCCCCCATGGCCTCTGTCTAACTCCCCTATAATGCTTCTTCTCACTCTCAACATTCTCTACAACAACAACTGGCTTCGCGGGTATTGCTACGTTCAGAGATGGCTTCCGTTCTCTCAAGTTACTCTGTTTCGGAGAATTTGAACTGATAACATGTGGTTTTGCCTCAAATTCGAAAAAACCATCGTACTCTGTTTTTGAGGTATGATCAAGATTTGAAGTTTGAAAAGAGAAACGAGATTTAGAGCAGTAATATTCCATAAAAGTAACATCATCATCAAGAAGATGTTCCCTAATGGAATCAAGTGAAGTATAAATCTCTTGTGAAGAGCCCATTTTTCTTCCACTAATCAAACAAACTGTTGGAGAAGTCAACTATTTATGTTAAAGCTTCAAAGTAGAAGAGAAAATTGAGTAGAAAAGAGAGTGTGTGGAGGATGGGTTATAAAGAGGTGAAATGAAGAGATGAGGTTTCTTACGAGACTTCTCAGGTGGAGAAACGAAGCATCCTCCGCCTTAATCCAAAATCTTAGTCACTCTCATAGTTTATCTTTGTTAACAAATATCCGCATAATTAATTCTCACATTATTAATACACGTATAACTTCAAGGCATTATTAATACATATATAACTTCCGGGGTATAGGGTATCCAATTGGATACCCTTCGTCAAAAAAATTAAATCGTATTTATAAAAGATAATATTTTAAATGATTAAATAACACAATTTGGACACTTTTGAAAAACAATAAAAATTTTCTAGCTTAGTAATTTTAGTCGTTCAACTCCTACTAAGTTCTTTGCAACTTTCACAGGTTCAATTCCCATTATTTGACTTTGATTATTTTCTTTTTATTAAAAATTTAAATAAAATTTAAAAAAATTATTAAATTTAAAGTTATTAAGAAAATCCTATTTATTTGTTCCATTAAGCTACTAAAAGTGAAAATACTTTATATAAATTTTCTTTAATATAACTCGTTTGATTCTATTATTTATTTTTCATTTTTTGTTGTTAGTCATCAGAGGTTTGTGAAATATTGAACCATAAAAATGATTTCACTCTAAACTGAAATATATCTCTTTTTTTTTATTTGTTCACTTCCTACCAATAAACGTAACACTAAAGCTAAATATTTTGTAGTTTGATTTTAAAAAAATTTGGTACATTTTAATTTAAAAAATTAATCATGTTATGTAGTTTGATTTACAAAATTTAAGTACACCCATTCTTTAAATTATTTTTACGAGCTATGAGATTTTTGGACACCCTTCCTAAAAATTCTGACTACGCCACTGTATAACTCTATCCAACTATCAAACATCATCCTAGGAATGTTTGTACTCGAGTGATATAAGAATAATGCTCGATAGAAGATTAGAGCCCGTTTGAATTGACTTAAAAGTCTAAGTCAGTTTTTAACTTCTGAAAGTGTTTATATACATCTTTAATTTAAGACTATAAAATTGTAACGACCCTCTTAGTCGTTTTATAAACTTTAATCATTATTCTTATATTAATCATTTTTAATAATTTTGATAAATAAATTATGACTTATAAGAATGGGTGAAATTATTTTCATATTTAACCAAAGATTATTTTGTTGCTAATAATAATAGAAAAGAAAAATAAATAAATAATAATAAAAACAATATAAGGGCAATGTTGATGGCTGTAGTGGAGAGAAGCAGTTCACGCAGCCGCCGAGGAAAAAAAAATTAGAAAAGAGTTGGGCGAGAATTACGTCTTCTTCCGGTGGTTGGAAAAAATGAATTTTTCTTCAGGTAATTAGTAATCACTTTTAAATCTTTATACTAGTCCAGATCATATTATTGTTATTCAGTTGATTGAGTTGTGTGAGTAAAATAAATAACAAAAAGGGAGTGAACACTGAATGCTCTTCGGTAAGAATTTGTTTCTATGTTTATTTGAATCAATAAGTAGCTAATCTCATATTATGTTTTATAATTTGCTTGTTAAATAAGGAAATTGGAAGGAGTCTAGCAGTTTGTTTTGAAAGTTTTGGTGGGGATAAGATCTAAAAGTCGTCATTAATTGATGACCAAATTCTTTTTCATTCGATGTATTGAAATTAAAAAAAAAAACAATGCTCAAGAGGTTTATACGTATGGAAAGGGGTTCAAGTGTTTGATTTTCTCCATTTAAGTTATTGTATGTAACTTGATAATAATTTGGGCCTTTCTTTTATTTTATTGTTACAACTATTTTGGAAAAAATTAAGTGTTGGTACTATTATTATTATTATTATTATTATTATTATTATTATTATTATTATTATTATTATTATTATTATTATTATTATATAGCATTAGATATTTGTA
The DNA here is from genome assembly GCA_027704865.1 of Solanum neorickii. Taxonomy (NCBI): domain Eukaryota; kingdom Viridiplantae; phylum Streptophyta; class Magnoliopsida; order Solanales; family Solanaceae; genus Solanum; species Solanum neorickii. The sequence continues at coordinate 46,517,559 of JAKWJC010000365.1, read as the reverse complement.
ATATTATATTATAATGGGTTGAGGCTAATTATATGCCAATGATTAGAGGATAAGGGTGGGGAAAATTTTAGGTTATATGAATATGCAGATTGTTATATTCCCGTAAGTAAATGCCAATTTTTGTAATTAGGTTCGAGTGCTCTATAATTTATTTTTATTAATTATAACTTTGTTATGGTTCAAGTTTTGAGATGATGGGATATGTTGTTAAATAGTATGTGCATTATATTATATGAATATAATTAAATTCATCAAACTGGAGGAATTGAGACTTAACCCTAGGCTTAAAATTTGGAAAAATATAAGAATTAACATACTAAATAACATCGATATTTGAAAACTTAAATATTAATTTGGGTGTTGTAAGCTTCAAAATCTTATCGTGATTATTAATGTCAATAGATTGCTTGAGTTGGAAGTTCAGCAAAAGGGGAAAACCCAAGTCTCGGAGTGAATTCTCGATTGATTGAGGCAAGTGGATTTCTAAACTCTTGTTAAGTGTATGAAATGCGTGTATTTTCTTGTGGTATATGTTTGGGAGTAACGGGATTGGTGATGGGTTGACTTGTCCACATTGATTAATCTAATGATGAAAAAAAAAGGATTAAAAAAAAGGCAATGTGATTAAATATTTAAGTGTGATGTGTTCAGAAAGGGATGAAGGATTGTTGAATCATTGTTGATGTGATTTCATGTTTGTGTGGTTTTGAATTGTGCAATGTTATGAAAATGGTCATCTCCTCATTATTTGTGTGAACTTGTCATCTGCATTATTATGAGGCTTTGGTTGTGACAAGTGTTATGTGCATTGAGAAAGAATGAGTACTTAAGAGGATGTACAATTTCGAGGGACGTATCGCGCGCCGCGATGGATACTATATTTCGAGGGACGTATCGCACGCCGCGATGGATACTATATTTCGAGGGACGTATCGCGCGCCGCGATGGTTACTATTATCGAGGGTCGTGTCGTGCGCCGCGACAGATGCATGGACAGTTATGTCCCCCATGGGTCCCGGACTGAGAGACAGCGGGTGTGTAGGTCAGACATGCATCATTATACTTGACATTGCATTACACATACTTATCATTGGTGAACTTGATATTTTGTTTTGCTGATCTTGTGATTGACTTTCTGCGAAATTTGTGATTGATGAATACTGAGCTTGTTATTGAGGATATGTAATTTGTTGAAATTGTTGTTGTTGAGGGTATGTAATTTGTTGAAGTGTTTTTATCGAGGATATGTAATTTGTTGAAGTGTTGTTATTGAGGATATGTAATTTGGTAAAGTGTGGTTGTGGAGGATGTATATGTAATTTGTCTAAGTGTTGTTGTAGAGTTACGTGCTATGTAAATATGAATTGTTAGGTTAGACTGAATTTTTATGCAGTTTGTAATTGTGGAGGTTCGATTGGGGTGGTAGGAGTACCCGTATTTCATCCTCTTAGCTTGTGTTTAGACGTTTACTTACTGAGTACCGTGTGGTTTGGCACTCACCCCTTGCTTCTACAAATTTTTGTAGGTTATGAGCCTGGATTTTTGTTGTACTTGTCATTCTCTTCTTTTTCGAGGCTTCTTTGAGATTTGTCAGGTAGCTGTTTCCATCGCAGCAGACTTTCTTCTCCGTAATTATGTTCTTGTTCTATTCTAGAAACAAGTTCATTTGAGACTTGAGTTTTCTTTTGAATCAATTGTAATACTTTAGAGGCTTGTACACGTGACAACCAGATTTTGGGTTATAATATAAGTCGATAGTAAATTTTCCGTATTTTATTGTAAATAAGTTGAGTTTTAGGCTGACTTGTCTTGGTGGGATAAGACAAGTGCCATCACGTCCATTTTTGGGTCGTGACAAAAATTCATTTTTTTCTTAAATTTTGAAACGAATTAAAATCAGACAAATAATTTTTTTCAAAAAAAAAAACTGAGAAGAAGGGATTAAATTATTTATTTACAAAATTCTCTTTCACTAATAGTGAAATAGTGAAAAAGAAATTTGAGGAAGAAATAATATTTTTAAACAACTAATGCATGCATTTAAAAGCATTGTAAATGTTGGGAATAAGCGGATAAACACAAAAATATATATGGTAAAAGTAATGGAAATAAAATGGGAAAATAATGAAATCAAAATTTTACGTGAAAAAACCTTCTTAATAAGGAAAAAAATCATGGGTCAAGTGGAGCAACTGATATTACTATAGTAAGTAATTTTACACTGTGTAGTCACGAATAGAATACTCAAAGTGACTACTATACACTCAAAAGGAACAACACTCTTTTGTTTTCCACCTTACTAAAATATCGCTCACACTTTATTTTTCTTCACAGACTATTTTTCTTCTATAGTCTATGGAATACCTCACTTTGCTCTCAGTATGATTTTTCTCTCTAACTTTGTGTGTTCTACAAATGAGCAAAAATGCTCTATTTATAGAAGGATAAAACCATGCCTATGTCACCAATGACATCGATAAATATAGGAGAAAATCTTTCGTCAAAGTCATTACCCTTCCTTTGACCGGAATCCTTAACCAATCTAGCTTTGTACATGGTCTTCAAGTTGTGTTCTTCAACTTTAACTTTGAACATCCACTTGTTCTTCAAAGCTCTCATGCCCTTGGGTAATTTTACCAACGCATAGGTGTGGTTCTCATGCAGAGAGTCCATCTAATATTGCATGCTTCAATCTGTTGATTCTTGTGCTCATCTTCCATAGCCTCCTCATAACATTCAGTTCTCCCCCGTTAGTGAGTAACACATACTCATTGGGTGAATAACGAGAGAAAGAAAATCGTTGTCCTGTGGCTTTCGAAGTGAAATATTTGATTCGTCCATAACTTCATGAGTAATAGGATCATCAATAACAATATCATTGTTATTATCAAAATCAATATGTTTATTCGATACATGATTCTGGGTGTCACCATAATTATCAAACCCAATAACATCATGCACACTTGTGTGAAGAACCTCATCATGCTGAACTATACCATCAAACTTGAAAATTCTACCTTTTCCACTTTTTCAATATCTTCAATTGTTTGATTCTCCATGAAAATAGTCTCACGACTTCTCACAAGTTTCTTTTCAATTGGATTATATAGCCTGTAATTAGATTCATCATGGCCATATCCAATGAAGATGCACTGCCTTTTCTTGGCATCTAACTTTGACCTCTCATCTTTTGGCACATGTACAAAAGCTTTCCATCCAAATACTCTCAAATGGTCATAAGAAACATCCTTTCCGTACCAAACACTATTTGGTACATCACTTTGCAAAGCAACAGCCAGAGATAGATTAATAACATGTGCAGCGTTCAATAAAGTCTCACCCTAAAATGAGTTCGACAACTTTTCTTCAGAAAGCAAACATCTAATCTTTTCATCAAGGTCTTGTTCATTCTCTCAACCAAACCATTAAGTTGAGGAGTCTTCTGGTTCTAATATCTTGATGCTTGCAGTATTCGTCAAATGGTCCACAATATTCACCACCATTATTAGTACGATTATATTTCAATTTCTTTCCAGTTTCTCTTTTAACTGAAGCCTGAAACTGCTTGAAGACACCTAACACTTGGTCTTTAGTCTTCAAGACATAGATCCAAAGTTTTCTCGAGCAATCATCAATGAAAGTGACAAAGTAGAGTGCACCACAAAATGTCTTTGTCTTTATTGGACCACATAAATCAGAGTGCACCAACTCAAGCAACTCTGTCTTTGTCGAAGGAGGGTAGGACTTAAACGAAACTCTATTTTGTTTACCAGCCAAGCAGTGCTTACACTTTCTAATTAGCACCTTTGAAATTTACAAAAAAATCTTCTTGGGTAGAATATTAACTCCTTTCTCGTTGATGTGGCTAAGCCTCTTGTGCCATAACGTTGAGGAGTTATCGCTCTCAACCGCATTCACCATATCAACACAAACAGATGTCGTAGTCCACTAGACGTTTGTTACCACGAGCCACAACTAAGGATCCCTTAATTAGCTTCTATTTTCCATTACCATTGGTACTAACATATCCTTCATTATCTAAAACACCAACAGAAATTAGGTGCAAACGAACATCAGGAGCATGTTTCGCATTATTCAAAACTAGTTTCCAAACAAATTGTACCATCATCAACCTCCTTAGAAACAGTCTCATTACCCATACTCAAGGTTCCAAAATCACCAGGAGTATAGGAAGAGAAAAAATCCTTCCTTGATGTCACATGAGATGCGGCACCAGTGTCCACAATCCAGCTTGACTCATCACAAGCAATGTTTATCATATTTACATCAAGAACGGTAACAAGATCTTCGGTGGTGACGGTGGCTAGGTAATTTTCATTACCATCTTATTTACTTTCCTCTTTGTTTTTGTTTTCCCTCTCCAACTTCATGCAGAACTTCTTTGTGTGCCCTTTCATGCCACAGAGATAACACTCAATATTCTTAAGTCTGCCTCTGGATTTGCTCCTATTTTGTTCTTTATATTGAGAACCACGAGTTTTGTTTCTCCCTCTGGGGCCAGTTATCAGGACATCCGACGAAGAAGAACCTTGAGTTTTTCTTCTCATCTCTTCGTTTAAGATACTACTCTTGGCGGAATCCATAGAGATCACACCATCCGGAGCAGAATTTGACAATGAAGTTTTAAATATTTCCCAAGAATCTGGTAGAGAACCAAGTAGAAGCAAGCCTTGAATTTCTTCATCAAATTTGATGCCCATAACAGATAATTGGTTCATGATCCCCTGAAAATTATTCAAATGGTCTGTCATCGGAGAACCATCATGATACTTAAACTCAACATCTGCTTTACTAAGAACATTTTGTTATTGCCAGTCTTCCGAGCATACAAACTTTCAAGATGCTTCCATAGGGTTCGAGCATGTATTTCTCCAGAAATATGGTTAAACACATTATCGTCGATACATTGCCTAATGAATCCATAGATCTGTCTGTGCACCAGATTCCACTCTTCATCTGTTTTATTATCAGGATTTACGGTGATAAATACTGATTTGTAAAAGTTCTTGACATAAAACAGATCTTCCATTTTCCCCTTCTAAGTGGCATAATTAACACCATCCAAAGTAACCATTCTACTTGTGTTGGCTTCCATTGTTTTTGCCAAAAAAATTATTGTTATCGCATATCAAAGTAAATCTTTTATGATGTGGAAGTTCAGAATGTGCTGCAACCACAAAACATATTCAGATAAAACCTTGGCTCTGATACTAGTTTGTTGAGAAATTGCGGACAAGAACAAAAATATATATGGTAAAAGTAATGAAAATAAAACGGAAATATAACGACACCAAGAATTTCACGTGAAAAACCCTTCTAAATAAGAAAAATAATCACGGGTCAAGAGGAGCAATTGATATTACTATAATAAGTAATTTTACATTGTATAGTCACGAATACAATACTCAAAGTGACTACTATACATTTTATGTCATCTAATTTTCTATTGTAAGATCAGATAAACTAGTCGAAGAATTTTCTTTTTTTAAGATTATAATTTTGAGATAATTTAATGTGTGAACTCAAAAATTCCTAGAATTCGTTTGTCCATTGAAATTTCAAATACAACTTGAAAATTCCACTATATGCATGTTTTTTAGTTTTTACATTAAATTTTATTTTTATAAATATGACTCTATTTAAATTATATTTCATGTTAAATTTATATTTAATGGTATTTTTTTTAGGAAATGTCACGACCCAAATCGGGTCGCGACTGGCACCCACACTTACCCTCCTATGTGAGCGAACCAATCAATACAAAACCCAACATTTCAATATAATAACACAATATAATGCGGAAGACTTAAACTCATTAATGAAAATCAATTAAATAACTTCTAAAAACTCAACAACTATTATTATCCCCAAAATCTGGAAGTCATCATCACAAGAAAATCTACCTCAAATTACTAAATCTAAGAGTATCTAAGAAGCTAAAATAAGTAAAATCTAGTCCATGCCGGAAGTTCAAGGCATCAAGACATGAAGAGGAAGACCCAGTCCAAGCTAGAAGCATTAGCTCACCCTGAAATCCAGTGTAATGAAGACTGGCTAGAGTTGCGGTTGAGTTGAAGACGACGGCACGTTTGCTGCACTCCACAAATAACAAAGAAAGAAACATACAAGTAGGGGTCAGTACAAACACAAGTACTGAGTAGGTATCATCGGCCAACTCAAAATAGAAAATAGTATACATCATATCATATCATAAATCAACTACCATACTCAATCTATAGCAACAACATGTACAAGAATCTTTTATAAATAACGTCAAGTACACTCATGAGGACTCAAGCCTCCATATCATACTCATTTGGGAATTAGGTTCATTAAATTGAGTATATTAACATCTTTCAAGATTCATTATCTTTATTTCTCTCGTGTCGGTACGTGACACTCCGATCCTCATCATACTATCCTGGTGTCGGAACGTGACACTCCGATCCCCTAATTCTACGTGTCAGTTCGTGACACCCAATCCCCTAATTCTACGTGTCGGTTCGTGACACCCGCTCCACTAATTCTACGTGTCGGTTCGTGACACCCGATCCCCTAATTCTACGTGTCGGTTCGTGACACCCGATCCCCTAATTCTACGTGACGGTTCGTGACACCCGATCCCCTAATTCTACGTGTCGGTTCGTGACACCCGCTCCACTAATCTCATTCTGTCAATTCATTAAGCCTTCTTTCATACTAAGGCATCATCAATCTCATTACTTAAGTTCATCAAGCCTTCTTTCATACTAAGGCACCATCATCTCATTACTTTAGTTCATCAAGCCTTCTTTTATATCAAGGCATCATCATTAACAAGGGATTTTCAAGATTTGGGATTCAATAGCTTCATCATGCTTATTTCATCACAATTATATAATCACATTCATGCAAGCATACAATTAAGCATATAGACGACTTTACAATACAACCCAACACATATCATTCGCTATTGAGAGTTTACTACGAATAGCATAAAAACCATAACCTACCTCCACCGAAGATTCGTGATCAAGCAAGCAATTTCCCCAAAGCTTTGCTATCCTCTTCGTTTCTCTCTCTCTTGATCGATTCTCCCTCTCTCTTTGTTCTTTCTATTTTTCTTATTCAAACCCTCTTTCTTTTACCCTAATTAGCATATAATTAAGTATACAAGATGAGGAATTAACCCACTAATTAACTCAAGGTTACCTCTTTTAACCCCCAAGTAATTGAGTTATTAATATTAAACCACTAACTTTATAATTATAAGACGGAATAGTCCAAAACGCCCCTTAAAATAATTACAGAAATCCGACCCAGCCTGGGATTACGCAGCCTGTGACGGCCCGTTGTGCCTGCGACGGTCCGTCCTGCTTCTCCGTCACAGAATTCAGAAACTCAATTCCATTAAAGGGTCTGTGACGGTCCGTCGTACCCACGACGGTCCGTCATGCCATTCCGTTACGAAGTTCAGAGAGTCGATTTCAGTACCCAAATTTTCAGAATTCTAAGTGTTTTGGAACGAGACCCCCTCGATGGTCCGTCGTGCCCATGACGGTCCGTCGTGGGATCCGTCGACTCAACCAGTTTTTTCAGAATAAAATCTGCTGCTCAAAACGACTAAACAGGTCGTTACAGGAAAAGTACTCCAATATAGATTTGCTTGTATTTTCAGGTGAAGTAATCTGAGGTAAATAATTTTAGCTAGTTCTTTTAAAAAAAATTGAAAGATATAAATTATATTTAGTAAAAGTATATTAAGATTTTGAATATTTTTACAAAAAAGTATAGACAAACATAGTTTTAGCTTCAACTTTAAAATATCAAATAAAATAAATAATATTTAACTTTTATAGCAAACGCCCGTCTAATATGTTAAAATATATGGAATGACTGGGTGGTCATCCACACTGATAACCTGAGATCAAATCGATACCCCCATCAATCGCTTCTCAATGCCTTCTGAGTCGAGTTTGTTGTGTAAAGCTTCACTAACGTTGTTTTTGTCCTTGTGTGATTTGCAGGCTATTAACACAATATAAAGTTACTAAGTGCTCACTCAAAGGACAAAGACTGTGACAGAAATTAGAACACCGATTTAAAAAATATGTATTAAAATATGCTGAAGAGTGGTGCTTGGAACAAAGTGCTGATACAAGCTATTTTGGTGGATGAGTCCAACGTCTTCCAACAACAATCCAATTTCCAGCTAGCTTCTATATTAATATTATCAACAAATATTTTATTGTTATACTTACTTGTAATTACATGCATTTTAAGTAACTTGAATTGATTGTATAAATTCTTTTCACTCTGTTAGTTATATAATGGATAGATGTTAAACTTCTTATAGATTATTTATTGTTTATTATGGATAATGATATAAAATATAATTTATTTGTAGAAAAGTATGCTAAATTATAATTGCACATATATAATTTTATTTAACTCATTAAAATGAGGCAATATATAAACAGAAAGTCACTAGCAAACATTAAACATAGCACGTGAATTGACCTAAGGCAAAAAGGACCCCATCACTTGAATTTATTGTTCCTTTCGAAATGTACTTTATCAATGGAATTGACACTTTGTAATATTTAACAAAATATAATATAAATCATACATATGATTAACAATATGTAGGTATCGTGCACATCTTGTTTGTACGTAGAATTAATTCATAAAATTATAATGCTTTCAATTTATTCAAGTTCGAGCTTATTATTATCAGCACAGTTTAAACTATTGTTCATTAGAGTTTGGGCTAATATATAATTAAATTATTAATTAATTTTTTTGTTCATATTTTTTAAATTTTATTTAATATATAATTAAGAAAAGTAACTAATTTTAGAAGATACTAAAAATGGTAGAAGAATATATAGAAAATTGAAACTTTAAAAAAATTCGAACAAGTTGAATTATAACTTATATTTTAATTCATTTCAATGAACTAATAACTTACACATTTATTAACTCAATTTGTTTTGACTCGCTCACGCGGTGACCCCCACCTATTTGTCACCTTTACTTGCATGCAACATCAACTCCAACAAGGCAATCAACTTGCAAAAGTTTGCTTCCTATTACCAACAAGGGAATTATCCAGGTTGCTGCCTTTGTCCTGTTACTAGTAGTAATAATTCTTTTATGGCTAATTTTGGGTATTTTATTCTTGTAATTTAAATTGCGGATGATATTTTTTATATTAGAAAAAAGAAAAAGCAATTTATAAAAATGACTATATTTATAGGGTTATTAAAGTTCAATAGCTATAAATATGTTATTTATTATAAATGACTACATTTTATGTTAATTTCTAGTTACATGTTTGTATTAAAATTTATTTTATTTTTGTTATTATTATTATTTATACAATGCACTAAATAAGGTATGATATGTTACCATAACTTTCAAGTACCAACTATTTATTATGGTCCTAAATAACTGAAATTTCCATTATTAAATTACCAACTAATAATTACGCATTGTATGCAAATATGATTGATTCACATAATACAAAAGGTTGTATTTATATTCCTAAATACAACAATATTCACTAAATACTAATCATAAAGGTATTCATAAAATTTTGAATATAAAAGTTTATTCATGTCTTTTCTCGTTGTATTTTTGCATATATTTTTATTTTTTATTTATTTATACACTAATACAGTTGTAATTACAATAGCTAAATAAGAAAAATGTATTACTTGTATAACTAGCCTATGAATACTTTGGATTCAAATTGGTATTTCTATTTATAAAACTTAAAGTATTAATATATCAATGATACAAGTATTTATAAAAATTTAATGTATTAATACATCAAACAAGGTAAAGTAGTACAATTTTAGAATATGAATACAACAATTTGAAAAATGGATACACTATTGTTAATCAAAAAAATGAATACACCAATATACTATAATACGAATACGCTGCTGTTAAATAAGAAAATGGAATAACAATAGAATGTGTATGTATCAAAGTGTGTAAGTATTCGACTATATAAAAAAAAATTTTAAAAAAATAACAAAACGTCGATCTATTTTTTGTAAAGTTTTCTATAATACTTGAGGTTTATCGTTAACTTAGGTATTTATTTATAGAAATATAGTATTGATGTATCCAACTATACTTGTATTGCCTAATCAAATTGGATAAATTACTTATGTATCCAAGTATATTTGTATTCACAAATCACCATTTTATTAATATTACAATACAATTATCTATGTATATAAGTATTATTAAATATAAACATTTGACATTTGGTTGTACCACAAATATAAGTATAATGAATTGAACCACAAAAATCACTCCTACAATTATATAAAAGGAACTTGAATTGGAAGGAATTGGGGGGTGGGGGGGAATACAAAAAAATCTGTAATATAAGGAAATTGATGAAAGAAAAGGTATGAATACATAATTAATTATGAGTTTAATAATAATTTTCCTATTTATTATTTATTTATATTAAATATAAGAAAAACTAATTATTGATATACAATTAAATTTGTTGTTTATTGTACAATTATAGTCATATAACATAAAAAAAAAATTAAACTATATCTATATTATTTAAATGTATATTGAAGTTTGCCATATTATGTAATTTTTCCATATCTACATTTATTAAAAATGACTTTAAAATATTCTTCTTCTATTTTCTTTTATTTAGAAATCTTTCATTTTTATTTTTAATTTAAAGATATACTCCTTACTGATCTAAAAGTATATCTAACCCACATTATATTATTTCTTTTACTAGTTCTAAAATATAATTTTTATTTATTCAAATTATTAATATTAGTTCATCCCAAAATATTTAAATTATTTTATTCTAACGTAAAGAATCATCTACTGTGTTAAATAATCAAATTCTTCGATCATCAAATAAAAAGTAAAGTTGCGAAATATACACAACATAGAGACCATTTTATCATTAAAAAATATCTTACTCAAAGAAGTAAAAAATCATTAACCTATATATCATATTAGATCTCCACTATATTCTCAACTATTTTATATTACATCTTTATAATTACTAAGTAATTTTCACCCCTAAAATTAAAACGATTGAAACAAGGGAAAAGAGTTAAAAATACCTCTCAACTTTGTTTTATTGGTTAATTATGCCCTTACCGTTAAAACGAAGTTAGTTTTACCTCTATCGTCTGCAAACTTATCATTTATACCCTCCAAGCTAACGGTTTGTCCCAAATCAAACTTAAATTCTCAATTTCGACCCGAATTACCCATTTAAAATTCATTTAGGAAATTCTTTTCTAATCCAACCCATATAAAATCCGCCACCATTATAAACAAAATCGAATTTAATTTTCAATTTTCTCAATCTTGTTAAGTCAACAAAAATAAAAAAGAATGGATTTCTCCCTTGCTATTGGATATGTTATAGTTGTTGCTCCATATGTAATGTCTTCAAAACCATTGTTAAAAGCTTCTAAGGGTATAAGTTGTTGAATTAGAGCTTAGAAACTTGAAGAATCAACCATGAAAACTTCATAGCCATTAATGGTGCTTGGATATTGAGTTTAAAATTTTAAGCCGAAAATGGTTTGGTGGACCCTTGTACTTATATCAGTTTGTATTCTGAACCCTTCTACTTATCTATTTGTCATCTGGACCCTTAGATCAGATCCTTCTGACCATTTACCACATTTATGTTTCTTTAAGATGGCATAGTTGGCGAGAGTGTGTGATTTTACACTCCTTAAGGCGAGTGAGTACTATATTTCAATTTTAAAAATATTAATAAAAAAATAAAATAATACAAAAATTAAAAAATAATTAAGAAGACCACATCTTCTTCACCATATTCCACCTTCAACACCAACTATTTGCATGCCCAACTCTTTCTTTTTTCTTTCTATACTCTTGTTATCAGATCTTGGCATTGAAACCTTCTTGACTCCATTGATTCGCCTATAAAGGGAGAGGCCGATAGTAGTGGTGCTCCTTGGAGAAAGTGCGGCGGCGATGGCTAGGTTGGAAGATCTAGTTACACATTGAAGAGATTTCGCGTAGATCTGGTGGTATGGCGTTGACGGACGACGGCGGCAGTGTTATGATGGTGTGGCAGCTACGGCCAGATTTGGCGGCGACGGCTAGATCTGGTGGTGTGGCGGCGGCAGCTTCAAAATATTTATTTTCTTTAGCTTCTATTATGGTGTCCTTCATTTAGTTTTTTCTTCTCATTTCTACAAATTTGTAAGGTAATAAATTTGATAATTTTGACGGATAAAAAATAATTGTTAAATCAATATTTGGATATATTGAAATATTTTGATGGTGATAATGTTTGCATTAATGGAGAAAAGAGATTTATGAAGTTTCAAGTGATGAACAAAGTTTTACAAAAAATTATAACTGAAATTTATGAATAATGAAAACATAAAAAATTTGGTGATTTTTGTGATATAAGAAAGTGGTGATAATGGTAAAGATGATGATGGTAGTGGTGAGATCTAATGTAAAAATTGACACATGGTTAAAGAAGAATAAAAGAGGAAAGAAGTAAAAATATATTTTTTTCTTAAAAATAAATAATTAATGATGTGTCTTTTTTTTTTTTTATTCCTGTCTCCTTAGAATTCAAGAATACAATGGTACGAGCCTATACAATGATGTGTCATTTAAAATCTGACGTGGATGACGATGTGTCACTTTTGTTGAGCGTTCACACAAAGCCAAGGGTGTTTAAAATGTTGAGTTTCGTTGTCTAAGGGCTCAATTGACAAATAGTTAAATAAAAGGGTTCAAAATACAAACTGACACAAGTACAAGGGTCCATCAGACTATTCCGTCAAATTTTTTAAATTTCTAACTCAATAACTTCAACTTCTTTCCCAAAACACACAAATCGAAAACAGAACACCCATTTCTTCACAACTGAAATTACAGATCTAAATTTGTGTAATTAGAGGATTTCCCACCCAAAATTGCAGCAGCATGAACATTTTAGTTTCTTTTTTTTGTTGTCGTTGTTTATGGTGGAATTTGAACACCTCCATTTTTGCTATCATGTGCGGCGCATTCGAAGAATCAGACCAGTGACTTTTGGGGAAGAAGGTTATTGGATTATTTCAATAACAATATTGTTCTTATTTTTGTGCATGAACACAAGCTTGGCATGTCTTCATCCTCTGTTTTTTCTTCCAACATTACTTCTTAAAAGTTCATTAATGGTTGAAAATTCATTTGTTCATCAGGAATTGAGATGGGTTTTGGTGAATTTATTACTTTCTTTTTATACATTTGGCATATAAGACCAGACTAATGGGTTATGGGTCCAATTTTATTGATAATTTGTTTTAAATGAGTAATTCGGGTTAAAATTGGAAATTTGAGTTTGATTTGGGGCAAATCGTTAATTTGGAGGGTACAAATGATAAGTTTGCAAACTGCAGGGGTAAAACTAACTTCGTTTTAACGGTAACGATAATCGACCAATAAAACAAAGTTAAGCGATATTTTTGACTATTTTCCCTTGAAACAATGCCTTTTCAAAGACTTTTCCCTGATCCAGAAAGTAGAAAGCAAAACTTCAAACACCCGAAACAACTATTACAATTTTCTTCCGTTTTTGTCAGTTTTAAATAAATGATCTATTTATTTTTTGGTAACATTTTAATTTCAGTTTTACACATAGCATATTTAAGGCTATAAGAATAAAGGATAATTTTAAAATAAAATCACAAAATTTAAAAGTCTTCTTTAGTTTCTTAACACTTCGTGCCTAATCAAAGTAGATCATTATTTTTTTTTTAAAAAAAAGAGTATTAAATACTTGTAATAAAAGGTGCCTAGGTTTATAAGTTACTCTCAAATAAAAGAATCACACATACATAATCAAATCAAGAACCAAAGCAACAACCATACCTTAGAAACATGTCGTTTTCTTAGATCTCACGAAGCACTCCTCATAATGGATGTTATTTTCAAGAATAAATTTTGTATTTGTGCGAATAACATCCAACATGATAACATCAATGTGGTGTATTTATATAAGGGAAAAGGGTCTGATATACGCCTCAACTTTGTCATTTGAAGCTGATATACCCCTCGTTATAAAAGTGGCTCATATATGCCCTTACCGTTATACAAACGGCTCACATATACCTCTGCCGTTACAAAATGACTCACATATACCCTTCATTTAACGAAAGTTAAAAAATTAGTTTTCAATTTATATTTATTACTTCTATTTTTTTTTTAAAAAATATTTAGTGGTATATAAGATTCTTCTATCAAAGTTCAAGGTATATTTTAATTTTTTTTCATACATAAATTATTTTTTGACTTCTTTTATTATAATTATTTGAGTTTCTTATTCTTATTTTGTTTTTTTTTCTTTCATTCCTTAGTTTAAAGAAAAAAAATTAAATTATCTTTTTTTGTGTGTATTGTAATTTAATTTCGTATTCGAAGAAAAAATTTGGTCATCTACAATAAGTTTTACAAGAATATTAGTGAAACATAAATAAATTTGATTATCAAAATAATAATTATAAATTAGTCATGGAACAAAAAAAAGTCAAAAAAAATATGTTTGACGAGGATTAAATTTACTCATATGAGATTATATTTTTTTAAAAAAATAATAAAAATTTAGATTAAAATTATTTTTTTTTTTCATTTCCGTTAGAGGAAAAGGGTATATGTGAGCCATTTGTTTACAAGTAGGAATATATATGAGTCACTTTCATAACAAGGGTATATTAGCTCTCAATGACAAAGTCGAAGGGTATATCAGACCCTTTTCCCTTTATATAATAATGGTGATAATCAATTATTTTTTTTCTCATCTTCTTCTTTCAAAACTCATCAAAAGAAATTCAATCTAATTTGGATGAATTATAAAAATGAATACATATGAATTGAACAATTTAAGATTGATTGCGTATTTACATTAAATAACGCTTAATGAATGAAATTATTAAAGATTAAAGATCCAAAGAGACACATAATTATAATCCTAATTCACCTCAGACTTAGTTTATAGTCAGGTGCATATTCATCAAATACTTATAATCCAAAATTATATCATAACAAGCTGAGATAATGGTGACAATGGTGGCACCTCAAAAATACCCTTTTCATCCCAAATCGTCGACCAACTTGACGGTGTTAATGAAGATGCCATTGGAACTACTCTTTCTTCTTCTATTTTCCTTTCCTTCTTGATTACTAATTCCTCTGTTTCTCCTCTCCCCCTTTTACTGCCTGATGACTTCATCTCTGTTTTAGTCTCATCATTTTGTTGCTTAAAGTTTGCAACTGCGAGTGGGAAATTCAATATTGCTTTGCTTCCTCTAAGCTTAAACGCTGCCCTGTCATATGCCTTTGCCGCATCCACAGCAGTATCAAATGTTCCTAACCAAACTCGAGTCCCCTTTCTATTTGGGTCACGAATCTCCGCTGCAAACTTCCCCCATGGCCTCTGTCTAACTCCCCTGTAATGCTTCTTCTCAATCTCAACGTTCTCTACAACAACAGGTTTCGCGGGTATTGCTACGTTCAGAGATGGCTTGCGTTCTTTGAAGTTACTCTGTTTCGGTGAATTGGAGCTGATAACATGTGGTTTTGCCTCAAATTTGAAAAAACCATCATACTCTGTTTTTGAGGTATGGTCAAGATTTGAAGTTTGAAAAGAGAAACAAGATTTAGAGCAGTAATATTCCATAAAAGTAACATCATCATCAAGAAGATGTTCCCTAATGGAATCAAGTGAAGTATAAATCTCTTGTGAAGAGCCCATTTTTCTTCCACTAATCAAACAAACTGTTGGAGAAGTCAACTATTTATGTTAAAACTTCAAAGTTGAAGAGAAAATTGAGTAGAAAAGAGAGTGTTTGGATTCTGGGTTATAAAGAGGTGAAATGAAGAGAAGAGGTTTCTTAGGAGGCTTCTCAGGTGGAGAGAGGAAGCATCCTCAGCCCTAATCCAAAATCTTAGTCCCTCTCATTATTTATTGGGAGTTTTTAAATTAAAAAAAATTTCGTTTGGTGTCTCGAGTTCACGTTGGAGCTTCGGTTAAATTCAGATTGCATATTGCAGGGTTCACTATTTGAGGGTGGCGCTCCCAGCAAGATTTTCTTCATAGCCAGGACTCGAATTCGAAATCTCTGGTTAAGGGTAAAATATTTCCACCAGTGCAACACAACTCATGTTGGTGTTGAGAGTTTAAAATTAGTTTTGAATAGTTTTACTATGTCAATTCTTCTTCTGTTTTAATATTTTGTTTCGACAAATAAATAGTTTAAATTTGATTGTGAAAATCTATATATTTGTAAACTAAATAAAAAAATATATAGATTTTTTGATGTTATAATTCAACTCCAATTTCAATAAAAGAATGTTCTCTTTTTTTAAAAAAAATTAATTTTTAATTTTTCATAAAACATGTTTAAAATTAAAGATGGACGACATTTACGTACATTGTTATACTACATTTTAGGATCATGAAATACTCGTCATAATTTTCTTTTTGAGCGTCAAATAAAATGAATTTCAATAATATTTTATGAAGTATTTTTTTCATTGATATGAGAAAATTCAAATTCATACTATTTTTTCATATATTTTTTTTAATATCTGCATTTTTTGCTTCAAAATAACAAATTAATTTAATCTAAGTTAGCCTTGAAAATTAATCATATTAATTTTTAAAATATAAAACGTGATAAAAAAATATTAAAATACATTTAAAGAATGCTGTTTGAAACAAAACAAAGTGATGAAATGTGCTATTTTGGTCATTTTGTTAGCTTACTTGTAATTCATTTCTAAGTAATTTAATTGCATAAATTTATTTTCCACAATGTCAGTTAATGCATATCTTAAACTTTCGAAAAAACATTTATACATAACTATACTCTCTTGATTTTAATTTAATTAAATTCTAGAGGTATTTTATGTAGTTTAAGAAAAAAAATTGAGTTATAAATTAGGAATAGTTTTTCATTTTCCGGTTATTAATTATTGTTAAAATTTATAATTAAAATAATTAAACATTAATTAATATATAATTTTAGTACTAATTAATGAAGGGTGAAATTAAAAAAAATTCTAAATGTGATCTTACAAATTGAATAGATAAATAAATTTAAAAACAAAAAATATCTCAATTATTTAATTAATTTGAAATAAAGAGATTATAATATAATAATGACATAACATATATATTGGACCCTAAACTTGACTTCAAATTTTAACTTGACCTCCATCATTCATAATGTACAAACAGACACTTTAACTATTTAACTTTTAAATAAATAAGCACGTGAGTCCTACATGACATAATACACGTAGGACACTACGCAGGACAAAAAATGTCATGTAGGATGACATGTACGACATGTGTGTCTGTTTGTTCAACTTTATATAAGTTTATGTGTCTACTTGTGTACATACAAAGTTGAAGTGTATAAATGTGATTTAAAGTCAAATTAAAAAATATATCTATGTATTATGTTTATAATAATCTAACTTAACAGATTATTTACTATTTATTACAGGTTATCAATCAATGTACGAAATATCATTATTTTTAAATGAAAACAATTCATTTGTAAGAAAATAATATAAATTATCATTGCACATAATTTTAACTTAATATAAGGAACAGGAAGCTGCAATCAAACAAAAAGCGTAACACGTTGAAATGACCAAAGGCAAAAAGGACCCCATCAATTGACTTAATTGTTCCTCTCATACCTACTTTTCAACGGCATTAACGCTTTGTAATATTTAAAACAATATATAATGTAGGAGATGATACAAATAATAATATAGGTCACGTAACATTCTTATTTGTCCATAAAATTAATCTATAAAATTATTATTTATCTCTCTCATTTAAATTTAAATTAATTAATAATTCATTTGTTTATTGATAATTTACACAAAATACTTACCAAATTAAATTTATTTATTTTATCAAAATAACTCAATTATCATTAATAACTCAAAGTTATCATTCGGCTCTATTTATGGCCAACAAAGTATAATTTTGGTTGCCTTCTCTTCTCCTTCTCCTCCTTGTTCTTCCTTCCATCGTTCTTCTTCTTGAGCTCACATTTAAAATTTTCAATATTTTAGTGGAGGTTTTGAGTTGGCCCACATTAAAAAACTCAATGTTCGATCGTTAAAGCTTCTTTCAAATTTTGATATTATCAAGCTTTAGCATCAAGAGGAGCTCCTATCTTAAATTTTGAGATGTTTAAATGGGATTTGTGTTGTTTGGAATTAAAATAAAAAACTTATAAATTTATTAATATGGTATAAACAACGTATATGGATGTATAATCATCTATGACATATGATATATTATATGTATATGATTATATACTATTTATGTAATATTGATACATTGTATATACGTATGGCCGTTTTTGTTGATTTCATTATTTGTACAATTGCGTAAGAAACACTTATTAATTAACTCAGTTTAATCTATTTCAGCCCATCAAAGTTTGGACTATCAAGTCCAAATTAATAATAAAATGAAATTGAAAAAAAAATAAAAATATTTCATTTTATTTGATATGATACATAAAATCATAATAAAAAAGAGAACAAAAAAAAATTAACTTAATAAAAATCGAACGGACTGAATTATGAATCACATTTTTAACTTGTTTCACTCAAATAATTTTTAAAAGTCAACCCATCCATTTTCTACCTTTAGTTGCATTCAACGTCAGCGATCCAATAAGGCAATCAACATCATTCAACTTGCAAAAGGTTGTTTCCTTTTATCAACTAGGTAATTATCCAGGTTGTTGCCTTTTGTCATTTAGAGTTTGTTTGGTACAAAGATGCATAATGTAGGAATTAGTAATGCATGGATTAGTAATGCAGAGTTTAATAGTGCAGGGATTCATTTTTAGCAAGTGTTTGGTTCATTATTTTCTACCTAGTCTTATGTTTGGTTTAAAACTTTAGAAAAAGTTTATTTCCTATTATATCATTTAGTTATTGTGAGATTATGTTTCATTTAACTAGTCAAGTTAAATATTAAAAAAAATATAAAAATATTATTAATTTTAAGGTGTGATATGTCACATGGTATATTTCTAATTTTTTGTTGGTCAAATATACCTTGAACTTAACATGAATTTAAGGCTACTTAAATTGTTCAAATACGCTTAGCTTATTTTAAAAATAAAAAAAATAGTTCACGTTGTCAATTGACGAACTACATTAAAAAACAAAAAAAAAAAATCAACCCAATATAACAACTCAAACATGGAGAGAAAAATATTAGTTTGTGAAATCATCAAATTACATGGAATAAATTTGGAGAATTAAACGAACATTTATAAATATTCTCATATAAATAAAAAAAGAACATGAATTACAAAAAAAAATGGGATAATGCACAAGTACCCCCTCAACCTATGCCCGAAATCCCAGAGACACACTTATACTATACTAAGGTCCTATTACTCCCATGAACTTATTTTATAAGTAATTTTCTACCCCTTTTTAGCCTACGTGGCACTGGTTTGGAAAAAAAGTCAACCATCGTTGGGCCCACAAGATAGTGCCACATAGGCCGAAAAGGGGTAAAAAATTATTAATAAAATAAGTTCAGGGGGGTAATAGGACCTTAGTATAGTATAAGTGTGTCTCTGAGATTTCGGGCATAGGTTGAGGGGGTACTTGGGCATTATCCAAGGAAAAAAGATTTGGGGATAATTTAGTCATTTAAGGGGTCTTATCCAAGGATTGTGAAACCTTGGATTAGCTATCCCTCCCTTTCCTAGGGATAAAATAAGACCTTGTATGAGGTATAACTAATCTATGGATTATGTTAAATAAGGTAACCAAACAATATTTTTGTTGGACTATATTTTAATCCATGGATTGTTTTGATTAATACTTCCTACCAAACGGGTCCTTAATGTGCTATAAATAATCAAACAAATTCAGTTGAATTAGACAACATTTGTTATTAGAATTAGGAAAAAGGTTCTCATATTAAGTATCGAATTGGGTAAGGGTTTCAATATATGTGTAGGATAAGATCATGTCGGTTGATTCAAGCGACCCCTCAAAAAGCTCTTGTAAGAGCTTAGTGAATGAATTTATTAGTTAAGTTTATCCTTTATCCCGACAAGATATATTATGATTTTGATTACACAAATAAAATATTGTATTATCATAAGATTCACGTGATAGTTGTTAGTTGGAGAAACTTTATAAGAAAAGTAAAATTACATTTTTTTTAGTATGTTATTGATGCATATTTTCTGTCATAAAGTTTTATTATTGATGTACACGTAAATGCATTACTATCAAATTAATGTAAATTCAGTCTTTCTTCACAGATATTCGTTTAGTTTAATATGTTCAGTTTTAGCCTTTTTGTTATATTCAATTATTTTACATATTGTACATTCTATTTACTGATGTCGTTTGGCAAAGCTTTATATTACGATACAGATTTAAATATTCACGACATCGAAGCATCACTAGGATTACTTTCATTCAATTTCAGTGATACCTCTTTACTTGCACAAGGCTCTAGTTTATCTAGCATACCTCTTGTTCATATATATTCTTAGGAGTTTAGTTAGTCTTATGTTGATAGAATAATGAGTCTTGTTGATAAAGAGGTGTACATCCAATATATATAGAGAAATCATGAATAAGTAATTACACATGAGTCACATAATTATTATTAATTATAGTTACTCCTATTATCCCCCCGCAAGCTGATCCACGGGTACGAGGGGAAGCTTGGTAGTGAAGTAATGAAACACAGCCGGTGGAAGAGGTTTTGTAAGGATGTCTGCAAGTTGTTCGGAAGACGGAACATGATGTGTGCTCATAGTACCAGCCATGACCTGTTCACGAACGAAGTGGCAATCAGAACCAACATGCTTCATACGATCGTGAAGGACTAAATTTTTTGTAAAGCAAATGGTGGACTCGTTGTCATAGTAAATCTTTGGTCGAAAAGGAGGAAGACCAAGAGCAGCCATAATATGATGAAGCCACATAGCTTCGGCAACTCCAGCCGCCATAGCTCTGTATTCAGCTTTGGTGGAAGAACGAGACACCCGCGTTTGCTTTTTGGTGCACCAAGAGATTAAATTTGGTCTAAGAAACAGTAGATACCCGGTAGTGGAGCGACGATCATCCTTGTCGTTAGCCCAGTCTGAGTCGGAGTAGATGGAGAGCTCCAGATTTCCTTTTTGGAAAAGAAGTCCACGACGTGAGCTACCCTTTAGATAACAAAGAATCTGTTTTAATGCCTGGAAGTTTTGTTCAGTTTGAGCATGCATGGATTGAGAGACACGATTAACAGCATATTGAATTTCTGGATGAGTAACAGCCAGATAATGAAGGCCACCCACGATGCTTTGATAGAGGGTCGGATTGTCGAATAGACGGCTGTCTGAGGTGGACGGTGGATGGAAAACCATGGGAGTAGGTGCAGTTTTAGATTCAGCCATCCCTGCCTGAGTGAGAAGCTCCTCAATGTATTTTGACTGATGAAGTAGGAGACTAGAGGAGGTACGGAGTACTTCAATGCAAAGGAAGTAATGTAGAGGGCCAAGATCTTTCAGCTGAAAATTTTGATGCATGGCCTTCGTGATAATGGAGATAAGATCAGATGAACTGCCGGTAATCACAATATCATCAACATAGAGAAGGATTATAACCAGGCCACGAGGATGTCATAGAGTGAATAGACTCGTGTCATGAGTGCACATGCGGAATCCCATATCCTGCAGAAAATAAGAGAACCGATTATATCAAGCACGGGGGGGGGGGGGGCTGTTTAAGACCATAGAGGGAATTTTTGAGCTTGCACACAAGATGTGGATGGCGGGAATCAACGTAGCCGGGTGGTTGATCCATATAAATGTCCTCCTCTAGAGTGCCATGCAGAAAGGCATTGCTAACATCTAGCTGGTGTTGGGGCCAATCATTATGAAGAGCTAGAGACAAGACTAGACGGATAGTCTGCTGCTTGACGGCTGGGCTGAAAGTCTCCTTATAGTCAATGCCACACTCTTGATGATAACCCTTCGCAACTAGGCGAGCTTTGTAATGAGATATGGATCCATCTGCATTACGTTTGATGCGGTACACCCACTTGCAACCAATTGGTTTTCGATGTCGGGGTGCTGGCACTAATTCCCAAGTACGTTGATTAATAATAGACCCGTATTCATCATCCATAGCCTGACACCAAAGGGGATTGCTAGAGGCTTGTTTGTAGGTAATAGGTTCAGAGGGAAAGATAGCAGGTAAAGTAGTGGTGTAGGCTTTGGGCTTGAAAATGACGGATTTGGAACGAGTTTGCATGGGATGTAATGGTAGTGGGGGTGGGGTGGAGGGGGTGCTGGTTCAGCTGGTGGGAGTTGTTGGTGAGGGGGGTTGAAGCTTGGTGGGATAGGTGGATTGTGGGTGCTGGGTGATCTATTTTGGACTGGAGAGTCGGGGTTAGTTGTTGGTTGCATAATGGATGGGTTAATGGGTGCCGGTACAAGGACATGTGAGCTCGGCGGAAATATTGGAATAATACCAAGTGGGTTGGACTGGCAGTGACGAAACTCAATCGAGGATAGGGAAATTCATCATCGATAAAACGAACATGACGAGAGACATATGTTTTTTGAGCGACGGGATCAAAACATTTGTATCCTTTTATGGTGGGGTGGTAGCCTAGAAAGACACATGGTGTAGACCGGGGTTGAAGTTTGTGTTGAGTGTGAGGTCGTAGCCAAGGGTAGGCAAGACAACCAAAAGAGCGAAGGTGAGTGTAATCCGGACGGTGTTTGTAGAGACATTCATAAGGAGATGTGTTAGAGAGGGAAGGTGTGGGCATGCGGTTGATGAGATAGTTGGCGGTGGCCAACGCCTCGACCCAGAAGGATGCAGGGAGATGAGACTCATGAAAGAGGGTGACGACAGTCTCAATGAGGTGACAGTGTTTGCGTTTGGCAACACCATTTTGTTCAGGAGTATAGGGGCAAGATGTGTGATGAATAATACCAAAAGATTGGAGAAAAAAGCCAAAGGCATTGTTTAAAAATTCTTTGCCATTGTCACTACGAAAGATTTTGATGTTGGAATTGAATTATGTTTTGACCATGCATTCAAAATTTACAAAAACCGAATATGCTTCAGATTTGCGTTTTAAGGGATAAAGCCATGTAAATTTACTATAATCATCAACAAAACAGATATAGTAATGAAAACCATTAAAGGATGAGATGGAGGTTGGACCCCAAACATCAGAATGTATTAATTCAAATGGCGCTGTGGCCTTAGTATCAGATAAGATAAACGGTAAACGACTCGATTTGGCTACATAGCATGACTCACAATGATTCTTAGTGGAAAACGAAAAACCTAAGACACACATAATGGACTTCGTAACTTCGGCACATGGATGACCAAGTCTGCGGTGCCAGGTAGAGGAACGAATGGCTTGATGAGCAACTGATGAAGATGAGATTGACGCAGATAGCTTGGAAGGAAGAGTATATAGACCTTGCTCCCAGCGGCCCTTGTACCGGATCTGTTTTGTTAAATTGTCCACTATCTGAAAATTATGGGTATTAAAAAGAAGAGTGCAGTTATTTTCTTTGGTAAACAGATAGACAGACAGAAGATTGGATGTTAGGGATGGGATGTGATGTAGCGTGGACAATGAGAAAGTACCTGTGGGGGTGTAAACATAATCGGAACCTGTATTGGAGATGGGTAAAGATTGGACGTTACCTAAAGTTATTGTTTCGGTGCCAGAATAGGAAGTCGGATTATGGAGTTGAGAGTAATCAGGCGTCACGTGAGAATTTGCACCAGTATCCAGATACCAATCACTTGAAGAGTTGCTTGTAGATGCATGCATCACACGAGTTCCGCCGGATGGGGCAGAAACGGACTGCTCGTCATAGCGATACCAACATACACGAGCTGCGTGTCCGCGCTTGTCACAGATTTGACACACTGGCATGTCGCGACTTGATGAAAAACTACCGCCACCGCGTCTACTGTCCTGGTCAAGTCTGCTGCGGACAGAACTGCTGCTTTGGCCGAGTGACTGATGCCGTCCTCTGCCTCCGCTGCGGTGTGCACCGCGTCTGCCTGGACGTGCGCCACCACGCTGCCCAGCCGCATAAAGTGTAGTGCGGGTTGCCTGAGCTGTCGAGTCAGCGAGGGCCAATTTGGATTCCATGGCAAGATTTAATTCTTCTGCATTCAACCAGCCTGATATTTGATTGAGTGTGAGTGGGCCATCGTGATAGCGGATGTGTTGTTTTAGAGAAAAAAATTCGGCAGACAAGCCCCGAACAATAGCATTGATGACATCTCGTTCGGGAACAAGTTCATTGAGGGCATCAAGATCAGAAATAATCGAGGTTGTTACGTCCAGATATTGGACCATGGTGCGAATGCCCTTGCGGAGGGTGTGATGACGGTCACGCAACTGAAAAACATGGGTTGTTGATAAGGAGTTAAGGCGGGTAGCAAGAGCATTCCAAAGAGCCCCAGAGGTAGTAAAACCACGACCATACTTCTGAATTTGCGGGCTAATCACACCGAGAAGGCAGGCATGAACTTGAGCATCAACAAGAGCCCATGACATATGGGCAGGATTTGGTTTCGTCGAGGTCGTACCATCTTTTTCTATCACGGTGACATTGATGGGAGGCACTGTTCGGGTACCGTCGACCCAACTAAGAAGAAGATTTGCGGAAAGCGTCGTCTTGACGCTATTCAACCAAGCTGGATAATTATGATCGATTAATTTTTCGGGGATGAGATAGTGAAGATTGCGAAAAATCAATTTCACGCCGGAGGGAAGAGTTGCATGGGGATCGGCTGCCATGTTGAAGAGGAGAAGCAGAATGAGTCAATTTTTTTTTCGACAGGAAGAAGAAGAAGTTTTAGGTTTTAGGTTTCAGAAGAGTTTAACCCTTGCTCTGATAACATGATAGAATAATGAGTCTTATTGATAAAGAGGTGTACATCCAGTATATATAGAGAAATCATGAATAAGTAATTACACATGAGTCACATAATTATTATTAATTATAGTTACTCCTATTATATGTCTTCTCCCAATAACCTCTCTTCAGTGTGTTAGAGGCTTCATTAACGAGTTAGTTGAGTTATTGTTTGTATGAGAAAATGTCATAAGTAGTCATTTAATTATAGGAGTAGGTCTCTAAAATGGTCTATTTACTATAATTTGTCGAATTTAGTCCTTTAACTATTCAAAAACTTATCAAACTTGGTCTCTTAATTATATGTTTATCGATTTTAGTTCTTTAACTATATACTAACGAATTTAGTCCTTTAAGTATTTAAAATCTTATCATGTTTGGTCACTAACTATTTTATATACAAATAACCTAGATTTATATTAACAAATCCATGTTTCAAAAAAATAATTTTTTAAGCCACTTTTTCTATTGTTTCTCTCTCCCAACTACTTTTACTTCAAATTATCTTTATGTAGAGAACCTTAATCTCAACGATTCAAGATAAAATTCACAAGGAATGAAAATATAAGTAATTACTTCATTCAACAGACAGTAAAATAAGCATATTATTGCTCTTAAGAACTTGAATATGCTAAACTTTATTATAAGACGAAAAAAAAAATTATCCATTGAATTCAAAAGTTGTACTCGAACAACTTTATTAATGAGATCGGTTTAATTTTTCAAAGGTTGAAATTTATGAAATGGTAGATTGATAACCTTTTGTTTTTTTTAAAAAGTAGATTGATTTTATTATTATGTTCATCTTATTTTACGTAAAGAAAATTGAGTACTCAGATCAATATTTTTTGTTCTTTTGCATGAAAAATAGAATTTAAAATATTTACGCGGATTATGAATCGTTATATCAAGAGAAGGAAATACCACATATTCACTTCATTAACAATAATTATATGCTTCATTTTATCGTCCATTGAATAAAAATACGTCTTATAACTTCTTTCCTCATTAATTTTATTAGAAATTTGTTGAGATTCTAGTTCTTTTCGTAAGAGTAATTTGAAGAAAAAGTAGCAGAGATAGATAAACAACTTTAAAAGGGAAAAGTATCTGAAAGTTAGCCCTACTTTAATCGAAATTGTTGTTATAATACCAAACTTTATGTATGACCTTTTATCCGTGTACTATTTAATAGTGTATTTTAAAGGTATATTTGTGTCCAGTGAATACTTTACTATTTATAATTATGTAATATTTTTTATGTTCATGTGGGCACATATGCATAACTTTAAATTATACTATTAAATGTTGAAGGGAGTAAAAGGTTATTTCCAAAGTTTGATATCGTTACATCAATTTCGATCCAATTTGAATATATTTCAAACTTTTTTTCCACTAAAAAATGGGTTAAAGATTCATTTTATGAAGAGGTCAACTACTTATAACATTTTCTCTAATTTTCACCATTATTTAAAAAACTTTAAAATATACTATTAAATAGTGCAAGACCAAAAGATCATTTTCAAGGTTTGACATCGTTATAATAATTTTAATCAAAATTTAAATATATTTTAAACCTTTTCTCCACTTAAATTATTTTCACTGGGTTAAAAATTTATTTCACGAAGAGCTCAACTATTTATAACATTTTCTCTAGTTTTCACCATTATTTTAGGAAGATATTCATATAATAAAGATCTTAAAATTTTAACTATCAATCATCTTTTGAAAAACATCCATATAATTATAGCTCTCAATAAAATAGAAAGCTTATTTGTATCAATAATAGTTCTGACCTCTGAACCTGATACTTTATATGGGTCATTGTTATCTATTTTCTCCTATTATATAGTTATTGTATTTATAATATTTTTTTATTATTATTTAAAATGTATTATATTATATTGTTAAATTTTATTGTTATGTATCCAAAAAATTTTTTTAGAACAATCGATTTGATATGTTTTCCTTGTTACTTAATTTTTTTAAAAAAATTATATTCTAGCATAATATTTCATAATACTTTTTTATCTTTTACCCTATATTATTTAATTCTAATCATATCTCCTATCCTAAAATAATTAAGAATATATTAATTAATTTATAAATTACAATAGCTTTTCGAGAAAAGACAAAAGAACATGTAAACCTAAGCCAAGAGCTCACTTTAGATTCATAACATCTTTCACCCTCTGAATTAAAGATTTACTCACTGCCAACAAAAATATACTATGTTTACTAGTTTAAATCGATTCATTAAGCTAGTTAAAAATCTTATTATGCAATTTAATCAGTGTGTAATACATCCAACATTCTCAATATTAAACGCTTTTGGCAAGCCAGAGCTAGACTTTTCTGTGGGAACCCCCGGTAAAGTAGACCTGTCTAGTCAAATAGGCTTCTAATAAGAAATAACTCATTACTCATGCAATGATTTTCTTTTTTGTAGCTTTATATCTCTCTCGTCTAATCGAGATATCCTAAGAAAAAGGAATTAAATCTGTAGTTGTAGTTTCTATACGTCAATTTAATCAAACTAAAAAATAAAAATGTTATTAAACAACAACAAACAATACAGGCTAACCAAACGTTGTATCTATAATAGAGTATAATACAACACAATTTATTACGAAATAATAAGTATCCAAATAGAGCGTGAGTATATTTGTTCTGTCATAGGCTCATCTCTCCAATCTCCTTATAATTCAACGACATAATATAGATTTTAAAGAGGATTTTTACTGAGATAGCCTTTCACTGGGACTTAAATCCCTTGCAAGTACACAAAATTGTTTTGAATAAAATTGGTGCAATGAACAAACTGCTTCCTATTAAATGTCTATGCTCTAAAATTTCTATATTATAAATTGAACAATATAAGATTGATTGCGTATTTACATTAAATAACGCTTAATGAATGAAATTATTAAAGATTAAAGATCCAAAGAGACACATAATTATAATCCTAATTCACCTCAGACTTAGTTTATAGTCAGGTGCATATTCATGAAAAACTAAACCCCAAATTATATCATAACAAGCTGAGATAATGGTGACAATGGTGGCACCTCAAAAATACCCTTTTCATCCCAAATCGTCGACCAACTTGATGGTGTTAATGGAGATGCCATTGGAACTACTCTTTCTTCTTCTATTTTCCTTTCCTTCTTGATTACTAATTCCTCTGTTTCTCCTCTCACTCTTTTACTGCCTGATGACTTCATCTCTGTTTTAATCTCATGATTTTGTTGCTTAAAGTTTGCAACTTCGAGTGGGAAATTCAATATTGCTTTGCTTCCTCTAAGCTTAAACGCTGCCCTGTCATATGCCTTTGCCGCATCCACAGCAGTATCGAATGTTCCTAACCAAACTCGACTCCCCTTTCTATTTGGGTCACGAATCTCCGCTGCAAACTTCCCCCATGGCCTCTGTCTAACTCCCCTGTAATGCTTCTTCTCACTCTCAACGTTCTCTACAACAACAACAACAGGCTTCGCGGGTATTGCTACGTTCAGAGACGGCTTCCGTTCTTTGAAGTTACTCTGTTTCGGAGAATTTGAACTGATAACATGTGGTTTTGCCTCAAATTCGAAAAAACCATCACACTCTGTTTTTGAAGTAGCATTAAAGAAGCTTGAGATGTCATCAAGATTTGAAGTTTGAGTTGTTTCAAAAGAGAAACAAGTCTGGTCCAGAGATTCATCAAAAAGATGTTGCCTAATCAAATCAAGTGAAGTACAAGTCTCTTGTGGAGAACCCATTTTTTTTTTTTAAAGGGAATGTTAAAATTCAAACTTGTGTGAGTTGAGTGGAAAAAAAAGAGTGTGTTGAGGGTTGATTATATAGAGTGGAAATTTGAAGATTGAGAAGAGGGTTCCTAGGAGGCCTCTAAGATGGAGAGAGGAAGCATCATGTGGGGTGGGGTAATCTATAAACCTTTATTTTACTGTTATACACCAATTAAATATTGTTCACTCCGTCTATTATTAATTATCATATTTTTTATTTTTAAAATTAAATTATTAAAATTTTGACTAACATTTTACGATATTTTTTTATAATATTAATATGTAAAAAGTTATAATGTGTAAAATATAGTATTTTTTTTGTATAATTTTTGAATATTTTAATTTTTTGTTTAGTATATTGAATTAAGATACTAATTTAACTATAGATATAAAAAAATAATATGACAAATAAAAATATAGGGAGGAAATATATGTTATAATATTATTATTTCAAAGAAATGATGTGGGACAACAAAGTGATGATGTTTGCTTTGTTTGTTTGTCTCTTTTGTTGTTGTTTTTCAATTAAAAAAGTTGGGTATTGATGGATGAGTCTTATCTCTTCCACCAAGAGTTGTATTTCTAGGTTGCTTCTATTTTTCCCTTTTTCTAAATCCTGTTTAATGAGGAGATAACTATCCACAATATTTTTGAATTGGGTGTAAATTATGAGTATCGTTTTTGAATTATTAATAAGTTTAAAAAAGTATTTTTTTATTTGATTAACTAAAGTTAAATATATTATTTATTTGTCGTATAATATAGAAAGTTGGTGTTTAAACTTTTATAGAAGTATAAAACTTTTAATAAAAAATTGAAAAGAAGTATTGAAATATCCCTATACTTTGACAAAAATTTAAGGGGTATATTTTATTTATGTGCAAGATCTGATATATATATATATATAAACACTCACATTTTTTAAAATGTCAATAATTTGAAAATGAAACTAATCATTCGTGGTGAATTTGAATTGTTACAATTCTTCTCGATCTCTTAGTTTCGTATTAATGTTTAACTAAATTGTGTGTTGGTATATTTTTTATTAAAACTTTTTATGATCATACAAATGCTATGAAATACTATACACGTTTCAATAAATCTAAAAGAATATAAAATAAGATCATAAAAATTTGAAAATGTCAAACGTACCAAATTATGACAAATAAAGTGAAGTAAATATTTTATACAATATATGGACGTAGAACAAGGGGAAAAACTTGAGATCTTTTTTACTTTACTATATGGACACATGTAAATCGAAATTGTTCACTTCAACAGATTAGGTGAAATTTCTTTTTATAAATATTTAAATTATTAATTATTCTGATTTACAATTTTTTTACGTAATTTATAAATATACAAATTTTATTTTAAAAAAATTAAAATTTTCATGAACAAATTCAAAATTAAATTTAATTTATTTAATTTTTAAAAAATAAAATATATCGCATAAATCTACTATTTTATATAAAGAATCTAAGAGAGAAGTGGAATACTGAGATACTACAAGTAGATCCTATGTAACTTTTAGCACAATATTATATATGGAAAATATTTATTTTAAATCAGTGAATATTATTTTAACACAAGTTGAATACGAAAATGGACTTCCTTTTTTTTTATTCTTCTGAAAAAGACGTAGTATTTTATATATATGCTAACGGGTAATTATAGAATGTGACCTTTTATGGGTACCTTCTCTGAAGGATCATTATTAATTTAATATAAGAGAAAAGAGTCAAAAATATCTTTTGTAAGTGCATATAATTTATAAAATTTGTTCTCCGTTAATAGTTTGATTTCGTTATGTATCAATTTTTATGTTATTTGATTGAATCGAATATATTCTTATTGTGACATAATTTGATGAATTATCGATATATCATTCTCTTCCTCGTTCTTAAACCTTTAAACCATTACAGAATATTTTTATTCGAAGCCTAGCCCCTCTTCTAAATTTCTCGATGCTACTTAAGTGGATTTAGTTTTTTTTTCCCACTAATTTTGATAAATTCCGAGTTATGTTATTGTGATTCAATGTAGATGCATTTTATAGTTTGAGGAATCTAATGACAAATTTGGTGGTTTGATGAAATGTAAAAACATTTAGTTGCTTTGTCACGATTCAGATCGTTGTGACTGATATCCACAACAATTCTTCGGTAGGAGAACCATTACTACAATCCAACTACACAACTTAATGAAAACTAACATATTTAAACATACAAAAGCAGGTTTAAATGTCTAAAGAAAATTATGGAGTTTCTATAAATTCCTAAGTTTAACAAATAACTGTCAAAATATTTGCAGAAAACAACTCCTAGAACTGTCAATGTACCAAAACTCTAAAGATCAACAAGTTTAAGGAAAAGGGGTACAACCCTGACAGTTAAAACATAACAAATATTTAAAGAGCTAGTGTAAGTCCGAAGACTAAATATCAGATAATTCATGATAGTCTGGAAGAACTGGCTCACCCTTGAAACCGGTCTCGATAAGTGATCTCCTAAATGAGGTCTCTTAGTAGTCGCTGAAGATGCTATGTACTCAACAAAAAACAAGCAAGTGCAATATCAATACACAACACACTATATTGGTAGGATCACACGACTACTCCCATAAGCACAATATACTATGAGCAATCACAACACAATAAACAGACATATGCAGAATTAGTTCAATTATCATTTCAAAGCAACTTACATTCTTTCATTATCAATGACAAGTAGACATAAACAACCAATCACAAGCAGTCCTCTCATCAAAACCATACTCAAGCTATTAGTGTGTGGGTCGTGATATCCGATCCAAAGTATGTGTCGGAACGTGACACTCGATCTAATATATGTGTTAGAGCGTGACACCCGATCCAATCAACACAATCATAATCATTATCACATCCATTATGAACAATAATCATACAATCATGTAGCGGTTTAATGACATGTATTATTCACACATCACCATTTCATTAGGTTCGATTCACATTTCCCTATTCACATACACATGCATACAATGTAGCAATCAATCAATATTTATCACGCAAACAGGAAATCAAACCATCGCCTACCTCGAAATCAGGCTTGAATCCTCATAAGACACTTAATTTTTTCCTTTTCGAATTCATTCTATTTGTTCTAAGTCTACAAACAATTAATATAACACAATGATCAATAAATTAAGGTCTAATTTATCCGGATTATAACAAATCCAAGACCAAAATCATGATCCTAATGTGTGATTAGGGCTTTTCCCACCATTAACTTCAGGCCAAGACCCTCCCCATCGATAGTTACCCATGACTCTAAGTTCTACGAATCAAAAAAATGGATTAGGGAAGTAAAATTCTTACATTTAACACCAAAAGTCGCGGAAAGCTTTCAAGTACTCATCCTGGATTGTCTCCTAACTCTTAAGAGCAAAGTTTGCAGAAAAATAACGAAATTGAGATTTTTCCCCCAACTTCAGTCACGACTGGCCCACTATAGTGGACCCTAACCCGCCAGAATGGCACTACCATGATGAGATTAATTCCGCCGCAGAGACTTGCACGGAGACAGAACTTCGGAGTTTGAGTTACAAACTCCCATTCCACAACACATCTTCAACCCTTGACGTTCAAAAATTATTCCTTTATGCCAAAATCATTTTCGAGAGTTCTAATCGCCCAAATTATATTCAGTAAAGTCGTACGGGTTCCCTAACGTCTTAGCTATCTACCCATGTGATCAAATTCAGAATTAAATCCCCATTCATTATCAAATTTCCCTAAACCACCTGACTCAGGTTTCGTCCAAATCTTGACTAGACTACAATTTTTCAAGTCACTACTCAAAAGTTCTCTGCCCCAATTCTTTTCGGATTGATTTTTCCCTAACGATGGAAACATGTCATTACATGTTTGAAGTAATGTTGAATGAATTTTCCCTTTTTATCACATTTTGATAATTATATCTTTTTCTAGATCTTTAATTTAAATTACATAAAATGTTACTTTAAGTTGGTTAAAAATGGTGTAGAATGTGCTCTATGCGATGTTCAAATTGGTGGAAAAAAAAACTACAATTTAACTCTGCCTTCCTACTATTAATTAGGAGGAAGCTACCATTTGGCACACATGATTGATGATGATTAGAGGATAAGAGGTTATAACATTGGTAAGAAAATGAAATTCAAACCGCTTATATGATTATATTTAACTACTTCAAGAAATATGAAATTAGCTCTGAACTTCATCGCTAATCTATCACTATTTTGTTCGTACCTAATGTAAATATGCTAAATTTGACGATAAATTTTATTGTTTAGCTACAAAATACTCGATTGCTAAATCTCAATTTTTAAAGTAATTTTGAATGTGAAATATATATTCTTTGCCATAAATCATACTATTAAATTGAGTTTTCTTGTTTATTTTTTCCATTAAAAAAAATGATCTGCTTTTCATAAGAAAACAAACACACAGAATGTACTACTAGTCTGTTCCTCAATAAGAATTTATAATTAATGGTTGCTTGTTTGACTAAATATTTTGACTTATGTATATTTCCAGGAAAGTCTATTTTAACACCTGCAAAGTAGTGTATAGTCCTGTTATTTTTTGAAGCAAAGAAAAAAATAAATATACAACTGAAAATAGCTATACCACCCAATTATTACACGATGAAATTCTTTCGAAGACTGATCATCAATCAAATAAGAATATAATGTGTAATGGCGTTTTAATTATAGGAAAAAGACTTAAATATGTCATTGAACTTTCAAAAGGAATTACTTATGTCATTAGTTAAAAGTTTGGCTCATCTATGTCATTATCGTGTCATTATTTTTTAATAGTGATTTGCAAAATCATTTTTGACACGTGTCACATCATTAATTTTTTTGATTAAAAAATAATAATTCTGAAAAAAAATAAATTTAATTTTTTGACTTTTTTTTATTTAAAAAATTGATGACATGATCGAATTATAAGTGGATACGTGTCAATTTTTTTAATAAAAAAATTTACAATTCTAAATTATATTTTTTTATTAAAAAAATAATAAATTAATCAAATTATAATTAATTATATATCAAAATAATTTTATAAAATAAGTAATAACATAAATAAATTAAATTTTTAACTGAATATATGAATGAGTCTTTTTTAAAGTTGAATGCTTGAATCTTTTCCCTTAATTATATCCTTTTGAATTGTAGTGTTAGTAAATTAGATTTACGTGCGAAGAAGCATTAACAATTCTTATCTAAGCCCATATATAATTAAGTACGTATACGTAACATGGCACGTGTGCTGACTAAAGGACCTCATGATGACTTTATTGCTTCTTCTGAAACATACTTTTCAACGACTTTGTATTATTTTATTTATTTTAATTAGATAAATAAAATAAATAAAAAAATTTAAACAATAAAATATAGACAAAAAACTTGACTTTTCGTTCATGATTCAACTTGCAAAGGATTAAAATTGCTTTAATTTCGGAACGATCTGTGTTGCTTATCATTAAATATTTATAACGAAGTTTATAGTATATTTGATCAAATTTTGAATGATAAAAATATTTATTTTATAAAAGTAATGTATTGGATCATGCTTGGAAAGAAAATAAGTAATAAGCAGAAGCTAAACAAATTGTAGTTTTTTTTAAAATGAAATAAAGATAAAAAGCTTTTAAGATAAGTAACTTTAAAAATACTTTGAAAAAACTTGATTAAACATCAAACACAAGCTATTTCTCAAAAAATGTTTTCCTGCACTTTTTAAAATAATCTGATTTTAAAAGATTATCCAAACATATTAGCATTTTTTGTAAAAAATTAATATTAAATAAATGATTTACGAATATACAAATAATATTTAAAGATTGTTTTGGACTATAAATTTCAAATATCTCTTTTTTTCTTTAAATATCGTGTTATGTCAGACGATATCACATAAAATGAGACGAAAAGACATAGAAATTACCAGTTGCAACTTCTCATTTAATCTACATAATGAGATCATATTTTCTGCGAAATAACAAAGATCTTTTTCTTAAAAATTTGCTTGGCATTGATGCAAAGTTTTTAAGAAATAAAATTTAAATATTATGATCTTAAATTTAAAATACAATTAAAATACTGATTAAACTCTATACATATATGACATAAAACTCATGCGCAAAGTTTAAATTAAAAATTGCTAAAAATAAAATGTCATTTTATTTTAAATAGATTAAAAGTATATTAATATAGGGGTAATATATTTCAGCCGCAATGTTTTTTCTCAACCGCCGTGATCCGATTTCATGGAATACTTCATTACTTTTAAGAAATATTTTTCTAATTTTATACAATTCTTTGATTTCTTTCCCTTGAAGAAATATTTGGTCAATTTTTTTTTTCTTTTTTAAAAACATTTTCCTGTGGACCAACGATTAATTAATGCTTCCCTTTCTTTGTTGCCATTGACTCTCTTTGCAAAACGAATTTAAGTCCATCAAAATACTAGAATTTTGTTTTCTTGCTGAAATATATGAAAAATTGTCTCTAGCTTCAAAAGGTAAAATAGATCAATAAATTGATGTTCAATCTTTTATATTAGAGCTTGATTAATTTATATTTTCGTTCAATAGAGTAACTTTATTCAAAAAAAGTATTCTTTATAAAAAAAATAAATTATTATCAGAGTTTGAACTCGAAACTTCTGATTAAGGAGCTATTACAATACCATTTTTATTTTCATAAAGCGGTCTTGATTATTAACTTCATATTCCGTTGGCTGTCATTCAATAGTTTAATTTTTTTTTAAAAGTAAATTATACTTTATTTTATGTTACCATTTCAATTCGACTATCACTTCTGTCATGTTTTTTCGTGAAAAAAAATGAACTGAGTTAATTTATTCTAAATTTGATTTGGTTCAACTATTTGAAAAAATAACTTAATTAACTTAGTTTCTTTATTAGTAAAAATCGACAAGAATAACTATTTTTCATAAATGTCCCTAACTCTGACCTTACAAATGGAAAAATCATATCAAGGTCACTCCAAACAAAATTATTACTATTAAATTTGGTAATTGTTTATCCAATTTAATCATATCCTCTTTTTAAACCGTAGCTAAGTACCACGTACGGTTGTATATCCTTCTGTATATTTGTATATCTCACATGCCTATCTATGTGTTATTTTAAGTTGTGTCCGTGTGTATAAAATTTTGATGATTGAATAAACTTTGGACCTGATTTTAAACGAAATTGAGAGTTGTGTTCAGTAAAAACTAAAGTTGTCCAAAAGTCTTGCATCTGCAATACTTGTTATGGTTGGTGCGCGCTCTCACAGCATAGCAGGCTCTCAACCAATGAAATTGCTTTGTGTGCATGTATCTACCCAATAATATGTCTTTCTCCATTTAAACAAACCAAGATTTTACCAAAAAAAAAAAAAAGGATTTTAAAAAAAAGCAAAAACGTCTCTCAATGGAATATTGCTCAAGAACAGTCGGAGGATGAGATAGAGTTATCTGTAAAGTTCAGCTGCCATGGATTACACTATGGATTTAGAGTTGTGATATTAGATCAATCTATCAAGACAAGAGAATGTTTAGAGAAGTAGAAGAGAAATTCATTTAATTCAAACAGTCTGCTTATATACATGAATTGAAACAAAAATGCTAAATGCATTTATCTAACTAACTCCAATCTATACTGTTTTATCAGTGTAATTAATTGTACATAAGTTAGTTATAACTACCTACCTAATTTTCACGTCAATGGACTCAATACTCCCCCTCAAGCTGTTCCAAGCTTGATGAGCAAATGATAGTGTTTTGCCTTTCCCAATCCTTTTGTGAGCAAGTCAGCTGGCTGTTCTTTAGTTCTTATGTACTGAGTCTTGATTAATCCCTGCTTCATTTTCTCCCTTACAAAGCGACAGTCAATGTCTATATGTTTGGTATGCTCATGAAAAATTGGATTTGCTGCTATTTGAATTGCAGTCTTGCTATCACAATGCAGATTAGTAGGTTGCACAAGTGAGACACCTAACTCTTAAAAAAGCTATGTCAGCCAAGATATTTCTGCAAGAGTGAATGCCATACTTCTGAATTCAGCTTTTGCAGAACTTCTCGAGATAGTATCCTACTTCTTTGACTTCCATGACACTAAAGAAGAACCAAATTTAACCATATAACATGTGACTGATTTCCTGGTCTGTGGACAAGCTTCCTAGTCTGAGTCACAATATGCAGTTAAGCTATGAGATAATGTTGAAGACATGAGCAGACCAAGTCGTGGGGCATTTTTTGTGTACCTTATTACTCTAAGTGCAACCAACATATGAGATTCTTTTGGCTTGTGCATAAATTGACTAAGAACTTGGACATTATAAGCAATATCAGGTCTAGTCATAGTTAGGTATAGTAATCTGCCTATCAATCTTTAATAACTTCTTGAATCAGGTAACAACTTGTCATTATCGTTTCCTGTGGCTATATCAAACTCATAAAGTGAGTCTTTGATTGAAATCAAGAGGAGTAGAAACAGGTTTAGCTCCCCCTTGCCCTGAATCAACAATTATTTCTGGGGCATACTTCCTCTAATTTAGCAAAATACCAGAAGAAGCCCTCGAAAATTCAATGCCAAGAAAAATTTGAGAGCACCTAAGTCCTTCATCCAGAATTTCTGCTGAAGTTTAGTTCTGGTGAACTGAATGAGAGCAACATTAGATCCAGTAACTAAGAGATTATCCACATAAACCAAAACAATAGTGACAGTAGTGACAATATTAAGAGTGAAAAGAGAGTAGTCAAAATGGCTCTGAATGAAGCGCAAATCAAGCAAAGCAACAGTTAGCTTCAAGTTACACTGCCTAGAGGCCTGTTTTAGTCCATAGAGGGACTTTTTGAGCCTGCAAACATTGTGTACAAAACCTTTGTGAAAGCCGGAAGGGATTTGCATGTAAACTTCTTCCTCCAAATCACCTTGAAGGAATGCGTTGTAAACATCCATTTGAAAAATAGGCCAATGAGAGGAAGCTGCAACAGCAAGAACAAATCTTACAACCCCAATTTTGGCAACTGTTGAAAAATTCTCTAAATAGTCAATGCCCACTTGCTGATCGAACCCCTTGGAAACTAGCCTCGCCTTGAACCTTTTGACTTGACCATCTGCCTTATATTTAATCTTAAACACCCACTTGCAACCAACAACATTCTTTCGATGAGGTAAATCAACAATATCCCATGTACCATTCTTTTCACGAGCATCTATTTCCTACTGCATCGCAAGAATCACCTATCATCCTTTACAACTTCATGGTAAGACTTAGGCTTCACATCACAAGTTTGAGCAATAAGACATTTGTAATAGGTAGGAGATTGCAAATCATAGCATAAGTAGTTGGACATAGGATAGGTACAAGTGTTGACCACATAATCAATAAACCATTTTGGGGCAACCTTAGTCATGTGAGAATGCCTGATTGAGTTCCCTGGTGGTAGAGGAACAGGAGCTTCAGGCAAAGGCATAAGAGAAGGTATAGGTGTGGGATTTGAGGCTGGAGAAGAAGTGTCAACTACCAAATCATCAGAAAATTGCAGTACAAGGAAGATAGGGTCAGGGATAGTCATTTGTTTAAAAGGAAACACAGATTCATGAAATATGACATCTCTGCTAAACAACACTCTGTTGGCATGCATATCATAAAGTTTATAACCCCTTTTTGTGGCAGAATAACCCAGGAAAACGACAGGCGATCCTCTAGCTACAAATTTTTCTTTTTTGTCAACATAACTGCATAAGCTAGGCATCCAAAAACTTTAAGACAATCTAAAGAGGGTGTATTAAAATAAATCTCATAAGATGACTTATTTTCTAGGACAGAAGAAGGAATCATGTTGATAATATGCACAACTATAAGAACACAATCTCCCCAAAAAGTAATAGGAATGGCTGCCTCGAACCTTAAGGCCCTGGCTATCTCTAGGATGCATCTATGTCTCCTTTTTACCACCCCATTTTGTTGAGGTGTGTATACACATGTAGTTTGATGAATGACTCCTTTAAAATGAAGAAAGTCATGAACTAAAGAGTTTATGAATTCAGAACCATCGTCAGTAATCATGGAAAATAAAGATTTTAACATCCAACAATTTTCCTCTTTAGAACTCATAAGAAACAACCAAGTCAATCTATATTAATCATTAACAATAGTCAAAAAATATATTTTGCCATCAACATTAGGTACTCTATAAGGGCCCCATACATCAACATGTAAAAGATCAAATACAACATGTGAATGAGTAGTACTATGAGAAAAGGGTAATTTGGTTTGTTTAGCTAAAGGACATACATGACACAAACTACATGTTCTATCTATTTTCAAATGAAAAAACCTATCCATCTTCAATATAGATGCAATAGGCATGTGTCCAAGTCTTTTGTGCCAAAGTACTTGAGTGTTGTATTGTCTTTTGTAGTAGATAGAACAGCAGGAGAAGCAGAAGTAAAAGGTGTGATGGATTGAGCTATATCATTGAGAAGATACAATCAACCTGATTCTCTACCAATCCACAATACCTTGCCACTGGAGAGGGCCTGAAACACACAATGATCAGGATAAAAAGAAACCAAACATTGTAATTCCTTTGTGAGTTTGGAAACATACAACAGGTTAAACTTGAATTTGGGAATGTATAGAACATCTGCAATTTGGTGGGAAGTCAATATTGTTACATTACTAGTGTGTATGATGTTAGCTTGCTCACCATTAGGCAAATAAATTATAAGATGTTTGGACAATTGTTGAGGCTTATTCAAGATATCAAAGGCTAAAACCATGTGGTTAGTAGCTCTTGTACCAATAATTCATTGAACCTTCTCTAAATGACAGAGGAGGGCTAAAAGAGTACCTGAGTTTGAGCCAGATGCATTGTGATATAGATCAACATTATTGACAGTTGCTAAACTAGTTGTTGTTGGGATATTAGGTTCCATGGATCCCCTTAGAATCATTTGTTGAATCTGATAGTAATGTTCAGGTGAGAAAAATGGTGTTGCAGGGTCATTACTAGGTTGCTGTGGTGATTCCTCAGTCACAGAATTGACTGCAGGCTTTGGATAAAACTGTTGTTGCATTTTTGGTTTATTGTCCTGATAATATCTGTCAGACTAGTAATCTCTCCTATCATGTCAATGTCCTCTAGATGACTGAAAGTTCCTACCGTCAGTGTGAGCAATTAATCTTCTGCAAACAACTCTAGTATGCCCAAGTTTTTTTTTTGCAATAATCACAAAATAGATCAGATTTTCTAGTTCTAGGATTGGATGGAGGTTCATTAACCATCAAGGGATTGGTTTTCGTGACTTCTAGGAATGACACAACACTAGTAAGAGATCTCTGCCTTTCAACTTGCATAACTAAAACATAAATCTGATTTAAACTGAGAAGAGGTTGCATCATAAGGATCTGATATTTTGCTCTAGAGTAGGAATCATTCAAGCTTGTGAGAAATTGAAAAACTCTGTGTTTTTGTATGTGCTCAGTGAATGTTTTTGAGGTTTCACAATTACATGTTGGAGGAGGAATCAGGGAATCAAATTCATCCCAAAGGTCACTGAGCTTAGAAAAATAGACTGAAACTGATAAGCTACCTTGAGCAAGGAATGCAGTTTCCTTGTGCAGATGAAAAGATCTCACGCTGTTTTCCTTGTCAAATTTCTCCTTAAGGTTCTACGACTATCTGACGCATATGCAATTCCAGTCATCAACTCTTTCGAGACAAAATTCATGATCCACGAGAGAACAATTGCATTACACCGTTCCCATCAATTGAGTAAATCTCTAGTATATGAGGATCGCACACAACTTCCATCAATGAACCCTAATTTATTCTTTTCAAGGAGGGATATCTTCATGTACCTACTCCACAGAGCATAATTTTCAATTCCAATCAACTGAATCGCAATCAGAGTTATACCTACACTATCTGTAGGTTGCAGAAACAGAGGATCATTATGGTCAATGATTGAATCAGCTTGAATTGGAGCTGGATTGACATGAGTTACTGGATCGTTTTGAACTGCTGGTGTCTGATTCATCTTCAAATGAAGAATTCAGAATAAGAAGAAGAAAAAAATACTTGAATGATTGTGTAAAGTTTAGCTGTCATGGATTACACCATGGATTTAGAGATGTGATATCAGATCAATCTACTAAGACAAAAGAGTGTTTAGAGAAGAAGAAGAGATTTTCATTTTATTCAATATCACAATACAACAATGACTTACAGTGTGCTTATATACATCAACTGAAACTAAAATGCTAAATGCATTTATCTAACTAACTCCAATATATACTGTTTTACCACTATTTACTAATTGTACATAAGTTAGTTATAACTACCTAACTAACTTCCACGTCACTGGACTTAATATTATCATTGTTCTTAGTTGTTGCTAGGGTTTATATTTTTGTTGCTAATTGTGTAAGATCTATTCCTAAGTTATAAAGGAATTAGATCATTTAAAGCTCTTGTTGAGCTTTTTGATTGTTAGCTAGATTTAGCTATTTCGGGTTGTTAAAGTCTAAATCAACTAGAATTAGTTGGTTTAGTGGGCAATAGAGTTATTGCTTAGTTTTTTGTTTGTAGTAGAGTTCTTGAGCAAAGGGATTTTCACGTATAACTGTTGTGTTTATTTTACCTTGAGTCATTTACTTTTTGATATTTCTGTCAAGGGACCTAGTCTATTGACTATTAGTGGACGCACATATTTTATTATTATGTATATTTTCTTCGTACATATTTCTCTCGTACATCATGCATATATATATATATATATATATATATATATATATATATATATATATATATATGATATACAGACATGGTATATATTGTCAAATTGATTATTTTTATGTCAATTTCAGCTTTGAATTTTAACTTTAAATCAATATATCGAGCAAGACTGTTAGGCTTATCGCTAGTAAATAGAATTATCGTTGGTAGATATTTATGAAAGTTTACATATACAAATTGGACAAGTAGATAAAAAATTTATCAGTTCAAGGAAATAATTACGTGAAAACACGAGTTTGAA
The DNA here is from genome assembly GCA_027704865.1 of Solanum neorickii. Classification (NCBI taxonomy): domain Eukaryota; kingdom Viridiplantae; phylum Streptophyta; class Magnoliopsida; order Solanales; family Solanaceae; genus Solanum; species Solanum neorickii. The sequence goes on along the minus strand of JAKWJC010000365.1, from coordinate 46,475,676 downwards.
CTTTGGGTTTAACTTACAGGTAGGGGTGTAAATGACCGGGTTGGTTTGGGTTTTTCAAATATCAAACCAAATTATTTGTGTTGGATTTTTTAATTTATAAACCAAACCAAATCAAAGAAAGTCGGATTATTCAACTACCGATTTTTTGGGTTTTTTTTGATAAAGTATTTATACAAACATATAATTTACTTGTACTTCAAAAATTTCTTTAGTTCTAACAAAATACAACTATCTAGGTTATTTCTCAAGAAAATAACAAAAATATGATATGATTGATGACACTAAAATATCCAACAAAAAAAATAATATAATTGCACAAAACAAATATTGCAACTTAATAAGTCATAATGAAATTGATCATAATTTAAAATACTAAATCATACTAAAATAAGTTTAGTAAGTATTAGTTACATGACTAAATATTAAAAGAAAGTAAAATTAGATCAGATATTTTATTTTTCTAAATCTATGTAAAACTAAAAACTAAATATTCAATATTATTGTCATTCTTAGTGTTGAATTGAATTTCTTTTTGCATTAGTATTAATTTGACTTTTGTTTAAACTTTATTATAATTATCAACATTAATGGACTATAATCTTTATTAGATCATTAAGAAATCTAACTTCCAAACATGAAATAAATATTTTAAAAGATAAAAAGTATGAAAAAGTATAAGAAATACTTAAAAATTATATCAAAGTAAATATTTTTACGTATAAAATAAAATTTTAAAATTATATATATAATATGGGGTTGGTTTGTCTTGAGTTTTTTTTTTTTTTTGAAACCATACCAACCCAAATATAATCGAGGTTTTTTCCAACATCAAACCAAGTCTAACTAAAACACTAGTCGATTTTTTTCCGATTTGACTCAATTTGCGATTTGATTCAATATTCAGTTCGATTTTTATACCCTAATTACAGGATATTATACTAAATGTGTCAAATTTGTGTTTGAATTTGGAAATCTCTTTTCCTAGTTACATGATTAAAGTGTTTGAAAATATTAAATTACCACTAATCATTTTAGAATTTAGTATAACCACTTAGAATAATAAAGTGGGAAACGATTAAATTTTGGGAAATTTTCCCACGTCTTAGTCTAAATAAATGAACTTTCTTCTCCATACAACTTTTGGTCAAATATTGTCTTTATTTCTTTCTTTTTTTGCCCTCAATTATACTCTAATTCTAAAATTATAGTAAAAAGTTAATTAATGTATAATATATGCTGGACCAAGATTCTTAAATTGATTTATTTTGAAAAGTGATTTTTTAAAAGGGTTTTGGTGAGAAACAATTTGTAGCGTCTTTCAGAACCAATCATTTTTTAAAAAACTTTTAAAGTAATAATTAGTGTTTGACTAATCTTAATTAAAGATTTTATAAGAGTAATTTGTAAAAAATATTTTAGGGTATTTTTTTTAGCTTCTGCTACTATCTAAAATCACTTTTATTTTCTTTTAAAAATTTAGCAGTACAATTCACTTTCTTTAAAATAAACACTTTTATAATAAAAAAAAAAGTAAATATTTTTACCTCTAAAAACTTGACCAAACAAATTATTTATAGAAAAATTTTGCATTTTGTACTGGAGTCCTGTTTGTGGTAAAGATCGATACAAGCATATATAGGAAAACTTTGGAGAAAATTTGAAAATTAGTGATTGATCATATAATTTTTGGTAAACATCCCAAGTTCTCAAGCTATAGGAAAAATTAAAATTTGGGCCAAATTTTAGTATTTAGGTGTAACAATCGGGTTTCGTCATTATAGAAAAGTCAATGAAAAAAAATTGGGGTCGGAGAATATTTCGGTAGTAACTTAAATTTTTTCTATCTGGTCAGATTTGGACGAAATCGGAGTCTTGGAGGTGCGGGAAAATCTGGTAACAATCGGGTGAAATATTTATGGTTTTGATTGCATGAGTAGTTAGATAACTCGTTAAGGAATCTGTTCGATTTTACGAAATTGAATTCGATCATGTAGAACTACAAGAATTGGTCTTAGCGTGGAAGGTATTTTCTGAGTCGTGGTTTAGAGGTGTGTTTTGAAATGAGGATCTTGGAATTCTTGAGATAACTCTTTGTCTCGGGAATCCCGCCCTGGTAGGCGTTTCTGCCGCTTTGGTGGGGCCGTCGTGGTGGGATGGGCGTCGTTGTGGCGGGCAAGACGCAACTTAATGTCGTTAATATACACCTAAATGATCTTATTTGATACTTTTCGATTTTTAGAGCGAAGAAAGTGAACCCCAGGCGACTCCTACTCTTTTTTCACCATTCTTGAGGTTAAAGGTAAGCTTTTCACTCCCGAAATTCATTTTTCTATCCGTAGAACGTAATAGAATGTGTTAATACTAATGTGGAAAGGTTTTTAGAGATTCTATGGTGGAAACAAACCTAAATTGGGTCGTGGGATCATAGGTATGATCGAGGGTTCATGGAACTGTTAGGAATTCGAGTAATTAGTGAGTGTATTGATTCTCATATCGTATTTATTGTTTGGAGACCTAGAACAAGCGGAACACATATGAAAAAAGGAACGATCAAGATTCTTGGCGTTTCAAGATTTTTTCGAGGTAGGTGATGATTGTGATTTTATGATGATGTGATGTATTCTTGTTATTGTTTCATTATGACTGCATGTATGCATGCGAATGTTGCATTGTTGAATTCACACTTGTTGAAAATGAGATAGATGAATGATTATATGTCATAAATCACTCTTCATTGTATGACTTGAAAGTACACTTGTATTTGTTATTGTGATGTGTTGATAGATAGGATTGTCACGTTCCGACATAACTATGGTATTGGGTGCCACGTTCCGGTGAACTAATAGTTTGGATTTGGATTCAATGAGAGGACCAACTACTTATGATAAATGTGTATTGTTGAAGCATGTGATATTTAATGTTGTATATGTTCGATATATTGCATGGTAATATAGTTGTATTAACTTATTTATGTTGCACTTAGTGGGATAGTCGTGTGATATTGGCAGTGCATGATTGTAATGTACTGATACTGCAGTCGCGTGATATTGCCAGTGCACGGTGGTTTTGTACTGATACTGCACTTTGCCTTTATTTTGTTGAGTACAGGACATATTTCGGTGGCTATGACAGACCTCGCTTAGAAGATTTGTGATTGTTGCCTTCGAATTCAGGGATAAGCTAGCATCTTTCGAACTGCTTTGGATTCTCGTTGGGTCTATGTTCACAATCCGGACTTAGACTAGTTCTTAGACGTGTTTATGATAGTTGGGGTTATGAACATTCTCGTTTTAGACTTGGTTATCTTTTAGAAGTTTGGTACATTGACTTTCAGGTTCTAGGGTGTTTACTTTCGCATTTGTTTAGTTAGTTCTTTAGAATCCTTGTTGAAGTTTATGGGAACTTCTTTTTTAGCTATTTAACTTGCTTCCATAATTTAAATGTTTTGGTTATTGTTTTAGTTGCTTGGGTTGGGTTTAGTGGTTCTCCCACCAGAGAGTTAGTGTGGTATCAATCACGATGGTTTGGATCATGACATTAGAAAATTTTAGAAATTATTCCAAACTTTTATCTTTTATAAAACACTCATCATTTATAGACTAAATTGTATTCCTAGTTTGTTGTACAAAATTTATATCGGTATACGCATGTTTTACAAAATTTTTGTCCGAAATTACTCTTCGAAGTTACTTTCAATTATAAGAGCTAGTAATAATGGTTTTTCGTATACAAATCAATGATTTACTTTTCATTTTCTGCCCTTTTTTAAAAAAATTCATACTAATTATGTTCGTTGTCATGGATTTTTATGAAACATTTTATTATAAATAATAATATAAACTTATTGATATTTGAAATAATTTTTAGAACTTTGGATATAAATCATATTTTTTGAAAGTTAAATATTTCTCCTAGAATTGATGGTGAAACGTATATTGAAACTTCACTCAAAAATGATTTGCCAAAAATATTTAGAAATTTATGATCAAAACATATACTGAAACTTTACTAAAAATGACTTGGCAAAAATATTTAAAAATATATGACGGAACGTTAACTTACTAATTAGAAAAAGTATATGGGTCGAGCAAAACTTGAACGAAGAACCATTAAAATTACTCTACTACTAGTTCACCTGATTTTCTAGTACATGGAACTCCAAACACTGCACATAAACTTTAATATTTTAAGACAAAAAATCTAGTTGTGATGATAGATCTTAGAGCCTCGTTGGATGGGTTAATAACTTATAAGTCAAAAATCATTAGTGTTTAAACTATTATTTAGAAAAAAATATTTAATTTTTTATTTCATTTAAGCACCAAAAAAATATTAAAATTATTTTAACTTAAGAATTACCAGTAACATAAGTTAATAAAAAAAAACATGTTTTTTCTCATTCTATATTTGATTCTTAAATCAAACCACGATTAATTAAAATTCATGCATTATAAGACTCATTTTAAAAAAATACTTTTCATAATAGAAATTTTTACACCTAAACCAAGACATACTCAAAATCTCATAGTAATGATGGAAGGATCCTTCATCCTATCACAACTTGTTTAAGAGTCTTACATTAAATTAAAAAAGTGGTAAAAATATAGTATTATATAAGAGTTTCACATTGAATAATTCTCACCTCTTAAAATGAATTAGTTAGTCTGAATTATATTATTTATATAGGTTAAAATAATTTTATATGTATATATAGTAAATGTCGAATTTCCTTCGATCACTTCATGTGTCTACTTTACAGATTTTGAACCCCCTTATTGAAAATCCTGGCTTTACCTCTAATTACACAACTCTCATTGGTTTCATATATCGTTAGTCACCACAAAAAAATTGTAAATTACATGGGGATTTTTCTGGAAATTAATATAAAAATTTGCAGGAAAATAAATTTCATGTGAATTTTCATACTAATTCCCAAGATATCCCCATATAACTCACAGTTTTTTTTTATAGTGAGTTACTTACCTTCTGTATACAATACTTTGATAAAGAAATAAGAATAAATAACATTATATTATCGTCTATTAAGTTTTATGTTTAGTTAAATAATAGAATGAAAGAAACAGTGACATCCTTTGGTTAAAAAATGAAATATAGTACTAATTTTTTTTGTAAATATAATATAAAATTATCATTTTTATGTGTCACGATTCAAATCATCGTGATTGACACCCACAATAATTATTGGTAGGAGAACTACTACTACAATCCAAACTAAGCAACTAAATCAAAACTAAGGCAATTAAGTTACGAAAGCAAGTTAATTAACTAAACAAATGCGAAATCAAACCTAGAGCCTGAAAGTCAATATACAAAATTGTAACAACAACAAATCTAAGAACAAGGATTATAACTCTGAAACTAAATAACACCTTAAACCAATAGTCTGAGTCCGAAAAGAGAATACTTAAACAGAGGAAACTCAAGCAGTGCGGAAGAACTAGCTCACCCTTGAATTCGAAACGGTCACTGAGTTTCTAAACGAGGTTTGTCAATAGCCACCAGAACATACCATATACTCAACAAAAATAAAAACAAGTGCAGTATAAGTACTCAACCACAATGTACTGGAAGGATCACATGGGTATCCCAATAGGTGAATACATGTAAGTAACCATAACATTATAAAACGGAAATGTACCAAACATAAACAATATCATCATCATTCACAGCAACGAACAGTTCCACAGTTCTCAACAATTTACAATTAAATCACTTTAGAGCAACAAATAGTCTTTCAATATCAATCATCATGAAATATGAATGTAATCATCACGAGTAGATACACAAGACAATTCAATAGTCCTCTCATGGAACCCCCACCCAAATTATTAGCTTGTCGGAATGTGGCAATTCGATCCCATTTTTATGTCGGAACGTGGCAATCGATCCCATAGTAATGTCGAAACATGGCAATCTGATTCAATATTTATGTCGAAACATGACAATCCGATCCAAGTTAGCTTGCCGGAACGTGGCAATCCGATCCCCATTCACACACCACGATCACAATCACAAGTACATCATCAAGATTATACAACAAGAGGTGATTCATGACATACAATTATTCAATTATCCTCATTTACGATTAGGGCGATCAATGATGCAATATTTGCATATATACATGCATTATAACAAAGCAATTACAAACATATAATACACCAACATAAAATCACAATCATCACCTACCTCAAATCCAAGCTTGAATCTCATAAGGCACTTGAATCTTGCCTTTACGGATTCTTTCCGCTTGCTCTAGGTCTATAACAATTAATATACGCAAGAATCAACAATGAAAGATCTAATTATTCGGATTATAATAAAATCAACAACCCTAGACCAACCTATAATCCTAATACCCAAATTAGGATTTTTTTCCACCATAGTTCTTAGATCAAAACCCTTCTCCAATGATAATAACCCAAGAAAATAGGTTCTACGGATCGAAAAATAAATTCGTGGTGTTAAAACCTGACCTTAAGCCTGAAGAATGGTGAAAAAATGTTAAGAAATCATTTAGGGTCGCCTCCTTAGCCCTTAAAGTCGAAAAATACTAAATATGCTCATTTAGGAGTTTATTAGCGACTTAAGTTGGTCTGGCCCGCTAAAGTGGACCCATTCCGCTCCAGCGCTCAGAATCCTTCTCTAGCGGCCTCGACGGAGACAGAATGTACCCTTCACGAAAAGATCATTTTTGGGAGTTCTACTCGCCCGAATTCGATTCTGTAAAGTGATATAGGTCCTTATTATCTTAGCTATCCACTCATGTAATCAAAATCATAATTAGGTCTCTAATTCATCATCAGATTTTTCTACACCTTAATGACTCCGATTTCGTCCAAATCTAGACTAAGGTAGAAATTCCAAGTTACTATCAACAAGTTTTCTGACTCCAATTCTTTTTTCATTAACTTTTCCATAACGAAAAAATCAGATCATTACATTATGTATATATATTATATGATAAATTTTCTTTATTTTTTTCTACATGTCTAATATTTTATTTTGACTCATCAAAATCTATATTCGACCATTGAGTCGGATTGTTGGAGTATAACATTCATAGAGGTATATGGAACATAATTTTAAAAGGTTCAACTGAATGTAGTAATTTCATATATATAATATATAATTTCATATATGAAAAGTTAATATTTTTGCATCCGACTTATATACACCTTTTAAAAAAAAGAAAAAAAAAGTGAAAATGTGGACTTTAAGAAAAGGTTACAACTTACAATTGTAAGACTAATTAAAATAGGGGAAAAAGATGAATTTACCCTCAAACTTTAATAAAAGGTACGTATATACCTTCCGTTATACTATGTGTACACATATACTCCTATCGTTCAATTAGTGGTACAAATATAACTTTGTCACCAACAGACCCATATTTTATTACACGTGTCATAATTCTATTATACTACCCATTTGACCTCTTTTTTAACCCATAAATATATAAACATAAATTTTGTATATATGTACTCTCATTGTTTGTATATTTAGTATCCGTCTCAATTGATATGACACTTTTATAAATCAATTTTTTCTAAAGAATAATACTTCTGTAATAATTATTTTATTGTTTAAAATTATTTTACTTTTAATATAATAATTCCTAAAGAGATACTATATATCCATAGCTAATTTTAGACAAGAAATTTCAAAAATATTAATTTATTTCATAAACTCTGACAAAGTAATTTAGCTTCATTTTTGTCATCTTACCCTTAATCAAAATAATTTACACAACACACTAAATCAAAATACTTTTATATAAATGGAGAAAAATATCAAGATATAGTTTATTCAAAAGCAGAGGAAGCCCCCTTACCCAATTGTGGTCAAAATTCAGAAATGGAGACAGTAGAGTCAAAAGTCAATACATAAAGACTCATAATTCATAAAGTTTATAGGATATAATATTAGTATATATTAAATATAAATCAACGTCAATTTTTCAAAGGTTGAATATTCAAAAATATATAACTTCTCCATGTGTATGTCAGTATGTGTACTCTGCTCTAATTCTGATGCTACGACTTTTAGTCATATCATTTATAGTAATGTAACTGCCTCTTTTTTGAATTCAATGTCATTGTAAATTAGAATGCATGCACCTGTACTGTACATATCTTCCAATTGAAGAAATAAATCAATAGAAGATATCAAAATTGAAAAAAAGTTGTTATTTATTATAAATTCATTGAACTGTGTCGATTGTTCTTTGGATATACTCAAGACTTAATTGTTTTCATGTATACATGTTTTCAAGGTGGTAAGAACTATTTGGATAACTATGTATTTACTAATTGAGCATTTATCATGGTGGTCTTTGGGGTAATATCCCAACTCTATAAATAGAGATATCATTCACATTTTGTATAATACACTTGAATAAGAAGAAAATTCCTTCTTCTCTTTATAATTATATTCTTATAAGTTTGATTTTATAACACATTATTAGTACGAATATGCTCTAAAAGTTGTAGCACTTCGCAAGTTGAAACACTTGTGAGCAGGAACAAGTTTTTTTTTTTTGTTACACATTATATTTTCAAAAGTTACTCTTATACTAATAACTTATTTTAGTATATATTTGTTATATGAAAAGATAGAACATATTGGTTCGTTTTACTTTAACAATTTTATACATTGGTTTATGATTATACTAACAGTTTTTCGTTTCAGAATTGAATTGAAGAATAAAGAAGTAAATTTCCATTTTATTTTCTTAGTGTTAATTATGAGGAACTTATTAATATTTATAATTACTAGAGGATAAAACGATGGATTCAAGTCTCATCGCACCAAAAGGGTGAGACATCTTGTTAAAGTCCGAATGACATAATATTTGAGGGTAAGACGGTAGATTCATGTTCTATCGCACCAAGAAAGTAAGACATCAATTTGAGTTTTGATGCATGATGATACGGATTGGATTCGAGTTCCATAGAATATGACCTAACATGTCTTATATGGATAAAACATTGAGTTTGAGTAAATGCACCATAGTGATGATATAATGAAGACTAAGGCTTTGATGAAAAGCCTTGAAATTCGTCCTATTGAATTTGCTTCATTCCTTGAAAAAAAATGCGGTAGCAACATATGATAACTTTGAAATCACATGTTGACTTGCTCCATTCTATCGTATGAATGTCGTAGCAGTAACTAATTAGTCTGTAAGATGACAAATGATTAACGATATGAAAAAGGACATGAAATGACGGAACTATAATAGTCATCATTGTGGTAATTATAAAAAGAAGAACAATATGGGTAATATTTATAACCCTTTTCGGTTGTATTAATTTAAAGATATTAAATCTTTTCATAATTTATAGTCTCAATAACTTATAAATTCATCGGAAACTTAAAAAGTTTCTTTTGAGTCTCACTACAACCCCAATATTATTCCTCTGATAATAGCACAACTCGTTAGAGCTTGCAATTTAATTTTGGGCCAAGGTCATATGCGGCCACTCAAACTTGTCCCGAGTAAATTGGTTTCAAATAAACTAAAGAGTAAATTGTTTTCAAATAGACACCCTTTTGACATTGGCCAAAATCATAACAACTTCCCAAATGAACTACTTTTAGTTTTTCTTTTTAGCTTTATTTGTTGTAACTGTGAGGTGCTGACTGCGTCTTTTCCCTTCCATTTTAGGCCACGGGTTTTAAAACCACTGTCTATATTGGTTGATGAAGCACTCTTCAATGTTGTTGGCTCACATAGAATCTTCTCACTTGATGTACCAGGCTGCAATATAAGATAGAAAGTGTAAAATAAGGTTAGATTATAAGGCTATAAAATATACGCTAAAACAGAGTAAACATGTTAAGTGAACATACATTAAGTACTTAGCCTTCAGTTGTAGGATTAGAGTAACACCAAAACCAGTTGCCGGCCTTCTGTTTTCTCCAGTAGCAGCAGCAAATGAGGCAAAACTGTATGGTGTCTTGTGACCTGATAAAGGTGGCAATTGACTAGAAGAACTATCACTTTCTGTAACAAATGGGGTTCCTCTTGCATTAGCTTTTTTTCTTCCCAATCCTCTTCCAGTTTCAACTTGAACCCTATTTTGAGCAGGTTTTAGCATAGATGTTGTGTCAGCACAAGTAGAAGTTGGTTGACTTGATTGTATAGTTGCATATGTGGTTCTGGAAGTAGAATGTGATGGACCTCCCATTGTAGATGGACCTCCCATTGTATACTATATAACATAAATAAGGATATATGAAAACTTGTAGAAAAAACTTAAAATGCAAATGAATTTTTAAAGGCTAACCATCATCTAATCTTACTGTTGTTTGGGTAGTTCTTGGCACAACACTGGTATCAGGACAAACAGAACTTTGTGTTCTAACCTGTTGAACAAAAATAAGTACATATGAATAACTGTCTAAATGAAAATTAAGGCAAATAAATATGTAAAGCAAATCTTACTCCTGTTTGAGAATAACTTTGTTGGTTGTTTTCTTGACTTGTAGATTGAGAAGTGCCCCCCTCCCATACTATGTCACCACAAAATAAAACATATGATTGTAAACTTTAAGAAATTTACAAATGTAAATATGACTAGTATTACTTACTCTTGCACACACAACTTTGTTATGACCAGTTTTCTTGCAAATGGAACATGTTATCTTTACTCCTTTTTTTGGAATTTTTTCCCCATTTTTTGGGCTCATCCTTACTCTTTCTTCTCTTCTTGCCAAGTCTGCCTGACATTTTTCTTCATTTTGGAGGCTCTATTGATGGAATTGTAGTTCTAGGACACATTCTCATATTGAGTATTGGTTGGATAAAATGATGTAAGCCTCGAGAAATGTATCCTTCATATATCAGTTCTCTACATGGTTATCAGGATCTTGATTCAAGTAATAATAGGCACAAAAGGGCAAGGAATACCTCTCAATATCCACAACCTACAGTCACAATGATTTTTCTCCAAGTCAACAACAAATGAGTATTCACCATCACTAATCTCAAAATTGTTCACCCCATTCCATTGAATATTACAGTTCTTTGAATACTTCTTGTTTCTTTCTAATATTGCCCTTGCCATAGGTGCAATGTCTGATATCCATGTTTCAGCAAGTTTGATCATGTTTATGTGTCTGTTCATCATTTTATTCGTAATATCCTCTAGCATGGTAATAATTGATTTATGTATAGCAGCTAAGATTCAGGATTTGAAAGTCTCACACATGTTATTTTCTACAACATCACACTTGGAATGAGTCTGAAAAAAGCTCTACACCAATTTATGGAATCATAATGTAGTAAGTCCTCTGTTATTTCCTTCTTACCTAGCTTAGACATTGCATGAACTTCTTCACCAAACTTGACTTCAAACGAGGCCTTTAAGCATCTCCAAAATTGTTTCCTTTTTTCTTCTCCTTTCCAGTTAACATGCTAATTACTCCATATATGTCTAGCACACATCCTTTTCTCAGCATTTGGTAACAACTCCAACAAGACAGGAATAAGTCCCTAACAAAAAGTATATGCAGAATAAGTAATTGGAGTAGTAAAACTAAAACTAAAAAAGAAGAAATTGTGTAAACAATACCTTTTGCATATTTGACATCACAATCGAACCTTCGCCAGTTTCCAAATTTAGATCAGCAATTAAATAACTTATGAACCAACTCCAACTATATTTTGTTTCTATATCCACAACAGCCCAGACAATGGGATACATTTGGTTGTTCCCATTCTTTCCAACAGCAACTATTAATTCACCCTTACAAGTTTCCTTGAGAAAACAACCATCAAATCCAATTATATTCCTACAACCCTCCAACCATCCTTGCTTAAATGCATGAAATCACACATAAAAATACACAAAAAGGTTCTTCCCTGATTAAGTTTTCTTAACAATTTTTACCCAACAAGAGCTTCCAGGATTGGTTTGTTTGATCACATCTGCATAGCCACACAATCTGGATAATTTTCAGATTCCAATCACCCATGTCTTCCCTCATAATTTTCTGTTTAGCCCTGTAACAAAGAGTCTTACCAACATAAAGCCCAATGTCTTTCTAACCAAATCTTGAATTTCCCAAATTCTTATGTATGGTTGGGATATAATTTTGTCCTTAAACTTTCTAGCAATAAACTTTGAATTACACAACTTATTTCTGTTTAATGGATTACCCTTGTGAATAGGATGCTAGTTCTTCACAATGAGATCACCTGAGTCTCTGTGTCACGACCCAAAACCGATCGCGACTGGCACCCACATTTACCCTCCTATGTGAGCGAACCAACCAATCTAAACCTTAACATTTCAATATAATATCAACAGAAAATAATGCGGAAGACTTAAACTCATTTATAAAAACCAAATCAATAACTATTATTCCCCAAAATCTGGAAGTCATCACCACAAGAACATCTACGATCAAATGACTAAACTAAGAGTATTCTAAAAGCTAAAAATACATAAGAAGCTAGTCCATGCTGGAAGTTCAAGGCATCAAGACTTGAAGAAGAAGATCCAGTCCAAGCTAGAAGCATTAGCTCACCCTGAATTTCCGATGTAGTAAGACAGGCTTGAATTACTGTTGAGTCGAAGACGACGGCACGTTTGCTGCACTCCACAAATAAACAAGAAGAAAACATAAAAGTAGGGGTCAGTACAAAACACGGGTACTGAGTAGATATCATCGGCCAACTCAAAATAGAAAACAGTATATACCAAGTAATATCATAAAATCAACTATGATACTCAACATGTAGCAAAAACAAGTACTATATCATTAACAATTACCATCAAGTTCACACATGAGGACTCGAGCCTCAATACCATACTCATTTGGGAATTATGTTCATTAGATTGAGTATATTAACATCTTTCAAGATTCATTATCTTTAGTTCTCTTGTGTCGGTACGTGACACTCTGCTCCCTCATATTCATTAATCCTCTTGTGTCGGTATGTGACACTCCGATCCCCTAAATCTACGTGTCGGTTTGTGACACCCGATCCCCTAAATCTACGTGTCGGTTCGTGACACCCGATCCCCTAAATCTACGTGTCGGTTCGTGACACCCGATCCCCTAAATCTACGTGTCGGTTCGTGACACCCGATCCCCTAAATCTATGTGTCAGTTCGTGACACCCGATCCCCTAATCTCATTCTATCAATTCATCAAGCCTTCTTTTATACCAAGGCATCATCAATCTCATTACTTTAGTTCATCAAGCCTTCTCCCTTACCAAGGCATCATCATTAAAAAGAGATTAGGTTTTTATCAAGATTTGGGATTCAATAACTTCATCATGCTTAATATAATCACAATTATATAATCACGTTCATGCATGCATACAATTAAGCACATAGCAGGGTTTACAATACTATCAATACATATCATTCTCTATTAAGAGTTTACTATGAAAGCATGAAAACCATAACCTACCTCCACCAAAGAATTGCGATCAACAAGCTATCTTCTCAGAATCCTTGCTATCCTCTTCGTTTCTCTCTCTCTCTACTCGTTCTCTTTCTTTTTCTGTCTCTCTTTGTTCTTTCTTATTTTTCTTATTCAAACCCTCTTTCTTTTACCCTAATTAACATATAATTAAGTGTAAAAGATGGCAATAATAACCCACTAGTTAACTTAAGGTTACCTCTTTTAACCCCCAAGTAATTAGACTTATTAACATTAACCCTCTAACTTTATAATTAAAGTAGGAATAGTCCAAAACGCCCCTTAAAACGTATAAAGAAATCCGACCCGAACTGGGATTGTGTAGCCCGTGACGGGCCGTCGTGCCTGCGACGGTCCGTCCTGCTGTCCGTCACATGCTACAGAAACTCGATTTTAAGTGAATGGCCTGTGACGGGCCGTCGAGCCTGCGACGGGCCGTCCTGCCACTCCGTCATGAAGTTCAGAGAGTCGATTTTCAGTACCCAATTTCAGATTTTCTAAGTGTTTTGAAACAAGACCCTGCGACGGTCCGTCGTGCCCATGACGGTCCGTCGTGGGGTCCGTCGCTTCTGCCAGTTTTTCCAGAATTGAAGTCTGCTACTCAAAACGACTAAACAGGTCGTTACAATAGATACCAATTTACCCATCGTTCGTCCCCGAACGATCACAAGAAGGAAAACAAGGGCGAAAAGGAGTACCTGAATCTGTAAACAGGTGTGGGTATCTTTCTCGCATATCGACCTCCTTCTCCCAAGTTGCTTCTTCAACCGGCCGATTCTTCCATTGCACCTTGATGGATGCAATCTCCCTTGATCTCAACTTGCGAATTTCCCTATCTATAATGGCAACAGGTTCCTCCTCATAAGACAAATTCTCGTCAAGCAAAACTGAATCCCAACGGATAATGTAGTTTCCATCCCCATGATATCTTTTCAACATACACACGGAATACCGGATGTACTCCGGACAGCCCTGGAGGCAAGGCTAACTCATAAGCCACCTCCCCTACTCGTTTAAGTACTTCGAAGGGACCAATATACCTTGGGCTTAGTTTACCTCTTTTACCAAACCGCATCACCCCTTTCATTGGTGAAACTTTCAACAAGACTTGTTCACCTTCCATGAACTCTAAGTCTCTAACCTTTCGATCTGCATATTCCTTTTGTCTACTTTGCGCCGCTAGAAGCTTTTCTTGAATAGACTTCACTTTCTCTATCGAATCCCTCAAAAGGTCAGTACCCCAAGGTCTAACCTCGAATGCATCAAACCAACCAATGGGAGACCTACATTTCCTCCCATACAATGCTTCAAATGGGGCCATATCAATGCTTGAGTGATAGCTATTGTTGTAGGAGAACTCCGCTAAGGGTAAGAAGCTATCCCAATGACCACCAAATTCTATCACACATGCACGAAGCATATCCTCCAACACTTGAATCGTTCGCTCAGACTGACCATCGGTTTGAGGATGGAACGCAGTACTAAGGTCCAACCTAGTACCCAATTCCGCATGCAATGTTTTCCAAAACTTAGAAGTAAACTGCGTACCTCTATCTGATATAATGAAGAGTGGAACCCCATGCAATCGCACCACTTCCGAGATGTAAAGTTTGGCTAACTTCTCTGCATTGTAAGTCACCTTGACCGGAATGAAGTGAGCAGACTTTGTTAACCTATCAACAATTACCCAAATAGAATCAAACTTTCCCAATGTCTTCGGAAGACCAACCACAAAATCCATTGCAATTCTCTCCCACTTCCATTCCGGAATGGGCATTCTCTGAAGTGTCCCTCCGGGCCTTTGGTGTTCATATTTTACTTGTTGACAGTTTGGACATTTGGCAATAAAATCCACAATATCCCGCTTCATTCTACTCCACCAAAAATGTTGCTTTAGGTCGCGGTACATCTTGGTTGCACCCGGATGTATAGAATACCTTGAACTATGAGCCTGTGTCAAAATAGTGTTGATCAAATCATCAACTCGAGGTACACATACCCTTCCCTTGATTCTCATAACACCTTCCTCATCGATTGTCGCTTCTTTAGCCTATCCTTTCAACACTTTATCTCGGATCCGGATCAATTTTTCATCATTAAACTGTTTTCCCTTAATCTTGTCAAGAAAAGAAGATCTTGATTCCACACTAGCCAACAATCCTCCCTTCTCATTTACTTCTAACCTCATCAAGTCGTTAGCCAGAGTCTGAACCTCTCTAGCCAATGGACGTCTAGAAACTTGCAAGTGAGCTAGACTTCCCATGCTTCCCGCTTTTCTACTTAAAGCATCTGCCACAACATTCGCTTTTCCCGGATGATACAAGATAGTGATATCGTAGTCCTTTAGTAACTCCATCCATCTCCTCTGTCTTAAGTTCAAATATTTCTGAGTAAAGACATACTGAAGGCTACGATGATCCGTGTAGACCTCACACTTAACCCCATATAAATAGTGTCTCCATTGCTTCAATGCAAACACTACCGCAGCCAATTCCAAATCGTGGGTCGGATAGTTACGTTCATGCACCTTTAATTGCCTTGAAGCATAGGCAATTACACTCTTCTCTTGCATTAGCACTGCACCCAACCCAGAATAGGATGCATCACAATAAACAATGAAGTTCTTACCCTCTACTGGCAAGGTGAGAATTGGTGCGGTAGTCAACAGGGTCTTGAGCTTCTGAAAGCTTTCCTCACACTCATCTGACCATACAAATGGAACATTCTGCTTAGTCAAGTTCGTCAATTGGGAAGCAATAGAAGAGAATCCCTTGACAAATCGGCGGTAGTAGCTAGCTAACCCAACAAAGCTCCTTATTTCTGACACATTAGTAGGTCTTACCCAATTCTTTACTGTCTCAATCTTAGAAGGATCCACCATCACTCCTTCCTTAGAAACCACGTGCCCCAAGAAGGACACTGCATCTAGCCAAAACTCACACTTAGAGAACTTGGCATAAAGCTTTTTCTCCCTCAACATTTCCAATACCATTCTCAAATGCTCTTCATGTTCCTTCTTGCTCTTTGAGTATACCAATATATCATCAATAAATACGATCACGAAGAGGTCCAAATATGGCTTAAAAATCCCGTTCATCAAGCTCATGAACGCAGCAGGGGCATTCGTAAGACCAAAAGACATCACCACAAATTCGTAATGCCCATACCTCGTTCGAAAAGCAGTCTTTGGCACATCCGTTGCCCGTATTTTCAATTGATGATAACCAGATCTCAAGTCAATCTTAGAGAAGACACAAGCACCTTGTAATTGATCGAACAAGTCATCAATGTGAGGAAGAGGATACTTGTTCTTAATAGTTACCTTGTTCAATTGCCGGTAGTCTATGCACATCCGAAAACTCCCATCCTTCTTCTTCACAAACAAAACCGGAGCACCCCAAGGAGATGCACTTGGTCTGATGAAGCCTTTGCTCAACAACTCTTGAAGTTGGGCCTTTAACTCTCTCAACTCCGCGGGAGCCATTCTATAAGGGGGTATAGAAATGGGGCGAGTGCCCGGTTCAAGATCAATGCAGAAGTCAATATCCCTATCTGGTGGCATACCAGGAAGATCTGCAGGGAATACATCCAAAAACTCACGGACTACCGAAACCGACTCGATCGAAGGTACTTGGGTAGTGTCATCCTTGAGATGGGCCAAGAAAGCTAAACACCCTTTACTAACTATTTTCTTAGCACGGAGAAGGGAAATGATACGCACCGGATTGGAAGTGTAGTCACCCTCCCACACTAACGGATCTGTCCCCGGCTTGGCTAACGTCACCGTTTTAGCATTACAATCCAAGATTGCAAAATTCGGAGAAAGCCAAGTCATACCCAGAATTACATCAAAATCAACCATTTCTAAGATAACCAAATCTACATAAGTGTTGCTCCCCACAAAGTTCACCAAACAAGACCTATATACTTTTTCAACTACCACAGATTCACCCACCGGAGTAGAAACACGAATAGGCATATCAAGTAATTCACAATGTAAATTTAGACCATTAGCAAATGAGGAAGATACATAAGAAAATATGGATCCAGGATCAAACAATACAGAAGCCATGCAATCACAAACCAGAAGATTACCTGTGATGACAGCATCAGATGTCTCCGCCTCCGATCTCCCAGGGAAAGCATAACAATGGGCCCTTTCATTTGTTTGTCCGTTGCCCCTACCATGTTGTGATGTAGTGGCTCCAGTTTGCCCATCACCTCTGCCGTTTTGGTGACCACCATTACCTCGACCACCACGTCCTCCAGAATGACGGCCTCTACCATGACCACCCCTACCTCTAGCCATTGGGGGTCTATAACTCTGTTTTGGACAATTCCTCCTAATATGTCCAGTCTCTCCACATCCATAACACTCTCTGGATTCAAGCATGGGTCTCTCAGAGAAGTGTTGACCGGTCTGAGGTGGACCCCCAACTACAGTCTGTAGTGAAGACTGAATGGGTCGAACTGAGTAACCTCCGGAACCCTGTCCTCTAGAGTAAGAACCATTAAACTCACCTCCCTTTCGAAACCTTTTTGATGTTGGTGTCGAGGGGAAGTCATCGGGCTTCACTCTTTCCACCTCTACCACTTCTTGGAAGTATTTTGCCGTAGCCGCTACCTGTAAGGCTGAAATCCGCAACTCTGACCTCAACCCCTTCATAAAACGGCGAATCCGCTCTTGTGGACTGAAACAAAGCTGAGTGGCATATCTGGATAGTGCACGAAACTTAGCCTCATATGCATTGACCGACATCCTGCCTTGCTCTAGGCTCAAGAACTCATCCCTTTTCCTATCCCTCAAATTCCGGGGGATATACTTCTCCATAAACAAGCTAGAGAATGAGGCCCAAGTCATAGGTGGTGCCTCTGTTGGTTGACACTCAACATGTGACCGCCACCACATTTTGGCGTTCCCTTGAAACTGATAACTCACGAACTCAACACCAAACCGTTCGACTATACCCATCTTGTGTAGTAGCTCATGACAGTCAACCAGAAAATCGTAAGCATCCTCAGATTCAGCACTCTTGAAGACTGGAGGTTTCAATTTCAAGAACTTACTGAAAAGTTCATGCTGATCATTTGTCATTATAGGCCCAGTAGTCAGACGTGGAAACATGCCTATGTCCAATGAGGCATCCATACGAGGAGCCGCACTAGCCGCATGTTGTACCTCCGGACCCTGAGGTGCTGGTGCAGAAAACACTGGAGGTGCTTGACCTTGATCAGATAACCCACTAAGATAAGCAAGAACCTGATTGATCATGTCTGGGGTAGGTTGGGGAGGCAATCCCTCATTCTGTACTTGTTCAGTTTCCCCCTCCTCACCCTCTCTTGCTACTCCTTCAGTCGGTGGAGGAGTCACTGCCCTAGTATCAGATGGGCTAGGTGCTCGTCCTCTACCTCTAGAGGACGTCCTCCCACGACCTCTCTCACGGCCTCTTGCCGCTATTCTTCCTCTGGCTACAGCCCCACTGGCTGGTTCAGACGCACCCTGGCCCGCCGGTGCTGGTGCTGGCGCGGTTGTTGCTCTACTTCTAACCATCTGCGAAATAGAGTGAAGATGGTCAGATACCAATTTGTATAACCTAGATACCAATTGGATTCAAGTAGTAGCACGAAAGAAAGAATGAAAGAATGGAATTTTCCTACAGTCTTATAGCCTCTCAAAGAAAAGTAAAGGCGTCCCCCTACCGTTCCTTAAGACTCTACTAGACTCGTTCTTGTGTGATGAGACCAACGAACCTAAGGCCTTGATACCAAGTTTGTCACGACCCAAAACCGATCGCGACTGGCACCCACATTTACCCTCCTATGTGAGCGAACCAACCAATCTAAACCTTAACATTTCAATATAATATCAACAGAAAATAATGCGGAAGACTTAAACTCATTTATAAAAACCAAATCAATAACTATTATTCCCCAAAATCTGGAAGTCATCACCACAAGAACATCTACGATCAAATGACTAAACTAAGAGTATTCTAAAAGCTAAAAATACATAAGAAGCTAGTCCATGCCGGAAGTTCAAGGCATCAAGACTTGAAGAAGAAGATCCAGTCCAAGCTAGAAGCATTAGCTCACCCTGAATTTCCGATGTAGTAAGAATGGCTTGAATTACTTTTGAGTCGAAGACGACGGCACGTTTGCTGCACTCCACAAATAAACAAGAAGAAAACATAAAAGTAGGGGTCAGTACAAAACACGGGTACTGAGTAGATATCATCGGCCAACTCAAAATAGAAAACAGTATATACCAAGTAATATCATAAAATCAACTATGATACTCAACATGTAGCAACAACAAGTACTATATCATTAACAATTACCATCAAGTTCACACATGAGGACTCAAGCCTCAATACCATACTCATTTGGGAATTATGTTCATTAGATTGAGTATATTAACATCTTTCAAGATTCATTATCTTTAGTTCTCTTGTGTCGGTACGTGACACTCCGCTCCCTCATATTCATTAATCCTCTTGTGTCGGTACGTGACACTCCGATCCCCTAAATCTACGTGTCGGTTCGTGACACCCGATCCCCTAAATCTACGTGTCGGTTCGTGACACCCGATCCCCTAAATCTACGTGTCGGTTCGTGACACCCGATCCCCTAAATCTACGTGTCGGTTCGTGACACCCGATCCCCTAAATCTACGTGTCGGTTCGTGATACCCGATCCCCTAAATCTACGTGTCGGTTCGTGACACCCGATCCCCTAAATCTACATGTCGGTTCGTGACACCCGATCCCCTAATCTCATTCTATCAATTCATCAAGCCTTCTTTTATACCAAGGCATCATCAATCTCATTACTTTAGTTCATCAAGCCTTCTCCCTTACCAAGGCATCATCATTAAAAAGAGATTAGGTTTTTATCAAGATTTGGGATTCAATAACTTCATCATGCTTAGTATAATCACAATTATATAATCACGTTCATGCATGCATACAATTAAGCACATAGCAGGGTTTACAATACTATCAATACATATCATTCTCTATTAAGAGTTTACTATGAAAGCATGAAAACCATAACCTACCTCCACCGAAGAATTGCGATCAACAAGCTATCTTCTCAGAATCCTTGCTATCCTCTTCGTTTCTCTCTCTCTCTACTCGTTCTCTTTCTTTTTCTGTCTCTCTTTGTTCTTTCTTATTTTTCTTATTCAAACCCTCTTTCTTTTACCCTAATTAACATATAATTAAGTGTAAAAGATGGCAATAATAACCCACTAGTTAACTTAAGGTTACCTCTTTTAACCCCCAAGTAATTAGACTTATTAACATTAACCCTTTAACTTTATAATTAAAGTAGGAATAGTCCAAAACGCCCCTTAAAACGTATAAAGAAATCCGACCCGAACTGGGATTGCGTAGCTCGTGACGGTCCGTCGTGCCTGCGACGGTCCGTCCTGCTGTCCGTCACATGCTACAGAAACTCGATTTTAAGTGAATGGCCTGTGACGGGCCGTCGAGCCTACGACGGTCCGTCCTGCCACTCCGTCACGAAGTTCAGAGAGTCGATTTTCAGTACCCAATTTCAGATTTTCTAAGTGTTTTGAAACGAGACCCTGCGACGGTCCGTCGTGCCCATGACGGTCCGTCGTGGGGTCCGTCGCTTCTGCCAGTTTTTCCAGAATTGAAGTCTGCTACTCAAAACGACTAAACAGGTCGTTACACTCTGTCAATCGAAGCATATAACAACCACTTACACTTAACATTTTTTCACTTCACCCTCTCTCTATGTTTTTCATTAGTTCTTAGCTTTAACTGTCCTCTATACTCTACGGCATAATCTGCCACTGCTTTCCTGCACTGATTTGCACCTTCAAAGACCATTCCAAACTCAAAAATTGACACTTCACAATCTTCATCATACCTAACCGTTTTTCTTCTCCTTCTAGCAAGTATGTCTACTCCCCTAAAAGCATCCACATCTAGTTGTTCATCACTGTCATCACTCCAACAATCAGAGCTATCAATATAATCTTCATCTCCACCCAATTTTCCTGAATATTTTTCAGTTTTGTTCTTTTCAATATCCTCAAAGCCTCTATCTATACCACCAGCCTCTCCAATTGGTATTTCTTCAAATTCAGTAGCCTTTTTTCTCTGTTTTTTGTTTCTTCTTTCTTCTCTAAAAGCTCTCAGCTCCTCATCAATATCTGAACCATCTTCTGAAGGTATATCTAAATCTGAATCACTACTCAAGAAATCAGATGCATCTTCTCCACCTAGGTTATCATCCACTTCCTCTCCACCTAGGTTAACATGATCACCCTCACCACCCTCACCAATAAGGTTACAAGCTTCACATTCTCCACCTATGTGAACAGCTACTTCACCCGCACCATTAAGGTTACAAGCCTCACCTTCTTCACCTAAGTTAACAGCCTCACCATCTTCACTATTAGTTAGATATCCTATAGTTACCTCAGTGTCAAGTAAGGGTTTATCTAATACATGACAGACATATACTTCAAAAGTGTCGTCATGTTTTAAGTCTTTAGTAAGGTGTAGTAAATGTTTGTAAGTTGTAATTAGTATCCATTTTTTATTCAATAAATCTTTCACATAAAAGCCTCTAATAGTTTCGTACCCTGATTCTTTAGTATAATACAATAGTTCCAAAATGAAAAAGTGGTCCTTGATGATATACCTGAGCGCAGACACATAGTTTCCAATATAAGTAGGGACATATAACTCAGATAAGATTTCACCATGGTAAATCTTCGTAAATATGATTTTCTCCATGGTCAATTGTTAGATCTACAAATATCAACCAAACCCTATATTTAACGGAATATACTCATACAAACAACTAAAAAATAAAGCTTTAAATCATACTTTTTGGTAATAATAAAGAATGGACAGAATATTCGCAAACCCTATATTTTTACAAAATCAGAGCTTTATGAAATTCATAAAAGAAAGCATGTAAAGAAACAAAAATAAAACTTACAGGAGGATAGATCGTAACACGAAGAAGAGGAATCAAACAATAATCGAACTTCAATCTAGAATGAATCGCGAGATGGAGAGCTTGAAATCAAAAAAAATTGTGAAGTTAGAGAGAGAGAGAGCGCTATTCTGAAAGTTAAAGATTTGGGAATTTTGCCCAATTTAGGCATTAACAAATACACGTTGGATACACGTGGTATTTTTAAATGGTCATTCAATACACGTCAGATCACGTGGAGAGGTTAACTACTCGCACCACATAATTAATGAAAAGTGATTAAAAAATGATTGTACGGTTCAAATCTTGGGTGGTTGAGGCGCTCAATAGATAGTACGTCTAGTTGAGGTGTCTAAATAAATAATTGAGACAAATTTCAGTGGTCGCATAGGACTTTGGCCCAAAATCATATTGCAAGCTCTAACGAGTTGTGCTATTATCAGAGGAATAATATTGAGGTTGTAGTGAGTCTCAAAAGAAACTTTTTAAGTTTTGGATTAATTGAAAAGAAATATTGAGACTATAAATTATGAAAAGATTTAATATCTTTAAATTACTACAACCGAAGAGGGTTATAAATATTACCCAATTTTTCCTCTTTTTCGTTGCACATAAACATGTACATGCTGATAGAATCACATGCAAAAGTAAATTATAAGTGTACCGAAATAAATATCAGTTAGCATGATTGGTTGACCATTCTGGTTTAAATGTGATGCAAATGTAATTGAGAATTCAGGTGGCTTATATGATAAAGAAATAAAATATTCTTCAAGAATTCTCTTGTGTTGCTTATTCTCTGATAATTTGATCATCGTATCATTGTACCAGCTAAGGTTGGGATTGTACTCCCTGAAAATTTTAAAACATATAAAAAGGTGAATATTGACCCATTCACCTACCATATGGATCATTTACAACTATATGATAGATGCATCTACGCGATGATCAGATGTGCTTTTTTTCAACTTACAAGTTGGTGTTTGTAAGGTTGTTTGCTCGAATTGTTAAATTAAGATCACAGTTCCAAATTATGAAATTATATTGATAATGCTGGTTGATTTAGCAAAAATTGTATGCCTCAAATTATAGCTAAATATGGTTATGAAAATAAAACTCCCAAATAAAATTTGGTATGAGATAAATTTATTTAACATGTAGCAACACATGTATGCATCGAGCCAACAAGGTCTCCCCATTAAAATTGGTTCAGGGTCAAGAACCATATAATTTTCATCTAAAATGTTAAATGTGCGGTTATGATTTTAATTATTCCACCACGCACAAAGATGAATTCTCAAATAAGGTTGGGATGAATGTTAGATTTTCTAACATTAGGGGAAGAGATGATTTTGACAGCTGAAAATTATGTGTGAGCTTAATTATGAATTATCTAGATCCTCGTTAAATATATATATATATATATGTGTGTGTGTGTGTGTGTGTGTGTGTGTGAATTTAAAGTTCAAGGGATAATTCATTTGCATAATGTTGCAAATTAGTTGCCAGATGAATGCACTGACCCTATGATATAATTCAGTTGTAAATGCTCCAATGTGAAGTCCTTGAAGGGCGGAGTCTATGATACGCCAGAAGCGTAATAGACCAATCGGTTGCAAATATAAAATTTCTTGAAGAAGGCGAGGAGCGAATGATCAATATGATCATGACAATGAGGCAAGTAATATAATAGAGCACATTGACATAACACTTCATAAAACCTCGGATAAGGTTCAGGTATCTGGAAAATAATGAATAATGAAGAGATCTCGATAAGTTATGTCATATTGGAATTGATATCAAATAATCGTCGACGAGATATGAGGTAGCGCTCAATGATATATATTGTGACGAGGATCTTGAATTCAAATTTTTCATATAGTGTGGACAGATAAAAGGTTTGCCAAGTAAAATGCATGATTCAAGTATATTGTTTCACTTAGAAAAGTAACGTTTTGGACAGATAGTCCATTAATCAAGGTATAATGAATGTGGGGTACAATAAATTATTATGCGATGGTATAATCGTAATATATCAAGTACAACTTGTTCCTTGGGACATAAAGGTTTGTCGCAAAATTTTTTGACATTATTGGAGATGTATTCTCCTATGGTGGATGCAATAATGTTTGTTTTGATCTGACAACATATGAAAAACTTGAATGCATATAATGAATAATTGTTATGTCTAGCTAGACAATGAAGGTTATTGAAAATCCTTGAAGCAATCAAGGTGTCTGAAGCATATAAAAATTTGAAAGGAACTTTTTCAATAAAGCTTCAAGAATCCTTATATGGATTGAAATAGTCAAGGAAGAAAAGGGTACAAAAGAATGAATCTAATTATCCTTGTATTTTATGAAAATGTTTTGGTAAGACAGAATTTTGTCTTGACCTACAGATTGATAATTTGACAAATGAAATATTTGTCTAACAGTGCAAATACACTGAAAAATTTTGATACAATTTTATATGGATAAATCACATTTATTGAGTACCCCAATGATTATGAGATCACTTTACATAAATGATGATTCAGTTTGATCTCAAAAGAAGAATGAAGGGTTTCTTGGTGATGAAACTCCATATTTTGGTGCAATCAGGGCACTAGTGCATCTTACTAACATATTTGACCAAATATTTGTTTTGCAGTAAATTTACTGGCAAGATTCATCTTCTCCCCAATAAAAAGA
Organism: Solanum neorickii; assembly: GCA_027704865.1. Lineage (NCBI taxonomy): Eukaryota > Viridiplantae > Streptophyta > Magnoliopsida > Solanales > Solanaceae > Solanum > Solanum neorickii. The sequence goes on along the minus strand of JAKWJC010000365.1, from coordinate 46,450,546 downwards.
CATTGAAATGGTATGAGCACATGATTGATTATCTTTAAAGGACCATAATTATAGGTTTATTCTATCTCGAGGAATCTAAGACAAAATTGATTGGTTATGCAGATGCAAAATATTTATCTGATCCGCATAAAGTTATATCTCAAGCACGTTTTGTGTTTGCATGTAGAGGCACAATAATATCCTGGCGATCAATGAAGCAAATGTTGCTTTGCAGAAATGAAAGCCCACCATGAAGCAAGTCGAAAATGCGTCTTGTTAAGATAAATGATACACCATATTCAGGAAATGTGTATTATTGCAAGAAATTAAGTGATGTTTTAATCAGGGGGAATACAATACGCGTTGCCCTCTTTTTTCCTTGATCGAAGTTTTGTCCTATTGGATTTTTCTTTCAAGATTTTTAATGAGGCAACAAATAATACGTATTAAAAGATATGTGTACTCTTTTTCCTTAACTAGATTTTTTTCTCACTGAGTTTTTTCTAGTAAAGGTTTTAACGAGGCACATTATCTATGGACATTCAAGGGGGAGTGTTATAAATTCATTGAATTGTGTGGATTGTCCTTTCGATATACTCAAGACTTAATTGTATTCATGTATACATGTTTCCAAGGTGATAAGAACCATTTGGATAACTATGTACCTACTAATTGGGCACTTATCATGGTGACCTTTGGGGTGATATCTCAACTCTATAAATAGAGATATCATTCACCTTTTGTATAATACACTTGAATAAAAAGAAAATTTCTCTTCTTTTATCTACTTCTCTTGCATTCTTCTCTTTATAATTATATTCTTATAAGCTTGATTTTATAACACTATTTAATTAGTGATAAATTACGTTACCATTTGGCTTCCTACAATATACTTGCTCTGTTCTTAATTAGTTGTTCATATTTTTTAGTTGTCTCTTATTATTTATCTATTTAGACAAATAAAAAAAGAATAACAAAAATATTGATTATACCCTCAATTAATTACTTTGGAAAATGTAGAATCTCTTAAAATATTTAAAAATTTTAATTCATCAACTTTATAATTAATAGGGATAAAGTGGTAAACTCACTACATCAATTATTGTTTTTCTTAATAGGTAGGACACATGGACTAGCATATATGAACAATTTTTAGTGGTAATATATATGCCCATTAATAAATAGTGCTAATTTTTTTTTATCAATATTAGTTAATTGTCATTGAATCTAATGTAGTTATAGGGCATAGAGTCATTTACTTAGAGTTTTAATTGCTTTTAAAATACATTTTTAGTTAATTAAGTACTACTAAAAATTATTTTTGATATAGCGATATTAACACCAGCGTACTTACTATTTGGGGTGGAGCCAACCCTACCCCAACCCATTTGACAATTTTTTGTACTATTTATACATGATTAAATTATTTTCATGTATATATAATAAATGTCAAATTTCCTTTAATTAGTTCGTGTGTTTAGTTCTTTATATATTGTACCCCTTATTAAAAATTTTAGATCTGCCACTATTATTTGTGTATGTATGAAATGTTATTATAATTTAAGGGGTTAATTTGTTGTTCCTTAATTCTATGGAGTATATGAGAATGAAACAAATAGTAAGTCGTGGATTAATGTAATGGAAATTATGAAAAAGTTAAAAGTGACTTTGAGACAATCTTAAAGAACGTATCTATCAATGTAAATCTAATTAAGTCCATCTAAAATCGTTGATTATAGAAATATTAACGTTGAATCATTTAGCACAAATAAGAAACCTTCTATCTATTTTATGTGATAACTTTTTCTTTTTAGTCATCTCATTTGGAATGTCACCTTGCTATGATTAGAAATAATTTAACTTTAAAATTCCTTTTTTTCCTTGTCGTGAAACAATTTTCAAATACACAAATATCTAGGAATTATTTTAAGGATAAATTACATATATATACATCTTTATTTTCATAATTTCTATTATTCTCTATCATTTGAAAATATTTCTAAAATCCCACTTTTTCCTTTCAAACTCATTGTTCCAGATACATAAAGTTATACACATTTTTGTTTCTATTTTTATACCTTATTTCACACCTCAACCTCTTCCTATTTTTACTCACTCTATCTCTTCCTATTTTCACTCCCTCAATCTTTACTTCCTTCATTTTCTAATTTTCAGATTTAATTCTCTTTATTTTCAGTAATATCTCTCCACCATTGTTTTCAAAACAACTCAAGTTTTCGCTTTACAATTTTTTCCAAAGAATTACCGGATTCTCCTCCATTTTCACCTTTACAACATGCATAAGGGAAAGGTAAAAAATATGATGTATTCATATTGTTTCCTGCAAAAAAATCAGTTTTAGGATATCCTCTTTTGTTGGTGAAACTACACTATGAAATGAAAAGAAGTAGTCTCTACCAAGTGTATAATTTTATCATGTATCAAGTGTTGCTATGTATCTTCTACGGTTATTCAAATTTAGAAGAATATGTTTCCGTACACAATATCAAATTATATTCGTGATACATTTGTGAGCGAAGAAATCAAGGAATGACACATGCTCGAGCTTTAAATCTATTGTTTTACAAATTTTCAAAATCCCTCATTTATGCGCATTAAAATAATGTATCAGCGCATCAGATTAATGTATCTCACACATCAGATTAATGTATCATGTATAAAATGTAATGTATCTTACTTAACGATTAATGTATCAACGCTTATTTTAGTTATGATACGTAAATTCAAATTTTTACTAAATGTATCTAATACATAATATCTATCAATTCAATCGAAAGGATCTTCATGATCTCAAACAAAAGAACATACATAAACAATAATATATGTATGTTCTTTTCAAATTTTCAAAATCCCTCATTTATGCGCATTAAATTAATGTATCAGCGCATCAGATTAATGTATCTCACACATCAGATTAATGTATCATGTATAAAATGTAATGTATCTTACTTAACGATTATCAAGTGTTGCTATGTATCTTCTACGGTTATTCAAATTTAGAAGAATATGTTTCCGTACACAATATCAAATTATATTCGTGATACATTTGTGAGCGAAGAAATCAAGGAATGACACATGCTCGAGCTTTAAATCTATTGTTTTACAAATTTTCAAAATCCCTCATTTATGCGCATTAAATTAATGTATCAGCGCATCAGATTAATGTATCTCACACATCAGATTAATGTATCATGTATAAAATGTAATGTATCTTACTTAACGATTAATGTATCAACGCTTATTTTAGTTATGATACGTAAATTCAAATTTATACTAAATGTATCTGATACATAATATCTATCAATTCAATCGAAAGGATCTTCATGATCTCAAACAAAAGAACATACATAAACAATAATATATATATGTTCTTTTCAAATTTTCAAAATCCCTCATTTATGCGCATTAAATTAATGTATCAGCGCATCAGATTAATGTATCTCACTCATCAGATTAATGTATCATGTATAAAATGTAATGTATCTTACTTAACGATTAATCTATCAACGCTTATTTTAGTTATGATACGTAAATTCAAATTTATACTAAATGTATCTGATACATAATATCTATCAATTCAATCGAAAGGATCTTCATGATCTCAAACAAAAGAACATACATAAACAATAATATATCATGCACTAATTTTTTTTGTTATGATACGTAAATTTGAATTTATACTAAATGTATCTGTAACATAACAATTGCCAAATAATAATGTATTGATCTTAAACCTAAAAATTTATGGGGAATACTTTCTTATCTAGTGTACCAAGTAGAAATACAACACTTATCAATTTTAATTGAAAGGATATTCATGATGTGTCTTCTCAAAAATATTGATAATTTTTAATCAAAATTGAAAGAATCTTCAATGAACTAGGAGAATAATTTTGAAATTCAAAATTTTCGTCAATTTTGAATCAAAATGGAAAGGATCTTCAATGACTGGAGAAGAATTTAGAATCTCAAAATTTTTGATAATCTTGAATCAAAATCGAAAAGTTATTCGATGAACTTGAAGATTTACAAAAGAAATCGTTTATCGAACAACCATTCCATACAATCCTTCATAACTCATCCCGCTTTTTAAAATTACGACAAATTTTTTATGAAACAGAGAGAACGATGAACAAGAAGAAGAACTTTAATTTTTTAATTTTTTTGGATTGTTACACTATAGGATTTTGAATTCTTGATAATAATTTTGAATGGAATAACGTAATTTGTGGAATCTTAATTTAATTTTCAGTTTTTTTCCTTAATTAATTAACAGAACAAATAGATTCTATGAGGTTTTAAATTGATTTTACAACTTTTTTCCCTTAATAAGTGCAATAGATTGATATATAATGTATCAACAATAATGTATCCGGATCCTTAATTATGTATTTGAAATGTCTAAAAAATATGGAATTTATGTAATTATAAAAATAATAGGAATAGAAGGTAATTTAGATTTTATACTATGGTATTTATGTAAGTTATACTTATTTTAAACCACAAATTTTAAAAGTTTTTATTTTTAAAAAATATTATATCAAATTAAACGATGTTATATAAAATAAAATGAAAGAAATAACATTTTTGAAGAAATTTATTCGTACCAATCAAACCCCAAGATCATCATGAAACTAATGGAGAATTGATCACTTAAGTCCACATAGTAGACTCTTAGGGGGCGTTTGGTAGGATGTATTAAAAGAAATAATCCATGTATTAGATGTGGTATAATTTAATACCGTGTTTGGTAGGAATGTGAGCCTATGTATAACTAATCCATGATTAGTTAATACAACCCACATGGTATTATGTGATGTATTGCTAATACCTTCCATTTGGAGGTATTATCTCTAATACCATGGACTATTCTAAGTAAAGACAAAAATACCCATCAAATCCTTTAATATTTAATTTATTTTTTTGATTTTATATTTATACTAAAAAAGTTGTTTAAATAAATTAGCTTACAACTTTTATTATTTAGATATAATTTTTGTTTCTAAAATATGAATTACTTAATCTATTTATTATTAATATAAAATATTATAATCCGACGAATATGTTAATGTTGATGTATGAATTTAAGAACAATTCATAAGTAAAATATTGTCTCTTAACGAAAGTTTATTAAACATTACACAAGTAGTCTAAAACAAGAGTGTGTGTGTGTATATATATATATACACACACATCTCGAGTATAAAAATAGTTTAATTTATTTTTCTATATTTATTTTATATTTTTATTTTATTTTATGATAAAGAGTTTTTTAGAAATTCATTGATACAAAACAAAGTTCAATAAATTTTCTCTATAATCATTATAGTTGTGTGACCTTTTGAGTTATTAACTCTAATTTTTTAAGATGACAATTATTTACTCTCAAATAATTTAAGTGAGAAAATAGTAAACATGACAATAAAAATTTTATCCTCCTAACTAGTTAAAAATGTTATAAAAAATAATATTATCCGTTAATTATCTACTTTGACTCAATTACATGAAATACAAAATCTCATAACATCTCTAGGGTATAATTGGAATTTTTTTTTTTTTAGAAAAACATTTAAACCACACAAAATTAGTTAAGAAACAATGAACCAAACACTTGATAAAAATAATCCCTACATTGCTAATCCCTGCATTACTAATCTCTGCATTATTCATTTTTGTACCAAACGACCCAAGATATTTAAAAGCGTGGCATTGCATGTCACTTGTTTAGCTGCTAGCTTGCTTCATGCATTTCAGTTTTCTTTTGTTTAAAAATAAATTAACTTAAAGATTCGTTGAAAATTACAAGGGTAAAATTAGATATTTTGTAAATTATAATGATAAAGTTAAGACTTCTCTAATATTACCAGTATAAATGTGAACCTTTTCTTTACATCAACGATGAATCTAATTTCTAGCAGAGAATCAATTTCTATAAATTATTGTAAAGTATAAAAATAATTTTAAATTTTCTACGAATAATGAAGAGTCGTATTTTAAAAATTAGCAATTGAAATGGAAAAAAACCCAAATTATATAAGCTAAGACCTATAATACTCCTTGTTAAATTGATTTAAAACTCAAGTCTCTATCATAACAAATCGTCACATTTTATATCCATTGTTTTCAATAGTTGAACATTAGTCTATTTTTAACCTCGGGTAAACACTTTAGACGCCACCATCCAAGCGCGCGACGAGCACAAAAGGTAGTAGGTGAATCTTATACTACTATTAATACAACCTAGCGAAAATCAATTAGGTTAATGTTCAATTGATCAAAATATTTTATCTTCAAAAATAAATTTATTAAAAATAAAAAAATAATTTTCTAATAAAACTAGAAAAAATATAAATGATTGTGCGATTGCCCCCACCCCCAATCCCCACCCAATTTCACCCTATGTTATCATTTGTAAAAATTACATATAATAAATGTTATTTTATTACTTACTTACCAAACATTACTTTTTTTAAAAATATATTTTTCATTGTACCGAACACACCCGTAATCCGTTAATTAGCAGAAGAAGAAGAAAGTGAATATGTAGAGAATAATAGCAGAACAAAAGTATAATTTGAAAAGCTTTCTACTTGTCCAAGATTGTTAACTAAGATCAATAGATTCAACTATAGAAGAGGAAGCTAGAAAGGAGAACTTATTTATAGAAGAAGACTCTTTTATTTGGGTTGTTCTTGGTTTGTTTACAAATGACTAAGGCCACCCCTACTTATATATAGTTATTTAGGGATTCTAATTTTTTTTACAAATATTCCCTTAAATATTTAATACTCTAAATTATCTAAATTTTTCTTAAATAAATTTTTAAAAAATCTATTAAACATCTAAGATATATTTAATAATTCTAAAATATCAACTTTAATTTTTCAGATAATCAAGATTTGCAGCTGGTGCACGAGGGGGGAAATAAAGGCATAAAGTTATGATCAACCTCAATTTTCAAACGTTGAATATCGAAAATTAGTGCTTCTGCTTTTTCATTTTTTGATACCCTTTTGAATTCTATATACCTCCCCCAATTAGTCGTTATCATCAATTAAATTGTTGTCTCTTAACTTTTCTATTATTGCAATTATTTTATTATTACTTTTCTTTTCATGACTTTTCAACAAATCACACCTTTCCAAGTTAAATCAAATGTGGAAAATTAGAAGAAAAATTTGGTACCTATGCACATGTAAATATTGATGTTTTTCGAAATCGAAGGAAGAAATCATAGACGATATTTTTTTATAACTTCAGTTTGATTGTATTTGAATCGAGACTCTTCCGAAAATAATTTTTTTATTTTTATAAGGTAATAATAAAATTTACTTACACTCTATCCTCCCAAACCCTACCTAGTGATATATTTCACACAGTATGTTATTGTTGTAAATTGGGTCATTGGCAAGTTGTTTAATCTTAGAAATGCAAATGATCAGCCTCTCACCTGTGGATAATGCAAACATTTTATTTAAATTTTACCTTTTATTAGTTTGTATTGAAATTAGTGATTAATTAATATTTAGTTATTTTAATAAAAAAAATTAGAATAAATTATAAGGATAAAAATGAAAAAATAAGTTCAATTTATGTCTTATCTATTTTTTTTTAAAGGATGTTAAATACCTTAAAAATTAAGTTAATATGAAATATAGGAAAGTGTAAAATAATAGTCGGGAAACTAATTTAATAAGACAAATATTTATAAATGCAAATATCTTGACTACTTATATATGTGGTCGACATACTTAAATTATTAGTAATTATTTTATTTATCACTATTTCGACTACTATGGTCGATTGGTCGTCATTAATTTTCATTAAAAATTTCTAATAAAATAAAAATTATTTTTATTATTTCATCTTATCGTTCTTCAAGCCTTCTTTTATACCAAGGCATCATCATTAACAAGTAGATTAGGGTTTCTTTTCAAGATTTGGGATTCAATAGCTTCATCATGCTTATTTATTCATAATTACATAATCACATCATTCATGCAAGCATACAATTAAGCATATAGAAGGGTTTACAATACTACTAACACATATCATTCGCTATTAAGAGTTTACTACGAATAGCATGAAACCATAACCTACCTCCACCGAAGATTAGTGATCAAGCAAGCAATTTCCCAAACTTTGTTTCTCTTCGTTTCTCCTCTTTCTCGTTCGACTTTCTCCCTCTTTCTCTTGTTCTTTCTATTTTCTTTATTCCAACCCTCTTTCTTTTACCCTAATTAGTATATAATTAAGAATAAAAGATGGCAATAATAACCCACTAATTAACTTAAGGTTACCTCTTTTAACCCCCAAGTAATTAGACTTATTAGAATTAACCCACTAACTTTATAATTAAAGCAGGAATAGTCAAAAACGTCCCTTAAAACGTATAAAGAAATCCGACCCAGACTGGGATTGCGCAACCTGCGACGGCCCGTCGTGCCTGCGACGGTCCGTCCTGCAGGTCGTCGCAAGGTCCAGAGAGTGGATTTCCACTGAAGGCTCTGTGACGGTCCGTCACACCTGTGACGGTCCGTCCTGCCATTTCGTTACGAAGTTCAGAGAGTCGATTTCAGTACCCAATTTCAGATTTTCTAAGTGTTTTGAAACGAGGCCCTGCGACGGTCCGTCGTGCCTACGACGGTCCGTCGTGGGGCCCGTTGTCTTTGCCAGTTTTTTCCAGAATCGAAGTCTGCTGCTTAAAACGACTAAACAGGTCGTTACAATAGATACCAATTTACCCATCGTTCGTCCCCGAACGATCACAAGAAGGAAAACAAGGGCGAAAAGGAGTACCTGAATCTGTAAACAGATGTGGGTATCTTTCTCGCATATCTGCCTCCTTCTCCCAAGTGGCTTCTTCAACGGGTCGATTCTTCCATTGAACTTTGATGGATGCAATCTCCCTTGATCTCAACTTGCGAATTTCTCTATCTAGAATGGCAACGGGTTCCTCCTCATAAGACAAATTCTCATCAAGCAAAACTGAATCCCAACGGATAATGTAGTTTCCATCCCCATGGTATCTTTTCAACATCGACACATGGAATACCGGATGCACTCCGGACAGCCCTGGAGGCAAGGCTAACTCATAAGCCACCTCCCCTACTCGCTTAAGTACTTCAAATGGACCAATATACCTTGGGCTAAGTTTACCTCGCTTACCAAACCGCATCACCCCTTTCATTGGCGAAACCTTCAACAAGACTTGTTCACCCTCCATGAACTCCAAGTCTCTAACCTTTCGATCTGCATATTCCTTTTGCCTACTTTGCGCCGCTAACAGCTTTTCTTGAATAGATTTCACTTTCTTTAATGAATCCCTCAAAAGGTCAGTACCCCAAGGTCTAACCTCAAATGCATCAAAACACCCAATGGGAGACCTACATCTTCTCCCATATAGTGCCTCAAATGGGGCCATATCAATGCTTGAGTGATAGCTATTGTTGTAGGAGAACTCCGCTAAGGGTAAGAAGCTATCCCAATGACCACCAAATTCTATCACACATGCACGAAGCATATCCTCCAACACTTGAATCGTTCGCTCAGACTGACCATCGGTCTGAGGATGGAACGCAGTACTAAGGTCCAACCTAGTACCCAATTCCGCATGCAATGTTTTCCAAAACTTAGAAGTAAACTGCGTACCTCTATCTGATATAATGGAGAGTGGAACCCCATGCAATCGCATCACTTCCGAGATGTAAAGTTTGGCTAACTTCTCTGCATTGTAAGTCACCTTGACCGGAATGAAGTGAGCAGACTTTGTTAACCTATCAACAATTACCCAAATAGAATCAAACTTTCCCAATGTCTTTGGAAGACCAACCACGAAATCCATTGCAATCCTTTCCCACTTCCATTCAGGAATGGGCATTCTCTGAAGTGTTCCTCCGGGCCTCTGGTGTTCATACTTTACTTGCTGACAGTTTGGACATTTGGCAATAAAATCCACAATATCCCGCTTCATTCTACTCCACTAAAAGTGTTGCTTTAGGTCACGGTACATCTTGGTTGCACCCGGATGTATCGAATACCTTGAACTATGAGCCTCTGTCAGAATAGTGTTGATCAAATCATCGACGCGGGGTACACATACCCTTCCCTTAATCCTCAAAACACCTTCCTCATCGATTGTCGCTTCTTTAGCCTCTCCTTGCAACACTTTATCTCGGATACAGATCAATTTTTCATCATTAAACTGCTTTCCCTTAATCTTGTCAAGGAAGGAAGATCTTGCCTCCACACAAGCTAAAAATCCTCCCTTCTCATTTACTTCTAATCTCATAAGGTCGTTAGCCAGAATCCGAACTTCTCTAGCCAATGGGCGGCTAGAAGCTTGCAAGTGAGCTAGACTTCCCATGCTTCCCGCCTTTCTACTTAAAGCATCCGCTACAACATTCGCCTTCCCCGGATGATACAAAATAGTGATGTCGTAGTCCTTCAGTAGTTCCATCCATCTCCTCTGTCTCAAGTTCAAATCTTTCTGAGTAAAGACATACTGAAGGCTACGATGATCCGTGTAGACCTCACACTTAACCCCATACAGATAGTGCCTCCATTGCTTTAATGCAAACACTACCGCAGCCAATTCCAAATCATGAGTCGGATAATTACGTTCATGCACCTTTAATTGCCTTGAAGCATAAGCAATTACATTCTTCTCTTGCATTAGTACTGCACCCAACCCAGAATAGGATGCATCACAATAAACAATGAAGTTTTTACCTTCCACGGGCAAGGTGAGAATTGGTGCAGTAGTCAACAAAGTCTTGAGCTTCTGAAAGCTTTCTTCACACTCATCTGACCATACAAAAGGAACATTCTGCTTAGTCAAGTTCGTCAGTTGGGAAGCAATGGAAGAGAATCCCTTGACAAATCGACGGTAATAGCTAGCTAAACCAACAAAGCTCCTTATTTCTGACACATTAGTGGGTCTTACCCAATTCTTCACTGTCTCAATCTTAGAAGGATCCACCATTACTCCATCCTTAGAAACTACATGCCCCAAGAAGGACACTGCATCTTGCCAAAACTCACACTTAGAGAACTTGGCATAAAGCTTTTTCTCCCTCAACATTTCCAATACCATTCTCAAATGCTCCTCATGTTCCTCCTTACTTTTAGAGTATATCAGTATATCATCAATAAATACGATCACAAAGAGATCCAAATATGGCTTAAAAATCCCGTTCATCAAACTCATGAACGCAGCAGGGGCATTCGTAAGACCAAAAGACATCACTACAAATTCGTAATGCCCATACCTGGTTCTAAAAGCAGTTTTTGGCACATCCGTTGCCTGTATTTTCAATTGATGGTAACCGGATCTCAAGTCAATCTTAGAGAAGACACAAGCACCTTGTAACTGATCGAACAAGTCATCAATGCGAGGAAGAGGATACTTGTTCTTTATGGTTACCTTGTTCAACTGCCGGTAGTCTATGCACATCCGAAAACTCCCATCCTTCTTCTTTACAAACAAAACCGGAGCACCCCAAGGAGATGCACTTGGTCTAATGAAGCCTTTGCTCAACAACTCTTGAAGTTGGGCTTTTAACTCTCTTAACTCCGCGGGAGCCATTTTATAAGGGGGTATAGAAATGGGGCGAGTACCCGGTTCAAGATCAATACAGAAGTCAATGTCCATATCTGGTTGCATACCAGGAAGATCTGCAGGGAACACATCCAGAAACTCACGGACCACCGAAACCGACTCAATCGAAGGCACTTGGGTAGTGTCATCCTTGAGATGTGCCAAGAAAGCTAAATACCCTTTACTAACCATTTTCTTAGCACGAAGAAAGGAGATGATACGCACCGGATTGGAAGTGTAGTCACCCTCCCACACTAACGGATCTGTCCCAGGCTTGGCTAACGTCACCGTTTTAGCATTACAATCCAAGATCGCAAATTGCGGAGAAAGCCAAGTCATACCCAGAATTACATCAAAATCAACCATTTCTAAGATAACCAAATCTACATAAGTGTTGCTCCCCACAAAGTTCACCAAACAAGACCTATATACCTTTTCAACTACCACAGACTCACCCACCGGAGTAGAAACACGAATAGGCATGTCAAGTAATTCACAACGTAACTTTAGACCATTAGCAAATGAGGAAGATACATAAGAAAATGTGGATCCAGGATCAAACAATACAGAAGCCATGCAATCACAAATCAAAAGATTACCTGTGATGACAGCATCTGATGTCTCCGCTCCAGATCTCCCAGGAAAGCGTAGCAATGGGCCCCATTACTTGTCTGTCCGTTGCCTCTACCATGTTGTGATGTAGTGGCTCCAGTTTGCCCATCACCCCGGCCGTTTTGGTGACCACCATTACCTCGACCACCGCGTCCTCCAGAATGACAGCCTCTTCCATAACCACCTCTACCTCTAGCTATTGGGGGTCGGTAACTCTGTTTTGGACAATATCTCTTAATATGTCCAATCTCCCCACATCCATAGCACTCTCTGGGTTCATGCATAGGTCTCTCAGGGAAGTGTTGACCGGTCTGAGGTGGACCCCCAACTACAGTCTGTAGTGAAGACTGAATCGGTCGGACTGAGTAACCTCCGGAACCTTGTCCTCTAGAGTAAGAGCCACTAAACTCACTTCCCTTTCGAAACCTTTTTGATGTCGATGCCATGGTGAATTCATCTGGCTTCACTCCTTCCACCTCTACCACGAAATCTACCACTTCTTGGAAGGATTTTGCCGTAGCCGCTACCTGTAAGGCTTAAATCCGCAACTCTGACCTCAACCCCTTCATAAAACGACGAATCCGCTCTTGTGGACTGAAACAAAGTTGGGTGGCATATCTGGATAGTGCACGAAACTTAGCCTCATATGCAGTAACCGACATCCTACCTTGCTCTAGACTTAAGAATTCATCTCTTTTCCTATCCCTCAAAGTCCGCGGGATATACTTCTCCATAAACAAGCTAGAGAATGAGGCCCAAGTCATAGGTGGTGCCTCTGTTGGTTGACACTCAACATGTGACCGCCACCACATTTTGGAGTTCCCTTGAAACTGATAACTCACGAACTCAACACCAAACCGTTCTACTATACCCATCTTGTGTAGTAGCTCATGACAGTCGACCAGAAAGTCGTAAGCATCCTCAGATTCAGCACCCTTGAAGACTGGAGGTTTCAATTTCAAGAACTTACTGAAAAGTTCATGCTGATCATTTGTCATTAAAGGCCCAGTAGTCAGACGTGGAAACGTGCCTATGTCCAATGAGGCATCCATACGAGGAGCCCTAGTAGCCGCATGTTGTACCTCTGTAACCGGAGGTGTTGGTGCAGAAAACACTGGAGGTGCCTGACCCTGATCAGATAACCCGCTAAGATAAGCAAGAACGTGATTGATCATCTCTGGGGTAGGTTGGGGTGGAAATCCCTCATTCTGTACTTGTTCAGTTTCCCCTTCCTCATCCTCTCTTACTACTTCTTCATTCGGTGGAGGAGTCACCGCCCTAGCATCAGATGGGCTAGGTAGTCGTCCTCTCCCTCTAGAGGACGTCCTCCCACGACCTCTCCCACGGCCTCTTGCCGCTATTCCTCCTCTAGCTACAGCCCCAGTGGCTGGTTCAGACGCACCCTGTCCCGCCGGTGCTGGTGCTGGCGCGGTTGTTGCTCTAGTTCTAACCATCTGCGAAATAGAGTGAAGATGGTCAGATACCAATTTGTATCACCTAGATACCAATTGGACCCAAGTAATAGCACGAAAGAAAGAATGAAAGAATGGAATTTTCCTAAAGTCTTATAGCCTCTCAAAGAAAAGTAAAGGCGTCCCCCTACCGTTCCTTAAGACTCTACTAGAATCGTTCTTGTGTGATGAGACCAACGAACCTAATGCTCTGATACCAAGTTTGTCACGACCCAAAACCGAGCCGCGATTGGCACCCACATTTACCCTCCTATGTGAGCGAACCAACCAATCTAAACCTTATCATTCCAACATATATCAACAGAAAATAATGCGGAAGACTCAAGCTCATTAAATAAAAACCAATTCAATAACTATTATTCCCCAAAATCTGGAAGTCATCATCACAAGAACATCTATGATCAAATTACTAGCTAAAAATGTCTAAGAAGCTAAAAATACATAAGAAGCTAGTCCATGCCGGAAGTTCAAGGCATCAAGACTTGAAGAAGAAGATCCAGTCCAAGCTAGAAGCATTAGCTCACCCTGAATTTCCGATGTAGTAAAGACCGGCTTGAATTACTGTTGAGTCGAAGACGACGGCACGTTTGCTGCACTCCACAAATATCAAAGAAGAAAACATAAAAGTAGGGGTCAGTACAAAACACGGGTACTGAGTAGATATCATCGGCCAAATCGAAATAGAAAACAATATATATTAAGCAATATCATAAAATCAACTATGATACTCAACATGTAGCAACAACAAGTACTATATCATTAACAATTACCGTCAAGTTCACACATGAGGACTCAAGCCTCAATACCATACTCATTTGGGAGTTAGATTCATTAAATTGGGTATATTAGCATCTTGCAAGGTTCATTATATTTATTCCCCTCGTGTCGGTACATGACACTCCGATCCATATACTATCCTGGTGTCGGAACGTGACACTCCGATCCTTATTCTATCCTGGTACCGGAACGTGGCACCTGATCCGTATACTATCCTGGTGTCGGAACGTGACACTCCGATCCTCATTCTATCCTGGTACCGGAACGTGGCACCCGATCCATATACTACCCTGGTGTCGAAACGTGACACTCCGATCCTCATTCTATCCTGGTACCGGAACGTGGCACCCGATCCTCTATCTCTATCCTGGCACCGGAACGTGACACCCGATCCCCTAATCTAACCACTTTCGTTCATCAAGCCTTCTTTTATACCAAGGCATCATCATTAACAAGTAGATTAGGGTTTCTTTTCAAGATTTGGGATTCAATAGCTTCATCATGCTTATTTATTCATAATTACATAATCACATCATTCATGCAAGCATACAATTAAGCATATAGAAAGGTTTACAATACTACTAACACATATCATTCGCTATTAAGAGTTTACTACGAATAGCATGAAACCATAACCTACCTCCACCGAAGATTAGTGATCAAGCAAGCAATTTCCCAAACTTTGTTTCTCTTCGTTTCTCCTCTTTCTCGTTCGACTTTCTCCCTCTTTCTCTTGTTCTTTCTATTTTCTTTATTCAACCCTCTTTCTTTTACCCTAATTAGTATATAATTAAGAATAAAAGATGGCAATAATAACCCACTAATTAACTTAAGGTTACCTCTTTTAACCCCCAAGTAATTAGACTTATTAGAATTAACCCACTAACTTTATATTTAAAGCAGGAATAGTCAAAAACGTCCCTTAAAACGTATAAAGAAATCCGACCCAGACTGGGATTGCGCAACCTGCGACGGCCCGTCGTGCCTGCGACGGTCCGTCCTGCAGGTCGTCGCAAGGTCCAGAGAGTGGATTTCCACTGAAGGCTCTGTGACGGTCCGTCACACCTGTGACGGTCCGTCCTGCCATTTCGTTACGAAGTTCAGAGAGTCAATTTCAGTACCCAATTTCAGATTTTCTAAGTGTTTTGAAACGAGGCCCTGCGATGGTCCGTCGTGCCTACGACGGTCCGTCGTGGGGCCCGTTGTCTTTGCCAGTTTTTTCCAGAATCGAAGTCTGCTGCTCAAAACGACTAAACAGGTCGTTACATCTTTCCCTTAATTTTTCTTCCTCTC
This sequence comes from Solanum neorickii, assembly GCA_027704865.1. Taxonomy (NCBI): domain Eukaryota; kingdom Viridiplantae; phylum Streptophyta; class Magnoliopsida; order Solanales; family Solanaceae; genus Solanum; species Solanum neorickii. The sequence continues at coordinate 46,434,793 of JAKWJC010000365.1, read as the reverse complement.
TCGCCAGCCAGTCGCCCCTCGCCCCTCCCCCCACCCCCGCCGCGTCGTGACCTCTCCCTCTTTCCCTCTCAATTTCCTCTCTCCTCTCATATTCCCTTCTCGCCTCTATTTCTGTCTCTCGAGTTTTTTTGGCCAAAAATATCCTTCAATTATACCCCAAACATAAACTACATCCCCTAAAGTATCATTTTTAGCAGAAAAATCCTATAACTATACCCCAAACTTAAACTACATTCTTAAAGTATCATTTTTAACAGAAAATATCCTTTAAGTATTTGTAAGTGAACAACTTTCATCCTTTTGTTAGATATTGTCAAAAAATTAAGGGATCTTACGAAAAAATAGGTAGTAACGTGACTATCAACAAAAGTTATTCTGGAAAATTTCATTACTTTCTACAAGAAGTTCTTTAAAAATAAATCTTAGACACTGTTGCTCATGGAAACTAAAAATGATTGGAAGGTGTGAGCGCACATGATTTGCCTTTTTCATAAAGAAAATAAATTGGAAATTAATTATTTTTACCTTTTCTTAACCAATTAAATGAATAGATTTTGGGTCAATCTAATATCAAAGTGACCAAAATATTGATTATGTCTCGTATTTGAGTTTCATTCTACATTATTAGAAAGTCTCCAGCAAATGTCGCTTTTAGAATATTCAATTGAGAAGAAACGTATTTAAACTAATAATATTTTTATTAAAATTACATGAAAAATGAATGAAAAACGGTCAAATTAAAAGATTTTACACAATTCTTAACTCAATTATGAAAAAGTTCAGAATCATATTCTTGGCATATTTAAGAATAATGATTAGGAAGGGACGACTTAATTTTTGTGGGATATATCGATTATTTTTTTGATTAATTCAAGTAGAAGGATGAAAATTATTTACTTTAAAATACTTTAAAGATGTTTTCTACTAAAAATGATATTTTATGTCACGACCCAAAACGAGCTGCGAGTGGCACCCACACTTATCCTACTATGTGAGCGAACCAACCAATCTAAACCCCAACATTTCAAATATAAAAATAATGCGGAAGACTTAAAACTCATTAACGAAAACAATAATCAACTTCTAAAACTCAAACTCATCATTATCCCCAAAATCTGGAAGTCATCATCACAGGAACATCTATTCTCAAATTCCTAAATCTAAGAATGTCTAGGAAACTAAAACAAATACAAGCTAGTCTATGCCAGAACTTCAAGGCATCCAGACATGAAGAAGAAGATCCATTCCAAGCTAGAAGCTTTAGCTCACCCTGAAAACTGGTGTGACGAAGACTGGCTAGAGTTGCGGTTGAGTTGAAGATGACGGTACGTTTGCTGCACTCCACAAATAACAAGAGAAAAACATACAAGTAGGGGTCAGTACAAAACACAGGTACTGAGTAGATATCATCGGCCAACTCAAAATAGAGAACAGTATATATCAGATAATATCATAAAATCAACTACAATACTCAACAGGTAGCAACAACAAGTACTATAATCATTAATAAGTACGCCAAGTACACCCATGAGGACGCAAGCCTCCATACCATACTCATTTGGGAAAAAGATTCATTAAATTTGAGTATATTACCATAATTCAAGATTCACTCTCTTTATTCCTCTTGTGTCGGAACGTGACACTCCGATCCCCTAATACTACGTGTCGGTTCGTGACACCCGATCCCCCTAATACTACGTGTCAGTTCGTGACACCCGATCCCCTAATACTACGTGTCGGTTCATGACACCCGATCCCCTAATACTACGTGTCGGTTCGTGACACCCGATCCCCTAATACTACGTGTCAGTTCGTGACACCCGATCCCCTAATACTACGTGTCGGTTCGTGACACCCGATCCCTTAATACTACGTGTCGGTTCGTGACACCCGATACCCTAACCTCATTCTTTTAGTTCATCGAGCCTTCTTTTATACCAAGGCATCATCATTAACAAGAGGTTTTCAAGATTTAGGATTCAATAGCTTCATCATGCTTATTTCATCACAATTATATCATCACATCATGCAAGCATACAATTAAGCATATAGAAGGGTTTACAACACTACCCAATGCATATCATTCGCTATTAAGAGTTTACTACGAAAAGCATAAACCATAACCTACCTCCACCGAAGAATTGTGATCAAGCAAGCTAATCCTCAAAATCTTTGCTTTCTTCTTGTTCCTCTCTCAATCGATCGTTTCCCCCTTTCTTTCTCTGTTCTTTTTCTTTTTCTTATTCATACCCTCTTTCTTTTACCCTAATTAGCATATAATTAAGTATAAAAGATGACAAAAGTAACCCACTAATTAATTTAAGGTTATCTCCTTTGACCCTCAAGAAATAGGATTATTAATATTCAACCACTAACTTTATAATTATAAGCATGAATAGTCCAAAACGCCCTTAAAACATTTAACAGAAATCTGACCCAGCCTGGGATTACGCAGTCTATGACGGGCCGTCATGCCTGTGATGGTCCGTTCTGCTGAGTCGTCACAGAGTTCAGAGACTGAAATTTACTGAAGGGCCTGTGACAGTCCGTCATGCCTGTGACGGTCCGTCCTGCCATTTCGTCGCGAAGTTCAGAGAGTCGATTTCAGTACCCAAATTTCAAAATTCTAAGTGTTTTGGAATGAGACCCCCTCGACGGTCCGTCGTGCCCATGACGGTCCGTCGTAGGATCCGTCGTCTCAGCCAGTTTTTCCAGAAATAAAATCTGCTGCTCAAAATGACTAAACAGGTCGTTACAATAGATACCAATTTACCCATCGTTCGTCCTCGAACGATCACAAGAAAAGAAACAAAGGCAAAAAGGAGTACCTGAATCTGTAAACAGGTGTGGGTATCTTTCCTGCATATCAGCCTCCTTCTCCCAAGTGGATTCTTCAACTGGTCGATTCTTCCATTGAACCTTGATGGATGCAATCTCCCTTGACCTCAACTTGCAGACTTCTCTATCTAGAATAGCAGCAGGCTCCTCCTCATAAGACAAATTCTCATCAAGCAGGACTGAATCCCAACGAATGATGTAGTTTCCATCCCCATGGTATCTTTTCAACATAGACACATGAAATACCGGATGCACTCCTGACAGTCCTGGGGGTAAGGCCAATTCATAAGCTACCTCCCCCACGCGCCTTCAGAACTTCAAATGGACCAATATACCTTGGCTTAGCTTACCTCACTTACCAAACCGCATCACCCCTTTCATGGGCGAAACCTTCAGCAAGACTTGCTCACCCTCCATAAACTCTAAGTCCCTAACCTTTCGATCTGCATATTCTTTTTGTCTACTTTGAGCCGCTAAAAGCTTTTCTTGAATGCATTTCACTTTATCTAACGATTCTCTCAGAAGATCAGTACCCCACGGTCTAACTTTAAATGCATCAAACCACCCAATAGGAGACCTACATCTCCTCCCATACAATGCTTCGAAATGAGCCATATCAATACTTGAGTGATAGCTATTATTGTATGAAAACTCCGCTAAGGGTAAGAAGTTATCCCAATGACCACAAAACTCTATCACACATGCACGAAGCATATCCTCCAACACTTGAATCGTTCGCTCAGACTGAACATCGGTCTGAGGATGGAACGCAGTACTAAGGTCCAATCTAGTACCTAATTCAGCATGCAATGTTTTCCAAAACTTAGAGGTAAACTGCGTACCTCTATCTGATATGATGGAGAGTGGAACCCCATGCAATCGAACAATTTCTGAGATGTAAAGTTTGGCTAACTTCTCTGCATTGTAAGTCACCTTAACCGGAATGAAGTGAGCAGACTTAGTTAACCTATCAACGACTACCCAAATGGAGTCATACTTACCCATTGTCTTTGGAAGACCAACCACGAAGTCCATTGCAATTCTCTCCCACCTCCATTCCGGAATGGGCATTCTCTGAAGTGTTCCTCCGGGCCTCTGGTGTTCATATTTTACTTGCTGACAATTTGAACATTTGGCAATAAAATCAACAATGTCACGCTTCATTCTACTCCACCAAAAGTGTTGCTTTAGGTCGCGGTACATCTTGGTTGCACCAGGATGTATAGAATACCTTGAGCTATGAGCCTCTGTAAGGATAGTGTGAATCAAATCATCGACGCGGGGTACACATACCCTTCCCTTAATTCTCAAAACACCTTCCTCGTCAATTTTTGCTTCTTTAGCCTCTCCTCGCAACACCTTATCTCGAATCCGAATCAGCTTCTCATCATTAAACTGCTTTCCCTTAATCTTGTCAAGAAAGGAAGATCTCGCCTCCACACAGGCCAAAAATCATCCCTTCTCATTTATTTCTAACCTCATTAAGTCATTGGCCAGAATCTGTACCTCTCTAGCAAATGGGCGTCTTGAAACTTGCAAGTGGGCTAGACTTCCCATGCTCCCTGCCTTTCTACTTAAAACATCTGCCACAACATTAGCTTTTCCCGAATGATACAAGATAGTGATGTCATAATCCTTCAGTAGTTCCATCCACCTTCTCTGTCTTAAATTCAAATCTTTCTGAGTAAAGACATACTGTAAGCTACGATGGTCCGTATAGACTTCACACTTAACCCCGTATAGATAGTGTCTCCATTGCTTTAATGCAAACACTACCGCAGCCAACTCCAAATCATGGGTCGGATAATTACGTTCGTGCACCTTTAATTGCCTCGAAGCATAAGCAATTACATTCTTCTCTTGCATTAGTACTGCACCCAAACCCGAATAGGATGCATCACAATACACAATGAAATTCTTACCTTCCACTGGCAGGGTAAGGATTGGTGCGGTAGTCAACAAAGTCTTGAGCTTCTGAAAGCTTTCTTCACACTCGTCCGACCATACAAATGGGACATTCTGTTTAGTCAAGCTTGTCAATTGGGAAGCAATAGAAGAGAACCCCTTGACAAATCGACGGTAGTAACTAGCTAAACCAACAAAGCTCCTTACTTCTGACACATTAGTAGGTCTTACCCAATTCCTCACTGTTTCAATCTTAGATGGATCCACATCACTCCATCCTTAGAAAACTACGTGCCCTAAGAAGGACACTGAATCTAGCCAAAACTCACACTTAGAGAATTTGACATAAAGCTTTCTCTCCCTCAACATTTCCAACACAATTCTCAAGTGCTCCTCATGTTCTTTCTTGCTCTTTGAGTATACCAGTATATCATCAATGAATACAATGACAAAAAGATCCAGATATGGCTTAAAAATCCCATTCATCAAGCTCATGAAAGCAGCAGGGGCATTCGTAAGCCCAAAAGACATTACTAAGAATTCATAATGCCCATACCTGGTCCGAAAAGCAGTCTTTGGTACATCCGTTGCCCGTATTTTCAATTGATGATAACCAGATCTCAAATCGATTTTTGAGAAGGTACAAGCACCTTGTAACTGATCGAACAAATCATCGATGCGAGGAAGAGGATACTTGTTCTTAACAGTTACCTTATTCAGTTGTCTGTAGTCAATGCATATACGAAAACTTCCATCCTTCTTCTTCACAAACAAAACGGGAGCACCCCAATGAGATGCACTTGGTCTAATGAAGCCTTTGCTCAACAACTCTTGAAGTTGGGCCTTTAACTCCCTTAACTCAGCGGGAGCCATTCTATAAGGGGGTATAGAAATGGGGCGAGTACCCGGTTCAAGATCGATGCAGAAGTCAATATCTCTATCCTGTGGCATACCAGGAAGGCCTGCAGGAAACACATCTAAAAACTCGCGGACTATCGCAACCGACTCGATTGAAGTTACTTGGGTAGTATCATCCCTGAGGTGTGCCAAGAAAGCTAAACAACCCTTACTAACCATTCTCTTAGCACGAAGAAAGGAGACGATACGAACCGGATTGGAAGTGTAGTCACCCTCCCACACTAACGGATCTGTCCCAGGCTTGGCCAACGTTACAGTTTTAGCATTACAATCTAAGATTGCAAAATTTGGAGAAAGCCAAGACATACCCAGAATTACATCGAAATCAACCATTTCTAAGATAACCAAGTCTACATGAGTATTGCTCCCATAAAAGTCACAGGACAAGACCTATACACCTTTTCAACTATCACAGACTCACCCACCGGAGTAGAAACATGAATAGGCATGTCAAGCAACTCACAATGTAAATTAAGACCAGTAGCAAATGAGGAAGATACATATGAAAATGTGGATCCAGGGTCAAATAATACAAAAGCCATGCAATCACAAACCAAAAGATTACCTGTGATGACAGCATCAGATGTCTCCGCTTCAGATCTCCTAGGGAAAGCATAACAATGGGCCCTATCACCGGTCTGTCCGTTGCCCCTACCATGTTGCGCTGCAGTAGTTCTAGTTTGCCCGTCACCTCGGCCGTTTTGATGACCACCATTACCTCGGCCACCACGTCCTCCCGAATAACGGCCTCTCCCATGACCACCTCTACCTCTAATTATTGGGGGTCTGTAACCCTGTTTTGGACAATTTCTCCTAATATGTCCAGTCTCTCCACATCCATAACATTCTCTGGATTCAAGCATAGGTCTCTGTGAGAACGACGGGGTCTGGGGATAACCTCCAAACTCAGAGAAATGTTGACCGGTCTGCGGTGGACCCCCAGCTACAGCCTGTAGTGAGGACTGAATTGGTCGGACTGGGTAACCTCCTAAACCCTGTCCTCTGGAGTAAGAACCATTAAACTCACCTCCCTTACGAAACCTTTTTGATGTCGATTCCTCTATCACGAAGTCTACCACTTCCTGAAAGGATTTTGCTGTAGCCGCTACCTGTAAGGCTGAAATCCGCAACTCTGACCTCAACCCCTTCACAAAACGGCGAGTCCGCTCTTGTGGACTGAAGCAAAGCTGGGTGGCATATCTGGAGAGTGCACGAAACTTAGCCTCATACGCAGTAACCGACATCCTACCTTGCTCTAGCTCAAGAACTCATCTCTCCTCCTATCCCTCAAAGTACGGGGGTATATACTTCTCCATAAACAAACTAGAGAATGATGCCCAAGTCATAGGGTTTGCCTCTGTTGGTTGACACTCAATATGTGACCGCCACCACATTTTGGCGTTCCTTGAAATGATAAGTCACAAACTCAACGCCAAATGTTCTACTATACCCATCTTGTGTAGTAGCTCATGACACTCAACCAGAAAATCGTAGGCATCCTCAGATTCAGCACCCTTGAAGACTGGGGGTTTCAATTTCAAGAACTTACTGAAAAGTTCATGCTGATCACTTGTCATTATAGGCCCTGTAGTCAACCGAGGAAACGTGCCTATTTCCAATGAGGCATCCATGCGGGGAGCCACAGTAGTTGCATGTTGTATCTCCAGAACCTAAGGTGCTGGTGCAGAAAACACTGGAGGTGTCTGGCCTTGATCAGATAACCCGCTAAGATAGGCAAGAACCTGGTTGATCATCAGGGGGTAGGTTGGGTGGTAATTCCTCATTCTGCACTTGCTCATTTTCCCTTCCTCACCCTCTCTTAATACTTCCTCAGTCGGTGGAGGAGTCACCGCCCTAGTACTAGATGGGCCAGGTGTTTGTCCTCTTCTCTAGAGGACGTCCTCCCGCGACCTCTACCACGGCCTCTTGCCACTGCCCCTCTTCGAGCTACAGCCCAGTGGCTGGCTCAGACGCATCTTGTCTTGCCGGTGGTTGGTGTTGGCGCGGTTGTTGCTCTAGTTCTAACCATCTGCGAATAGAGTGAAGATGGTCAGATACCAATTTGTATCACCTAGATACCAATTGGATCCAAGTAATAGCACGAAAGAAGAAAAGAATGGAATTTTCCTAAAGTCTAGCCTCTTAAAGAAAAGTAAAGGCGTCCCCCTACCGTTCCTCAAGACTCTACTAGACTCGTTCTTGTGTGATGAGACCAACGAACCTAATACTCTGATACCAAGTTTGTCACGACCCAAAACGAGCCGCGAGTGGCACCCACACTTATCCTACTATGTGAGCGAACCAACCAATCTAAACCCCAACATTTCAAATATAAAAATAATGCGGAAGACTTAAAACTCATTAACGAAAACAATAATCAACTTCTAAAACTCAAACTCATCATTATCCCCAAAATCTGGAAGTCATCATCACAAGAACATCTATTCTCAAATTCCTAAATCTAAGATTGTCTAGGAAACTAAAACAAATACAAGCTAGTCTATGCCAGAACTTCAAGGCATCCAGACATGAATAAGAAGATCCAGTCCAAGCTAGAAGCTTTGGCTCACCCTGAAATCTGGTGTGACAAAGACTGGCTAGAGTTGCGGTTAAGTTGAAGATGACGGTACGTTTGCTGCACTCCACAAATAACAAGAGAAAAACATACAAGTAGGGGTCAGTACAAAACACAGGTACTGAGTAGATATCATCGGCCAACTCAAACTAGAGAACAATATATATCAGATAATATCATAAAATCAACTACAATACTCAACAGGTAGCAACAACAAGTACTATAATCATTAATAAGTACGCCAAGTACACCCATGAGGACGCAAGCCTCCATACCATACTCATTTGGGAAAAAGATTCATTAAATTTGAGTATATTACATAATTCAAGATTCACTCTCTTTATTCCTCTTGTGTCGGAACGTGACACTCCGATCCCTAATACTACGTGTCGGTTCGTAACACCCGATCCCCCATACTACGTGTCGGTTCGTGACACCCGATCCCCTAATACTAGTGTCGGTTCGTGACACCCGATCCCCTAATACTACGTGTCGGTTCGTGACACCCGATCCCCTAATAATATACGTGTCGGTTCGTGACACCCGATCCCTTAATACTACGTGTCGGTCGTGACACCCGATCCCTAACCTCATTCTTTTAGTTCATCGAGCCTTCTTTTATACCAAGGCATCATCATTAACAAGAGGGTTTTAAGATTTAGGATTCAATAGCTTCTTCATTCTTATTTCATCAAAGATATCATCACATCATGCAAGCATACAATTAAGCATATAGAGGGTTTACAACACTACCCATGCATATCATTCGCTATTAAGAGTTTACTACGAAAGCATCATAAACCATAACCTACCTCCACCGAAGAATTGTGATCAAGCAAGCTAATCCTCAAAATCTTTGCTTTCTTCTTGTTCTCTCTCAATCGATCGTTTCCCCCTTTCTCTCTTTGTTCTTTTTCTTTTTCTTATTCAAACCCTCTTTCTTTTACCCTAATTAGCATATAATTAAGTATAAAAGATGACAAAAGTAACCCACTAATTAATTTAAGGTCACCTCCTTTGACTCTCAAGAACTTGGATTATTGATATTCAACCACTAACTTTATAATTATAAGCAGGAATAGTCCAAAACGCCCCTTAAAACATTTAACAGAAATTCGACCCAGCCTGGGATTACGAAGTCTGTGACGGGCCGTCGTGCCTGCGACGGTCCGTCCTGCAGAGTCGTCACAGAGTTCAGAGACTGAAATTTACTGAAGGGCCTGTGACGGTCCGTCATGCCTGTGACGGTCCGTCATGCCTGTGACGGTCCGTCCTGCCATTTCGTCGCGAAGTTCAGAGAGTCGATTTCAGTACCCAAATTTTAAAATTCTAAGTGTTTTGGAACGAGACCCCCTCGACGGTCCGTTGTGCCCATGACGGTCCGTCGTGGGATCCGTCGTCTCAACCAGTTTTTCCAGAAATAAAATCTGCTGCTCAAAACGAATAAATAAGTCGTTACATTTTAAGGATGTAGTTTAAGTTTGGAGTATAATTTGAAGAATGTTTTATGCTAAAAATGATACTTTAAGGATGTAATTTAAGTTTGGGGTATAGTTGAAAACTGTTTTTGGCTAAAAACTCTCTATCCCCCACTACAATTCATTAATTATGTGAATCATTCTTCTTCTTCCTCTGTGTTTTTCATACTAATAGAAGAATTCATTGAAGTTTAATTTTACCTGAATTACTTTTAGGATAAATTACCTATATACACATCTTTATTTTCCATAATTTCTATTATTTCCTATCACTTAAAAATATTTTTAAAATCCCTCTTTTTCTTTTCAAACTCATTGTTCCATATACATAAAGTTATACATTTCTTTCTATTTTTACTCCTTATTTCACTCCCTCAACCTCTTCCTATTTTCACTCACTCTATCTCTTCCTATTTTCACTCCCTAAATCTTTACTTCCTTCATTTTTCAATTTTCAGATTTAATTCTCTCTATTTTCAATAATATCTCTCCACAATTTTTTTCAAAAAAACTCAAGTTTTCGCTTTACAATTTTTTTCAAAGAATTACAGGATTCTCCTCCATTTTCACCTTCAGAATATTCATAAGGGAAAGGTAAAAGAGATGATGTATTCATATTGTTTCTTGCAAAAAAATCAGTTTTAGGAGATCCTCTTTTGCTAGTGAAACTACATTATGAAATGAAAACAAGTAGTCTCTACTAGATGTATCATTTTATCATGTATCAAGTGTTGCTATGTATCTTCTACGGTTATTCAAATTTAG